>CM022753.1:33849626-34297126 GCA_012411365.1 Ameiurus melas | reverse complement strand
GGTTCATCACGTCTCGCTTTTGCGATCCGGCTCGCGCATGGGCACAGCGAGTCGCGGCAACGAGACCCGGAGTGCTGGAGAATATCCAACAGTTCACAGACTTATTTTTTGAGGAATTTGGAGAACGTGGAATACAGTACGATCTGGATAAAGTGCTCGGAGATGTTATTTGGTCGACCGATGCTGGACCCCTTTTCCACGAACATTATGCGCATGTGAGACAACAAAGGGAGGCAAACGCTAACACCACAGCACAGCCGGCTGAGTCTCAATTCCCGGTCACGTCTCCAGTCCTCATCAAGTCTCCCTTCCTCGTTACGTCTCCAGTTCCTGCCATATCTCCAGTGCATGTGAAGTCTCGGGTCACAGCCACGCCTCAAAGTCCAGTCACTGCCACGCCAGGAAAAAAGGATGCTGGAAAACAGAAGAGGGAAATGGCGGATAAAATGAGCAAGACGCAGCTGGAATTGGAGGATTTGCGCATTACACTGTCTGAAGTCAAAGCACAACTACAGACAACACAAGTTTCGCTGCAGGAGGAGACACTCCAGAAACGAGTTGCAGATTCCCTGCTGTGTCAAGGAAAGGCTGGAAATTGAACTGTCTGAGTGTGAAGTACAACTCATCCTCAATAAAGAAGCTCAAGTCAAAACACATGGACAGCTAAAACAGGCCCAGACTCCGTTAGAGGACCAGTTGTGGGAGATGGAAGAGCTCAGAGTGGCGAAGGAAGCGGCATTGAGCGGAGCCGAGGAGAAAGAACACACGGTCAAGAGTCTGGCAGCCGAAAAGGAGCAGCTACGGAGGGAGCTGTCTGCAGCTGATCACAGTCTGAAGCAGGTACTGCAAGACAGGATATGCTACATGAGGAAGTGACCAGCTGTCACTCCATGATAACTACTTTGAAAGAAGAGAAACTAAAGTGTGAAGTCGATATGTCACAGCTGGAGGAGGAACTAAAGGAAAGGCTGGTCTATAGTGAACTGGTTAAGGATCGAATGAAGGAGGCAAATGCACTGGTGGACATGTTGAGCAGCGAGGTAGCCGGTGAGCACCACAAGGCTCAGAAGAGTGAGACCGCACGACAGCAGCTGGAAATACTGACTAAGAAGCTGACTGCCAAAGTACAAGAATTAGGGAACTCGGTCAGATCGAAGCCTCAAGTCCACGACATCCACATTCAGACCCAAACTCAGTTCCACGATGCCCATATACAGACCCAGTATCAGTTCTGCGATGTCCAAGTTCAGACGCAGCCTCCCGCTCTCGACGCGCACCCGCAATCTCCAGAGTTGAGTGCCCTGTCTGAATCTCCAGAGTTGAGAGCCCTGTCTGGATCTCCAGAGTTGAGAGCCCTGTCTGGATCTCCAGAGTTGAGAGCCCTGTCTGAATCTCCAGAGTTGAGAGCCCTGTCTGAATCTCCAGAGTTGAGAGCCCTGTCTGAATCTCCAGAGTTGAGAGCCCTGTCTGAATCCCGTCCCTCCGTGTTCCAGAGCTGCCGGGGGCGGCATTCCTCATTCCATAGCCGCCGTGGACAGCGTCTCGATTTTTGACCCCGGTGGAGAGTCTGACCTACACAGTCACTGTCCGGCTAGGACAGTCTCTCTTCCCGGACCAACAAAGGACTGTCTTTTCAGGGGCCCAGGACCTCCGCTTGTAGGTCCCGATCTGTGCAGTCGCTGTCCTGCTTGGACAGCCTCTCTTCCCGAACTGGCAAAGGACTCTCTTTTCAGGGGCCCAGGACACCTGTTAGGAGGGGGGTTTATGGGCACTCTGGGAAGAGCACCCCTGGGAGGGGGGTAATGTCATGCCACGGCCGCTAGAGGCTGCTGGGGCGCAGTTGAGTCGAGCGCGCGCAGGCGTGGTTAGTCTGCGCGTGAACGCGATCTCACGGCAGGTGTTGATGTTTAGTTTGATTACCTGCCTTATTTAGATACCTGTGTTTCCCGAGCGTGTCGCTCGTGACTGTATGTGTCTTTATATATGTATATGTATAGACCTGTGTTTAAGTTGTAGTTAAATGTGGAGAGACTTTAAGTTGACGTTATGCTTTGCGTCCTTTACTTTGCATGAAGAGTGTGTCTACGTTTGCAAGTGTGATTAATAAAGCATTGATCTGCACCTACGTCCGTATTGAGTCTGCCTCCATCTACAACACGGTCCCGAACCGTCACAGGTTGCTAGTTAGCGTCCAGTTCCAGTAACTCCAGTTTGCTGCAAACATCAGTTATGGTTTTAGTAATATGCTGAAATATACTGTAAACTATTCCATCAACACACTAGACGCTGTTATCCTGTTTGTGAACTGTTTATTAACAGAAGATGCTGAGAATTTCTAGCTATTGAGGAGCTGTGGTGTGAGTCTCTGCTAAAATCCATCAGAATTACATGTGCATCAGTGTATATGATGTAACCATGCACTATTTCACTACAAATTGCTTACTGGTTTTTACTTCAGTTATTAAACAAATAAGACACTAAAAAATTTTCTTTGTCAAATACAAGTATCAGAGATTCTACCAATCCATATGTGTACACACACACGCACACGAATGATTTTGTAAGGATTTGAAATGTAAGATAACCATTACAGAAAGCTGTGTGGAGAAAATCGGGCATAAACAAACACTATGTAATCTGTTGTTATGGAGCTAATCTACACAGCCACTATCCTGAGGAAAAGCAAACATGCATATTTTTTGAACATGTAAACGGTCACCAAGGTTGTGCTGCTGCAACCGGAGTTCTTGCAGTTTATTGAGGTCTTAAGGTCTTCATATAAACCTTTTTTGTTCATTTACCATACGCTCTAACAAAGATCAAATAATAAAATTTGATTTGGCCACATCAAATGTTCACTTTCGAGTGGTATAATACATGGCAGCAGTAAGTTCTGGAAGCAATGGATTTATTATTTCTGAAATCGAACACATGGATCCTTTAATGCCCCTTCACCTCACTCACCAATAACTCCAGTATAATTCCAGCACATGCTGATGTCAGTAACTAAGCAACAGGCTAGAGAACTCAGTGTGTGTGTGTGTGTGTGTGTGTGTGTGTGTGTGTGTGTGTGTGCGCGTGTGTGAGAGAGAGAGAGAGAGAGAGAGAGAGAGACAGAGTGAACTGAGACAGAAAGATGTGATTGTCTAGTGTTTAATTTTTTTTCTCAGTAATGCAATCATCCCCTCAGCCACTGTCGTACAAAACCATCCCAGCAGGCCTTGTTCGCTAACTGTAAGCAATACATCCGATTATTACGGTATGAAGTACATTTTGCTTTTTATTGGTATTTTGTTTCAGAACATGACACAATGTGAGATTCAATATGAAAGAGATTCAACTTTTATACACACTTGGCCTCTTTTTGGGCCCTTTTGTTCATATGTTTTTTTTTCATCCGACAAAAGAATATCATTCATTCAATCATTCTGCTTTTCCTGGTGGGAGTCATAGTGGCACCATCCTGAGAATGAACAGCCCAGACTTCCCAGATTCCTGCTCCTCAAAGTCAGTGGTGAGATATAAACTCTCCAGAGGGTCCTGGTTCTTCCCTAGGATCTCTGTCCATTGAGACATGCCTGATACAGCTCTGGTAGGAAATGACTAAGTGCATCCTTGTAAGATATCTGAACTGGCCTCAACACCTCAACCGTCTCCTCTCTATTTGGATAAGCAGTGGTTCTATTCCATGGTTCTTCTGAATTGTTGAGGTCCTCACAGAGTGTAAGCTCAGCAACCCTACGAGAAGCCTAATTTCTGCTGCCTGCACTAATTACATTATTCTTTGACTCACTACTCACAGCTTGAAGAGAATATCCCACTATTTCTCAAAGAGAACCATGGTTTCGAACTTGGAAGTTCTGATTTTTCATTTCTGCTGCTTAATACTTATCAGCAAATCATTTAAGTGCATGTCAGAGTTCCACATCAAGTGATGCAAAGAGAACAGAGGATCTGCAAACTGTAGGGATGTTAATTCTAGTCCCATATACTGGACACCTCTCCATCCTTGATATCCTGTCCATGAAAACTACAAAATTTGGATGGAGTCTTCTCTCCAGAACCCTGACATAGACGTTCTCAGAGAGCAGTGTGATTCCTTTAAATCCTTTAAATAAAAATAGCCACCACAATTCCAGATCTCCATGCAACATTGAAGAGGACTGTTAAGCACACAACCCAACCTTGTCCAGTTATTTCAGTATCTCCAGTAGAAATTTATCCACCCCTGAAGCCTTGGCAATATGAAGTTTTCCAACCTCACCCACAGAGATGGATTGGCAAAACATCAGAGTTTTCTGGTTCTGCCTTTTGGCATTTCTGTTCTCAGCTTCATTTTCTACGGTGTAATATAGTTTGCCAGAACATTATTCAGGCCACATGAAAGTCTTTTCCTGTAGCCTCTACAAGCACCTCAGATCCCTGAGCTTTCGCTTCTGCAACTGTTTTTGCTGCTCTCCTATACTTCTCAGCTAAATCAGGAACTGCTGACAGCTTCTCTATCCACAGCTCGTACTAGGGTTGCCACCATGACAGAATGTCCATGATTAATACTTTGTCTATGATTATTGGATTTCTCCTAATAAATCCCCTGCTGAGTTTACACATTTGAGTAATGCACCCCCCTTTCCCCCCTGCACTTTTCCATATTTTATTTAGTGTTGAACTGAAAACAGCTTAATTAAGATTATATCTAATCTAATAACCCATAATATTAAAGGGGTGGTAAAAATCAATATAGTTTGCAAAATTATTTGCTAATAAAAATGTAAAAGTTGTACTTGTTTTCCCTCTCCTGCTGCTGTCAAACCCCTGAATTAGCTCGTATACAGTCACTTGCTATCAGAAACCGCATAATTTATGCAATTAAAGTGTCATTGATCTCAGTATAAATTCACTGTTATGGAAATAGTCTTTTAGAGAACATTGAAACAGCTTGAAGATCTTGAAGACTATAGAGCTTTCAAAACAAGTCTGGGACAAAGCTCTAGAAACCATATCAATCAGGGTTTGATTATAACAAACTATCCCAAACAGTGAACATCATACAGAGTTTCCAAACTGGAAGGAATATGGCACAACCATGTCATATCTAGAAGAGGTTGACAACCAAAAGTCAGCGACCAGTAAAGGAAGGGATTGGACAGAGAAGCAAATTATCAGGTCATTGTCTTTTTGTTAACTCAAGAAATGACTCCTCAGGGTATACAAGACTCAGGTACCCACTTGTACTGTATAAAATGAATTGAATTTCCCCTTGGGGATCAATAAAGTATCTATCTATCTATCTATAAAATGAACCAGCAGTGTTATATATGATATTTCTCCTCCCCTGCCAGCAGAGGTCCCCCTTCCCTGAGGATTGAACCACTACTTATAACTTTTTATTTCTCAGTATATAAGGACAAAGGTCACTCAAACATATTATGAAAACTTACCTTGTTTGTCTTGACTCATACCTAATATTTTGGATAGTCTCTTGGATTTGCCTTCTGTGCCTATGGTTTGAAGATTGTGTTTCACCTTTTAAAAGTAGTCCACAATCCAAAATCACTGCTGTTAATCAGGCATTAACAGTAGTTATTTTGGATTGTGGACTATTGTTAACAAACCCCCAGCACATGGTGTCTCAAACTTCTCAAAGAGTCTTGTTTGTCAGATAGCATGCACTTGATCCAACTTCTGCATTCAGAACAAATAATATTGCATACATAGGAAGTTTACACATTGCCTAACTTTTGTCTAAATTATCAAAAATTGTACATTCTGGACAGCCAGGGGTTCCTTCAAAACTACTGAAGTATTCTCATTTGCTTGTTTCTTTACAAACTACCAATAGAAAAGTATTCACCGCATGGCCATGACCCCAGGTAGGTTCCCAGCATGTTACGCTTTTCCTCTTTCACATTCTCTTTTTGAGGAAGTGGATTCTAAATGCCAAATATAGTGTCTCTAATCCTTTGTTTTTCTAGTTTTGTTAGTTAATTCTGCTTTATTAAAATATTGAGTTAACTTACATCTTGGGTGACAGTAATTCTAGTGTTTGGCATATTATTATATTCATCATGGTTGACTGTTTGTTTGGTTGTACACATGGCCTTTCATTCAGTGTGTTATTATGTATCTACCGTTGCGGGAATAATTTGAGAAGGTAGACAGGCAAACTCTCTAAAGGATGTTGTTGGTAAAAATGAAAAGGGTGCCAAAATATGGCACTAGGGATGTGGAGAAGAAAAGACATACAATAAGGAAATAAGGAAAATCTGACTATGCCACCCTGGTGACTATACAACGTATATACCCAAAGGACACACAGGTTCGACTTCTCAAGAGGAACCATGAGACCATGGATATCATTACAAAATATATCTTTGTTAGAGCAGCAATAAATAGTTATAGATAGAACTATTTTAAGAGTATGATAAAACTTTGTGTCAATTATACTCAATGACGATCAACATGCTTACAATTTGCAACTGCCAAAGCAGACACCAACCAAAAAAAAAAAACACTAAACAAATCAAAGGGCTCAGGTTTACTAGCAGCAGAGTAGGTTGGGTTATCCCCCAAACCACTAGCCCACCTACTTTGAACCTGCAGCACCTCGAATCAAACAAAATAAAATGAAATAACACAAAGAAAACAGATACACAAAATAACCAACTCCACAATAATAAATAAATACATAGACAGCAAAACACTCAAACCTGGGGATAATGAAACTCCCACAACAGTTAGAGTTTCACAATACAAACAAACCTGGCCTGCTCTAACAGTACAAACTTTACAGGACAATGGACAAGTGCCCTCAATTAACTTCCAGGTTTGAGTTGGTACATAGCAAAGCGAAACAATACAGCACAGAAAAGAAAATACAAATCAACGAGACAATAACTGAGAAAACAAACAAGAAAAAGCAACAAAATGGGAAAAGAGCAAAAAACACAAAACAAAATTAAACACACAAATCATAAGAGCAAAAGCAGCACCACCGAAAGCCATGCAGCACAAGCAGAGAAGGATGCACCCAGATATGCTCATTCGCTCACTTAAAATATCAAAAAGATATGAGCCAAAATATATGTATCCATCAGGATGCCATGATATTACAAAAACAGTTGGACATACCAAATTCATATTCATCAGGCAGCTAAAGGTCACAACTCACATGGAAAGCGATTGAAAAACACACCTCCCATAACCAAAACTCCAGATAAATTAACCAGAAAAGCTAAAAGCATAAAGACTTACCTGAAGGTAACAGGCAGCCAGCAAATAACGCTCCATTTATCACAATAAAATGCATTGGAGCAAAAGAATGCAGCACTTGTGAAGGAAATCAGCCAACGTCACTTCACCTAGTGTGCACCACTTCAGCTCAAAACATGTGGCAACCTAAGTGACAGTCACCCAACAATGACACAATACCCGGTAGAATATAACCACCTCAAATATGCTTCCAAATGAGGACACTAATGACTTACATGCCAAAAAATAGTGTCTGCGCATAGTAAAAATTATTTAATTATTTTACAAATTCTTAACCTGCTGTGATGTCTTAAACTTTCAAACTTTTGACCAATTGCAATGTAGTAAGCTCTCAGGCTATGTAAATATACTGTAGCTGACTATTATCCTTCCTCTGACATTGCATGGCCGCAACAGGAGGTGAAGTGAATGGCAGACAGGGCTGTGGAGCCCCCTATGAAGACGAAAGTAAGCTTGTTTGCAATATTGTCAAAGCAGGAACAGAATTGAGAAGGAGGAGTGGCTGTTCAGCTCCTTGAAATTGGAAGAGTGAGCCACTTTATAACCCTGGAACAGAGAGTAGTTGGAGCAGCATGAGATATAAAGAATGCAACAGTGCAAGAATGCAATGAAGTGCAAAATTTGGATAAGTTTAGTATAGTAGGTTGGAAGGTTGTGAGTTCAAATCTGCCAAGTTGTCATTGTTGGGTACTTCAGCAAATCCTTTAACCTTCAACTGCTCAGTTGTTTAAATGAGATAATTGTAAATCGCTCGGGTCTGGGGTTCGAGTCCCGCCGAGGCCTTGTGTGTGCGGAGTTTGCATGCTCTCCCCTTGTTGGGTTTCCTCCGGGTAATCCGTTTTCCTCCCCCAGTCCAAAGACATGCATGGTAGACTGACTGGCGTGTCCAAAGTGTCCGTAGTGAATGAATGGGTGTGTGAGTGTGTGTGTGATTGTGCCCTGCGATGGATTGACACCCTGTCCAAGGTGTACCCTGCCTTGTGCCCTATGCTCCCTGGGATATGCTCCAGGTTCCCTGTGACCCTGAAAAGGAGTAAGCAGTAGAAGATGGATGTATGGATGTAAGGGCATCTGGGTAAGGGCATCTGCCAAATGTTGTAATATAATGTAAAAGTCATGCTTAATTATGAAATCCCAGGCAGATTTCAGTTCTTTGATGCCAGTGCATGGGTCAATGTGGGCAACACTCTCCTTTTTTTATATAGTTTGTTTATGTGAATAATGAAAACTAACAAATTGTATGCAACAATTTCAGACCCTACAGTAAACTAATGTTCATTGGGCTTTTCTATAAAGTAGATGAAACTATTATTATTATCTTTTCAATTTCAATTTATTTGCTAATACATCTACATACTGTATATAACTGCCTTGGATAATTAGTGTTCAGTCAAGCCTGATAGTATACTGAAAAAAGACACAGGAACCATAAATTTACTGTAAATCTAAAAAATAATAAATAAATAAACGCTTAGTCACAGCTATTCTATTTAGTCACATTTTATACAATTCCATTTTATTTTTGTATTGTTTTTAACAATATACACTGTCACAAAGCAGCTTTGCAGGAAAACAGATGTAGATCTAGACCCATAATGAGCATGTGAATAGCCTCCTTGGAAATTTACTGAAAAACAAGGAAAACAGTACACATGTTGAAAGGATACAGAATGTTTGGTATGATCATACTGTTAATAAGAGTCCTAGGATAGGAATAGTTTACTTTTTATGATTCTTACAAACTGCACATCTATAGTGTCCAGGAGAGATTATATATTGAAGCAGGAGGGTGTGTCCTAGGCATAATCGGTTTTTAAAAGGTGCAAAGTGCAAAAAGGTTCCAAACAGGAAGAACACAGCTGGAGCAGAATAACAGGATCCATCAGGCAGGTCCAGAGAGCAAGAGGAGCCACAGCAAGAGAACTGTCATGTTTCAAGGTTGGAGTTCAGAAACAATCACAGAATTTCAAATAGTTTATTAAACGAACAACAAAACAAAGACACTAAGACAACTTGGCATAATACTGAAGCAAAACTAAACATAAACTAACAAGATCAAGAAACATAGTAAAATGGAACACAGTGGTCTAAGACAACCAAAAGACAGGGAAACAGTGCAGACAATGGTTATATATACACAAGTGTGCTCATTAACAAACGTGAATCAGGTGCAGGTGGTCATGTAGTGCAGTGCAGTGGCTGATGGGAAGTCCATGATATATGACAAATTGTCCTAGACAACCGTGTTCCATGTCACCGTGTTTTCTTTCTTGCCACAGTATTTCTGCCAAGTTGTCTTAGTGTCTATGTTTTGTTGTTTGTTTATTTAATAAATGCTATATACCTGTGATTGCTTCCGCCTCAATCTTGAAACGTGACAAGAACTTATCAGGACCAGGTAGCACAGCTCAACAGACAGAGAAAAAGAGAACAGATTATTAGTTATGCTCATCATTAGTTATACTAATTTCGAGTATCCTGAAGGGAGTGGTCTCTTCCAGGATGACACCACCCATGTACACACACATACACACATATACATATATATATATATATATATATATATATATATATATATATATATATATATATATATATATATATATATATATATATATATATATATATATATATATATATATATATATATATATATATATATATATATATATATATATATATATATATATATATATATATATATTCCCTAGTGGGTAAATCAAGGCAGGCCAAATATCATCACAGTTATGAACATGTGGTTAAAGTTATGGCAATTTCAATTGTGTTTTGGGCCTAAAATAAAGGTAAGATTTTAAGCAGACAAATTTAAGGTTTTTAAGTGCATTTTGAATTTGGACAGAAATAACACAAATGCAAGCAAGCATATCTAATAGCTGTGCTGTGTTTAACGGTAAACTAAAAGTAGGCCATCTGGAAGAAATCATACTATCTAATCAAGTCGGCTATGTTCTTGCAGCCTGAAAGCCAGTGACTGTTGTCTCTAATTTTCCAAAAAGCTAAAGACAACTAAGTTATATCATCAAGTACTTACATCAGTTTGAGGATGACAAAATCACAGAGAGCCGTGAATAGGAAAAGCAAGGGTTTATTGCTGCTCACTACACAAGATCCACACAGAGGGATGTCCCAGAGTGATCTCAAAGTCCCCTGAAATGGGACTTTTTTATACAGTTGAAACACCCCTGGTTTGGCCAAAATACCATTACATGTGATGTACTGTCTGGGTTTTTGTTTTTTTTTCTTCCCCTCAGACATCTCGAGACCTGTTGCGTTTACACTTTTAAGTGCTTTGGTTATTAAGACAAACTTCGGCTTTTTATGGCATGTCTGAGCTGTTTTTGAGTGAGGACATATTTGTATGCTTTTTTTCTGCATTGTTATTAACATATGCACTGTGTGATTTAGTCAAATTATCATTAGCCATTACTTTGTTATTCTGATTACTCTGGGTCTGTGTGTGAGTGAGTTCATGCTCTTGGGTATGTGTGCTGTGTGTTGCACTTCCTTTTTTTGGTCAGGCCCTAGGCCTTGTTATAATTAACTTTTTAGAGACATTATCTATAAAGAAGACTCTGTTCTTTCCTATATTCTCACAAAATTTTCATTCTCCATATTTTATTACCTTTGTGTTTTATTTCTATCAAAAGTCTTAGCCAACATGACAACACTGAAAGTAAACATGGACCAGTACTGGGCCAGCATTCCATTTTCCACCTTAAAAACTTCACCAGAAAAGTCACAGGAAGATATTACAAAGTACAGGGATGTGCTCATATGGTCCAATATTTTAGTCATGATGATATATGCAGGCTTTCATCATAATTTTATGGATTTTTAAATACAACTCCACTTCCTGTGTTAAGACTTCTCTGTTACACGATCAAAATTGTACAGAGAGGATTGGAAAATTCCATTTCATAACATACTGAGTCACCACCATCATCCTGTGGTGATGCATACAGGTAAAATAGATTAGATCATAAAACTGATTTGAAGAAACTGTGCAAAATATGAGAAATGTTTTGTCACTGGAAACGCCAGAGCAGTGCCATAGTACTAACAAAAAAGTTACATTTTACTGTCTCTGTACATTTACACTGCACAATGACAAACACATAAATTAAAACATTTCTGTCTACCTATGTGTGTACTATATCTCTCTCTCTCTGTCACTCACTCTCATTCATATATATATATATATATATATATATATATATATATATATATATATATATATATATATATATATATATATATATAATATATATACATCCATCTTCAACCACTTATTCCTGCTTCACGGGAACCTGGAGCCTATCCCAGGAAGCATCGGGTACACCCTGGACTGGGCACAATCACATACACACTCACACACCCATTCATACACTATGGACAATTTACCAACCTTCCAATCAGCCTACCATGCATGTCTCTGGGGGAGGAAACCGGAGTACCCGGAGGAGAACATGCAAACTCCGCACACATATGGCCCCGGACCCTGGAGGTGTGAGGCGAACGTGCTAACCATTAAGCCACCATGCGCCCTATGTATGTATGTATGTGTGTGTGTGTGTACACCCCTCACATTTTTGTAAATATTTGATTCTATCTTTTCATGTGACAACACTGAAGAAATGACACTTGTAAAGTGCTACAATGTAAAGTAGTGAGTGTACAGCTTGTATAACAGTGTACATTTGCTGTCCCCTCAAAATAACTCAATACCCAGCCATTAATGTCTAAAATGCTGACAACAGCATTTTTATCCAAATTGGGCCCAATTAGCCATTTTCCCTCCCTGTCATGTTACCTGTTAGTGTTACAAGGTCTCAGCTGTGAATGGGGAGCAGGTGTGTTAATTCTGGTGTCATCGCTGTCACACTCCCTCATACTGGTCACTGGAAGTTCAACGTGGTACCTCATGGCAAAGAACTGTCTGAGGAGAGGTTCGAATTCGGTGTTCGATGGAGTAAGACGTAATGGAATTTTTTTTTTTTTTGTAATTTTTTTTTTTTAGCTTACTCTAGGTCCACTTTGTGGAAAACCGTAGGGGGTGATACACTGCTGTCTCCTTTTTTTATGGAGACTTTGGGTGTGTGTCCCTCTTCAGCTCCAATTGGCTATTTATATTCTTATTTTTACTTTAGTTCTTGGGTTTTATAATTTTTATATAACCAGTGACAGCTATTGAGTAGCCATGATGAGCCGGTGGGGGTGGGGGATTCTTTTTTTATTTAATTTTTTTTTTAATTAATTAATTAATTAATAGTAATGGTAATAATAATAATTATTATTGTTATTATTATTTTTTCTCAATGAAATATTTGGGGAAGGGAGGGGAGAAAAGGTAAATGAATCACATGAATATGAAACACATGAAAATGAATTACATGTAAATTAATTAAATGAATGTGAATCACATGCATGAATGTGAATCACATGAAAATGTATAATATGTAAATGAATCACATGAAAATTAATTACATATAAATGAATCACAGGCATGAATATGAATCACATGTAAATGAATCACATGAAAACGAATCACATGTAAATGAATCACGTGCATGAATGTGAATCACATCCATGAAAATGAATCACATGTAAATGTCACATGCATGAATGTCACATCCATGAATATGAATCACATAATAATGAATTGCATGTAAATTAATTACATGAATATGCATGAATATGAAGCACATGAAAATGTAAATGAATCACATGTAAATGAATCATATGAAAATGAATAAATAAACAAAGGCAAAAAAAAGAACTGTCTGAGGAACTGAAAAAACTATTTGTTTCTCTACATAAAGATTGCCTAGGCTATAAGAAGATTGCCAAGACCCTGACACTGAGCTGCAGCATGGTGGCCAAGACCATACAGCGGTTTCACAGGATAGGCTCCACTCAGAACAGGCCTTGCCATGATCGACTAAAGAAGTTGAGTGCACATGCTCAGCGTCATATCCAGAGGTTGTCTTTTGGAAATTGCTGCAGAGGTTGAAGAGGTGGGGGGTCAGCCTGTCAGTGCTCAGATCATACACCACACTCTGCATCAAATTGGTCTGCATGGCTGTCATCCCATCCCAGAAGGAAACCTCTTCTAAAGATGATGCACAAGAAAGCCCGCAAACAGTTTGCTGAAGACAAGCAGACTATGGATTACATGGATTACGGAACCATGTACTGTGTTCTAATGAGACCAAGATAAACGTATTTGGTTCAGATGGTGTCAAGCATGTGTGGTGGCAACCAGGTGAGGAGTACAAAGACAAGTGTGTCTTGCCTACAGTCAAGCATGGTGATGGGAGTGTCATGGTCTGGGGCGGCATGAGTGCCTCTGGCACTGGGGAGCTACAGTTCATTGAGGGAACCATGAATGTACTGTGACATACTGATGATCAATACATAGTATTCCAGCATGATTACGACCCCAAACACACCTCCAAGATGACCACTGCCTTGCTAAAGAAGCTGAGGGTGAAGGTGAGGGACTGGCCAAGCACGTCTCTAGACCTAAACCCTATTGAAACCTCTGTGGGGCATCCTCAAACGGAAGGGGGAAGAGCACAAGGTCTCTAACATCCACCAGCTCCAGCACAGATACGTAGGAAACTGGTAACAGTGATACAGTGATTAAGGTTTAATTTCTATTACGCGGTGCCGTCTGAAGTGAGGAGGGGTGTGGGTGTGTGTGGGTGAGTGTGGGAGGTTTTTGTAGGGGTGTGGCTGGCGTTACAACGCTCTTAAGGGTGTGGTGGGATTCCCTGGATGTGTGTGGGGGTTTTCCTGTGCCGTCATCCATCGTCGTGTGTGAGTTCACCAGCTGGCGTCTTCGTCCGCACTCGAACGTAGTCTGCGAGTTAGGCCTCTTCCTTGCACGGGCGGAAGAGCGTCCTCTTATACCCGTCGCCTGAGTGGTGGAATTCTCTCGACTGGTTCCCCAATCACTGGTCGGTGTCGTGTCGGCGGTTCCGCCCCATCGTGACGGTCCTTCCAGCTGATGTTGTGTTTGGCGTGAGGCTGTCTGCTTCATGCCTGCACGGCAGTTGGAGAAGGAGCGACTTTCTTATCCTGCGCGCCGGCTGGCGGTCCGTAGCAACAGTATCCCCTCGCAGCTCCAAGCCTACTGCCGCTGAGTGGCGGGCCCAGAGCATGTCTCGCCGCGAGAGCCCATCTGCATTCCAATGTTGGACCCCCGCCCGGTGTTGGACCTGAAATGAGAAGTCCTGTAAGGCGAGGAACCAGTGGGTTACCCTGGCGTTCGTGTCTTTGACCTTGGCCATCCACTGTAAGGAGGTGTGGTCTGTTACTAGGACGAAGTACCGGCCAGCCAGGTAGTACCGCAGCTCCTCGATGGCCCACTTTATTGACAGGGGCTCTCGCTTCACGGCTGCGTATTTATTTTCAGCGGGGGGACAACTTCCGGCTGATATAGAGGACCAGGTGTTCTTCTCCGTCGAAGGTTTGCGAGAGAACTGCACCAAGCCCGATTTCGGATGCATCGGTATGCACCGTGAATGGGATGGTGAAGTCCGGGTTGCACAGTACCGGCGCGCTGTGAGGGCACATTTCAGGGCTTGGGGGTGAAGCCCGTGGACGCCTGGTGGCACTCTCGGACGGCAAAGAGCACGTAGGTAAGGAGGAGGTCCCTTCACCTGTAACAGTCGACACAGATCGGACATCAGTTTGGATACAAAAGGCGTACCTTGGTCGGTCAGAACTTCCTTTGGGATCCCCACCTGACTGAACAGGAGTACCAGCACCCTGGCAATGTTGTGGGAGGTGGCCTTACGCAGCAGCACCGCCTTGGGGTACCGAGTGACATAGTCTACAATGACCAGGATGTACTCATGGCCCCAGGCAGACTTGGGAAGGGGGCCCACGAGGTCCATGCCCACTCGCTCAAATGGGACGCCTCCACGTGGTAGGGGGTTCGCCCACACCATGCCAGGACTCCCTCCTTCATCACCCCATAGTCAGCAGCCTCCTCATAGCACGCCTTGCATGCTTCTCCTGTGAGCAGTGGGCCGTGGGCGTGGGAGGGGGGGGCAGATATGATCTATCTGGCTTGTTTTTTTATTTCAGTCATCTTGTTAACATTTTTTGAGTCTAGCTCCATTTCCAGCTAGAATGGAGTTGTTCAGCTTTGACACTTGTCCATAAAAGGAAACTCATGCAGCATATGTAATTTCAGTACAAGGGTGGAGTCAGCTGGGGGATGGCTTATCAGTTTTTTCATTTCATATGTAAATAGTGATATTTACTAACTGTTCCTTTAACTGGGGAGAGAAAAAAAACTTTTGTACATGTTGAGGTAGAGTCAGTTGTTTCACCCGCCCACTGAGTCATGCATGAGCTTGAGCCCCAAAGAATGAGGAAAAAGTGTACCTTCTCCTCATTACTCTGCAGACTCACACACACACACACACACACACACACACAGAGCCTCAATATCTCTGATATCTCAAATGAGGATGTTTTTGCTGCATACTTGGACAGTACTTGCTGTTCTAACAGCACTTTCTACAGTTTCAGGTGAGTTTCCTTTATTTTTTTTGCTTTAACATTTTTGTAAAAGATTGACTAAAATGGTACAGCAATGCTACTGTCTACTGTCAAAGTGTCATGGTGCCAGTTTACATACTCATCTCCAGATGGTTCAGAATGCAGCTGCAAGTCTCTTGACCAGGGCAAAGAAATACAATCGTGTCACCCTAATTGCTCCATTGGTCCATTTTAGGATTCAGTTTAAGATTCTGTTGTTTGTCTTTAAAACTCTTAATGATCAAGCTCCTTCCTATCTTAAAGATCTTCTTACACCACATTCATTGCACAGACTTCTAAGATCTTCTGATAGGTTTCTTTTGCATGCCCCTCGTTCCCGGTTAAAAATAAAGGGGGATAGAGCTTTTCCAGTTGCTGCCGCAATCAATTGACACTGGATATCGTTTTTAATCTAATATATATATATATATATATATATATATATATATATATATATATATATATATATATAATTTTTACTATTATTTATTGTCTGTCTTTATTTTGTTTTATTCTGTTTTCTGTTTCACTTTTCTCTAATCTGTTCAGCACTTTCAGCTTCGCTGTGTTAAATATGCTTTATATATACAATGTACTTACTTATTTACATGTAATGGCCATTATAATTATTTTATTAACAGATACATTCACATAAAGTTAGTCTATCTGTGTGTGTTGGTATAGATTTATTTATGAAATATTTGTTCATAAATGGAAAACTATATTTTACAAAGATAATGTAATGTTAAGATTACTAAGTAGACAAATCTAGTGTTAATACCTAAATCAGCACTTTGCTCTTGGGTAAAAAGGGGGAGGGGGGTGGGTGGATGATAAAACATGTTTGAGAACATTGAGACACCACATAATCATCCCTGCTGGTCATGATGAGTACATGTCTGTGCTTCTCTGTGGCTTTTGGTGCATGACTTAACATGTAAGAGTAAGGTAATATCACACCCTCAAGCTAAAGAGACAAGAGCAATAAACCTAAGACTAGAAGGAGTAAGAGAAAGAGTCAGGAAAAGAGACAGAAATTTTTACGTTCTCTATGTGTGTGTTTTGTATATTCCTAGGCTCAAACATATGTACCTCCAGAGGTGTTGGAACCTGCAAAGAATGTTTGTCCATTCATCCGTCTTGCGCTTGGTGTTCTCAGAAAGTTAGTAAAAACATACAAACTTTCAGCAAACACTTGTGAAAGGGAAAAAAAATCTAATACAGAAATGTTACTAACAAAATGCTTTTGTATCATTAGTGTTTTATCACTTTTTCATGTCATAGTGTATATAATGTTCTTGTGCAGTGTGACAAAACTCTGTCTAAGCAAGTTAAACTGTAGCCAATGAAGACACAGTCGTAGTAAGGTTGATCATTTCCTGTCAGACTTAAATTGTAACACAGTGTGTTAAATATGTGTCAAGAAGAAAAATATCACAACTACACAAGTGTCCAAGAGAATGTGAGATAAATAATTGTCCAACCAGACTTCGGATCATCTGTAACATCATCTAAATTACTGCATATTTTCCACAGTATTCAGTGCTCTTTTGTTCTTTGAGATTCTTAAATAGGAATAAGTGTTGTTCAATTCAGTTCTTGTAAGGATTATTGTTTATGACCACAGTACTTCGCACGGAGACTATAATAAAAATCCCATATCTCACAAATTGATGTTAATGTGAGTTAGCTAGAAGACACAAAAGCCAACAGAAGCCTGATCATTTTGTAGATAGCCTGCAACATCAAAAAAGAAAAGCTGTGTCATGTCTACACTGTCAAGCTAAACCACCAAAAGATTCCAACAACATATAAAGAGATAATACTGGATATGTTTGAGACCTACAGTATACGGAGTGTGTTCGAAAGTCCCACACTCACCCACACACACACACAACCTCCTCACTCCGACGCGGCACCGCGTAAAAGAAATTAAACCTTAACAATCAAGTAAAACTATCAGGAATTAATCATTAATCATTAAATCCTTAACACTTCAGAAATGCTTTTTGGTTTTTTTTGGCCTGCCATCCATTTGGTCCACAGCACGTTTCAGTAATTTTTTGACATGTGTGTGTGTGTGTGTGTGTGTGTTTGTTTGTGTGTATGGATTTGTATCAGGACATGGATCCCAGCAGCTCCAGTGTTTCCCGTTGTAACCTAAAGTCCATCTTGCTCCAGTCTGGATGTAAAGCAGAGTTTATTGAGTCTCCAGTTAGTAGCATTGTAGTGGAAGAGGACCGCCCCCTCAGTGACCGCGCTCAAGGCTCGACTGGTGACATCACTCAGATTCGACCACAGCGCATCCAGCTGACCTTAAGGCCAGGTGTGTCTCAGTTTGAACACAAACAATTATTTGTGTGTGTGTGTGTGTGTATATATATATATATATATCAGCTTATTTGCTTTTTAATAAAAAATATATTATATATCTGGTTCTTAATGGATCACTAAGGTGACTTAGCTAGAGGGTTCAAGATTTTATTATTATTTTTTAATGATATGATGATAGTAGACCTCATGACTAACATTTATCTATTACAACTGATTTAGTTGTTATGGTTAATATTCAGTTATTATTGTTATAAACCTAATAAACTGCTCACTAATGTACTTCTTACAGGAAGTTATTAATTTCCTAATCTAAACCTCAGTAAATTTAAAACGCATAGTTAATAACAAATTTAATCTAAATGCAATTTTAATAAAACCATTTTAAAAAGCTATTTATGTAATACATTTGTTTCAAATATCAAAAATGGTATAAATTATTTAGGTTTGATGGGAAGAAAGTTTAGGAATAAAAAGTTATAGCTTCAGTAAGTAAAAAAAATAATGGTCTAATGTGTCTCATGCCTAATGTGCTTAATATTTGAATAGTTGGATCATAAGTGAATTCATGAAATATTTTTACATTAAAGGGGCACCGAATGAGAAATGAGAATCCCTGATCTAACCATTTTAATAATCACTGTATATTTCTCTCTCTATCTCTCTCTTTCTCTCTCTCTCTCTCTCTCTCTCTCTCTCTCTCTCTCTCTCTCTCTCTCTCTATCTCTCTCTCTCTCTCTCTCTCTCTCTCTCTCTCTCACACCTTCTCTCCATTGCCAACAGATGACTCGAAGCGTTTTACAGTGACCGTTCGGCAGGTCTCTGATTACCCTGTAGACCTCTACTACCTGATGGATTTGTCCTATTCTATGAAAGATGACTTAAACAGCCTCCGCTCCCTCGGCAGTGCCCTGGCTGAAGCTATGGGTAGTAAAACTAGTAACCTGCACATGGGGTTTGGGGCATTTGTGGACAAAACACTCTCACCGTACATGTATATGTTTCCAAACGAGGCCATAAGCAATCCATGCCTTGGGTAAGATTGTAAGATTGCAAATGGATTCACTCCAAGCTATAGCTTTGGTATAATTGTTATGTCTGCCTCTTTTTTTCTGTACGTGACCTCTTTTGCATTGTGGGTGTTACAGCATTGCAACTACCTGCTCGCCGCAATTCGGTTATAGAAACGTCCTGTCACTTACGGAGCAGGTTACTCGTTTCACAGAGGAAGTGAAAAAACAGGAAGTATCACGGAACAGAGACTCACCAGAAGGAGGATTTGATGCAATCATGCAGGCTGTGGTCTGCAAGGTAACACACACTCTTGATTAAAATTTGATTAATTACTGTACTGTATGTATAACTGCAGCTCTGACAGTTGTGCTGGCTGTAATTCAAATCGCAGTTTTTTATCAATGAACCTGTTCTAATATATTATAATTTCTATAGTTTCAGCTTATTCAAATGGATTTATATGGCAGTACCCAATAAGAAGATAATATGTTGAAAATCTTAATCTCTTTCCATCTGTATATTAGGATAAAATTGGGTGGCGGCCTGATGCATCCCACCTGCTGGTGTTTACTACAGACGCTACAAGCCACATTGCGCTGGATGGCAGAATAGCAGGACTTGTCCAGCCCAATGACGGACAATGTTATGTTAATAATGACAACATCTATGCCAAGACTGCTATCCTGGTCAGTCTAGCTAGCTGTGTTTGTGTTTATTAATATTTTTTCTCTAATGTAGGATGACAGAATTTATTTGAACTGAATTTTGTATTGAAACTAATTTGGGATACAGGCCTGGATAAAGGGGTATTTTATCTCTGTGGGTTGATTATGTATGAGATTTACCGTATGTGTATTTGTATTGTAGGACTATCCCTCCATTGGAATGCTCACTGACAAACTGGCTGAGAATAATATTAACCTCATCTTTGCAGTAACTGAGAATGTGGTACCTCTGTACCTAGTGAGTACATAAAGAAAGAAACATACTTTCACCCACACTTTTTTTTCTCCTCTTATTCTTACTTACACACACACACACACACACACTCGTACATTCAGTCACATGCTTACATTAAAGCAGCCATTGCCACCTACTGTCTTGTCACATTGCACATTGTTGCACCTCCGTAACCCACTCACCGACCCCCCTTTTTTTCTCTCAGAATTACAGTAAGCTGATTCCTGGTACCACTGTTGGGAAGCTGTCTTATGACTCGAAAAATGTCATCGAACTCATCCTGGATGCATATGCGGTGAGCTACACACTACACAATTCGCAGCTAGAATTCACCACTGTTACATGACATCCATGTCTTCGCTTAAATTGGGGAGCGGTGTTACAATTCTGATACATAAAGAAATAAAATACTTTGGAGCATGCTATTATAAGAAAATATTCAACAATGGCGGGATGTGATGCTGCCCAACATAAAGTGAAGTTACTTTCACCACCCCAAAGTTGATTCTTTTTCTATAAAAGCATGAAACTGTTTTATTTCACCTTACAAATAATATCACTAGATCAACCATATGTTTTTATTTGGTAAATACCACTTTTTAATCAGTTAATTATTAGTTTTAGACTAAATACAAGTCCCTGTAATTTAGTTGGTACTATAACATGTGATTCGAATTAAAGCCCACCTTCTGACCAATCTGAATTCACAACTCAACAGTGTTTTGGTATAAGTTTGAAAAATGCAGTAAGTTTAGAGTAGACTGAACAACATGATGGTGACTTTCTGCCCTTTTACCCCTATAGAATATCAGGTCAAAGGCAGAGTTGGATGTGTTGAATGTTCCGGATGAGCTGAGCTTGTCGTTTAATGCCACATGCCTCAACGGAGAGTTAGTACCCGGCGTTAGATCCTGCTCAGGACTTAAAATAGGAGACACGGTGAGTAACTCGTTAAATTACAGTTGATCATCCAACCTTAGGTCACATGGTATTTGCACCAGCTTTGCACCAAGAAGGGAACCAAATACAACCAACGTTGCTGGCATTAATGCAACAGGTTAAGATAAACTGTGCTTAGGTTTCCAATGATCTGTACTGAACCAGTGAGGGAGTACATTTATCTTTCCCAGCTGCTAAGACCACAGACAGATATGTTCTCATATGCCGTCATTATACTTGGTCTGAATACATGAGTCCAACCCAAAAACTGATTCTAGACTCATTTAGTAGGAGCGTCATCATCACAGCTTTGTTTTTAAACATAGGAGTTTCTACCAAACTGTGGATTAGTTGTGCAGTTCTGTGCATCACCTCATAGTAGTTGGTGTTTTTAGTTTTACCAACATTCAAACCATAGTGTCCAAAGATGTATGGCATGTCCTCATCCAAGGGCAACACCTCAGAATGGCATGCATTTTTTCAGTAAATATATTTCCAATAAATATATTAAATCCAGTAAATATATTTCCAATTTCGTTTTACTTGAGAATAATTTTGTACAGTGCAAACAAGTTCAATGTGGACCACAAAAGTGAGCACACACTCTGGTCTGAAAACAGCTTATAAGCTTTAGCAAACACACTTAACTCAGTGTAAACGTCCTCGAGTTGGTTCAAATCTCAAGCATGACAACATCCTTAGACTCGCACCAGTAAATGTCTGGAATTCTTTTCTTCTGGACTCATGTACTTGTCTCTTACAAACATGCTGATACAAGCTGAACTTATACCTAATATGCTGTAGATGCCTCGTGCTGTCACTCCCTAGCCTTTGGGCTGTGACATTTAATAAATCTCTCTATATATGCAATACAAATACATATGAAAAAGACAAATAAATGTTAGTGTTACTTTTCGTAATAATTAGCACAGTTCTTCACACATTCCGTCAGCTAACAATTAAATAACTATTAAGAGGAAATGCTTCAATCATAGTGGCATCTCTGGCTCTATAAACAAATGATGTGGACCACCAAAATCCAGACTTGTGAATCTTATTAAGAAATATTTTAGATGTGACTTTGGATGAACTCCTCAATGGAAATGTTTTTTTTTTCCCCAATCACCTACCTTCCACCAAAATCACTGACTATACCTTTAATGAAACTGACAAACATAGGGTGATATAAGGTCAGAACATATAATCACTAGCGTCACACCGTTATTCCCAGGCTGGGACATATGGTAATAAGATTGTAACAAAATAAAAACATGTATCTCTGTGTATCTCGTTTAGGTGTCATTCACTGTAGAGGCAAAACTCCGTAGCTGTCCTAAAGTGAAGAGTCATACATTCAGCATCAAGCCTCTAGGTTTTAAAGATACACTGCAGGTGACTGTCAATTTCGCATGCAACTGCTCATGCCAAGATTCTGCCCAGCCTGCTAGCCCCGCCTGTAATAATGGCACGCTGGAGTGCGGTGTGTGTCAGTGTGACTCAGGACGCCTAGGGCCACATTGCGAATGCACCGAGGCTGACTTCAAGCCCAACGACACAGACAGCTGTAAACCCTCCCCTGGTGCAGCTATTTGCAATGGACGAGGCGACTGCATGTGTGGCCAATGTAACTGTCACTCAAGAGACTTTGGGAAGGTGTGGGGCAAATACTGTGAGTGTGACGACTTCGGCTGCATCCGCTCCAAAGGGCAACTTTGTTCTGGTGAGAAACAAGTGCACTCATATACATTCACATTCACACATCAGGGGCATTATGGATTTATGAAGGCAGTTATAACTACCCTTTCCTAAAATAACAGTACATCACCATACATGGTAATAATATAAGGTAATAAGTGGCTCTCTGCAGTAGGCACCATTGTACCTACCATTTGTGATTTATCTACCTCCTTTTGGCATGTCTGTGCATAGCCTCAGCTGTGGAGCAGATCTTGTGTAACGCTGTACTATTCAGAGTGGAATCACAATATTGTTGCGCAAGCAGTGTCGTTGTTTGTGAAGAGCTTAGATTAATATGCGTACGTCTGCCCGTGTATGTGTTTGGGTTCATTTAGGATTATGTTTACGTGTGAAGACTTTGTAGTGGATCAGGGCCTGGTCTTTGTGTCATAATATTGAACATGTGTCATGTCTCATTTGAGAGCCTTTATCATTAGTTTGTTTAAATATAAACACTTTTTGTAAGCTTTGAGTAGGGACTTTTGGTGGTTGCTTTTATGTTAAGTAATTGGGATGGGTGATATGATGACGCCATATATACATGTATATAAAGATAAATGATGTGCTGTCTGTGTTGATGAGAGTATTATGTTTGTTTTATTTGTTTTGGGGGGGGGGTTAAATAATATGGCTGTTTTGCATAATCATGAACGCCATTTGAGTTGTTATCACAGCATCAAGAGTGCACATGGTTTAAGAAATGATCTGTGACTGTTTCCAGAGACATTTGATGGCTTTCAAATCAGGTTTAAAAGTGTCCCAGAGGATGCTGGTAGTCTCTGATGGTGATTTTGTAATACATTGTGGTTTGTTGGTGAGTCAATGGACCTAATGAACTTCGGCAAAAAAAAGATGGAGCAATGTAATCAGCGAGATACAGTATACACCCTGGATTTATAGCTGAATCAAGAACGAGAAACAATTAGGTAATGTTGGGAAAGTGTTTACCAGAAAACCAATAACTTTTTCAGCAGGGCCTAATTCAGTTCAATTCAATTTTATTTGTATAGTGCTTTTAACAGTGGAAATTGTCTCAAAGCAGCTTTACAGAAACATATGAACACAGGATACAGATTTGAATTGTGTGAATTTATCCCTATTGTGCAAGCTGGTGGCGTAGGCGGCAAGGCAAACTCCCTAAGATGAAATGAGGAAGAAACCTCGAGAGAGAACCAGGCTTAGAAGGGAATCCATCCTGTGAGCCCATCCCCCCTTACTTGGAGCCAATGCAGTGTGGAAAAGATCAGGGTGATCATATATTCTGGTTCTAGTAAGGACTCTTGCAGCTGCATTCTTAACTAATTGGAGTTTGTTTATGCCCCTACTGGAACATCCAGACAGTAAGGCATTACAATAAACAAACCTAGAGGTGACGAAAGCATGAACTAATATTTCTGTATCATGTAGTGACATTGTATTTTATATATATATATATATATATATATAGATAGATAGATAGATAGATAGATAGATAGATAGATAGATAGATAGATAGATAGATAGATAGATAGATAGATAGATAGATAGTAATATTTATGATATGAAGGAAGGCTATTCTAGTAATATTATCTACAAGAGCACCAAATGAAAGACTGGAGTCAGTAATCACATCAAGGTCTTTTACTGCTGTACATGATGAAATAGAAAGGGCATCCAGAGTTACTGTGTAATCAAAAGCTTACTTCTAGCTGCATGTGGTCCTAGTACAAGTATTTCTGTCTTGTCAGAATTAAGTAGAAGGAAGTTAATAAGCATCCAATGTCTAATGTCTTTTACACATACCTAAACTTTATTAAGCTGCAGTCTGTCGTCTGGATTCGCTGAAACATAAAAACTTTGTATCATCAGTATAACAGTGGAAGCTAATTTCATGTTTACAAATAATTTGATGCAGAGGTAGCATATATAAAGTAAAAAGTAGTGGGCATAAAACAGAACCTAGCAGAACCCCAAATTTAACCTTGGTATGCATGGAGAAGTCACCATTTACATCTACAAACTGATAGCGATCTGTCAATTAAGACCGCAGCCAGGAGAGGACCCTTCCCTTAATGCCAACAACATTTTCTAGTCCATCCAGGAGAATAGTATGATATATAGTATCAAAAGCTACGCTAAGGTCAAGTAACACAAGCAGGGAGACACAACCCTGATCAGAGGTGAGTTGTAGGTCATTTACTACTTTAACCAGCACTGTCTCTGTACTATGATGTCTAAATCCTGACTGATACATTTCATGAATGTTATTCCTATGTAGGTTTGAGCATTGCTGCTGTGCTACAGCCTTTTCTAAGATCTTGAGATAAAGGGGAGATTTGATATTGGCCTATAGCTGGACAATTGAAAGGGGTTGAGGTCAGGTTTTTTTAATCAGGGGTTTAATAACTGCTTGTAAAAATGATTTAGGTACATACCCAGTGCTAATCGAATAACTGATTATTTTTAGAAGGGGTTCAATTACTCCTGGATAAATCTGTTTAAAGAAATGTGTAGGTAATGGATCTAGTATACAAGTTGATCATTTTGCTGACAAGGTTAATGAAGCTATTCTCTCTTCAGTCTCTCTAAGGGGAGTAAAACATTCTAATCATTGATCTGATATTGCTATTTTACCATCAGTTATAAAACTGTCTGGTTTTAAATGAATAGTCTGAATTTCATATCTAATAATTTCAACTTTACCAACGAAAAAATAAATGAAATCTTCGCTGCTATATAATAATTGTTATTGTGTGCCTTTTTCTGTGGTAGTTTTATTCCTAGTTAATTTTGCTACCATGTTGAATAGAAATCTATAATTGTTTTTGTTTTCTTCTATTAAGGTGGAGAGATAGACTTTTCTATCATCATTAAGAAATTTTCTATAGTTCTGGAGGCTCTCCTTCCATGCTGTTTGAAATACCACCAATTTGGTTTGATGCCATTTACGTTCTACTTGTCGAGTGGTTTGATCATTGGAAATTTGTTAACAAAACTGAATATTGTGATATATATTATGTACCCTTAAAACGTCTTCATATATTAATTTAATTCATTAATTTTCAGTAACCATTATCCTGGTCAGGGATCCAGAGTCTATCACTGGACCATTGTCCGTTATGCATTTATACACCCTAGATAGGATGCCAGTCTATTGCAGACATATACAGTGGCAAGAAAAAGTATGTGAACCTTATGGAATTTCATGGTTTTCTGCATAAATGTGTCATAAAATGTGATCTGATCATCATCTAAGTCAAGGGTATAGACAAATATGATGTGCCTAAAATAATAACGTAAAATATATTCTGATCTTTCATGTCTTTAATGAGAACAACCAAAAAAACCTCATAGTGCTTGTGGAAAAAGTATGTGAACGCTTGAGTTAATGACCTCAAAAAAAGCTTCTTTTTTTTTTGCACACCTAGAGTCTCGTTAAGAAAATGAGTTTGGAGATTCAACTTTAGAAATTCACCAGTCTACAGTTATGCAAACATTCTACAAATGGAGACACTTTGGGACTGTTGCTACTCTACCAAGAATTGGGCGCCTAGTCAAAATGACATCAAGAGCACATCAAAGACTCATCAATGAGGTAAAGAAACAACCCCGAATGACAGCCAAAGATTTGAAGGCATCATTGGAACTGGCTAACATCTCTGTTCATCTGGCTAACATCTCTGTACACCGGAGCAATTCTACAACAGAATGGCTTCAGAAAAACAAAAGCCCAGCCTCAACCAAATAGAGATGCTATGAAATGACTTGAAGAAAGCTATACACATGAGACGTCCAAAGAATATTTTATGACATTTTTATTCAGAAAACCATGAAATTCAGAAAACCATGAAACTTTTTCTTTCCACTGTGTGTGTGTGTATATATATATACATATATATATTTTTTTATATTTTTTTCCACAACACATTTAAATCTAGGGAAATTTTTGCATTGCCAGTCTACCTACCATGTTTTTGGGAGTGGGAGGAAACCAGAAAATCCAAACAAATCCCATGCAGAAAGAAGGGGAGCATGCAAAACTGTACACAGACAGTATCCCAAGCTTACCATCAAAATGAGACCCTAGAGCTGTGCTCCTGCTGCCCTGGCTGTTTGCTTAGGGTCATTGTCCTTTTAGAAGATAAACCTTTGCCTCAGTCTGAGGTCCAGAGCACTCTGGAGCAGGTTTTCATCAAGTGTGTCTCTGTAAATTACTGCATTCATCTCTCCCTCGATTCTGACTAGTCTCCCAGTTCCTGCTGCTGATAAACATCCCCACAGCATGATTCTGCCACCACCATGCTTCACTGTAGGAATGGTATTGGCCAGTCGATTAGTGGTGCCTGGTTTCCTCCAGACATGATGCTTGCCATTCAGGCCAAAGAGTTCAATCTTTGTCTTGGTCTTGGACTGAGAGCCCTTCAGGTGCCTTTTGGCAAACTCCAGGCGGGCTGTCATGTGCCTTTTACTGAGGAGTGGCTTCCATCTGGCCACTCTACCATACAGGCCTGATTGGTGGAGTGCTGCAGAGATGGTTGTTCTTCTGGAAATTTCTCCTATCTCCACAGAGACACACTGGAGCTCTGTCAGAGTGACCATCAGGTTTTTGGTCACCTCCCTGACTAAGGCACTTGTCCCACAATAGCTCAGTTTGGCCAGGTGGCCAGCTCGGAAGAGTCCTGCTCATTCCAAACTTCTTCCATTTACGCATGATGGAGGCCACTATGCTCACTAGGACCTTCAATGCTGCAGAAATGTTTCTGTAACCTTCCCCAGATCTAGTGCCTTGATACAATCCTGTCTCAGAGGTCTATTAGAGGACAATTCCTTGGACTTCATGGCTTGGTTTGTACTCTGACATGCATTGTTAACTGTGGGACCTCATACAGACAGATGTGTGCCTTTCCAAATCATGTCCAATGAACTGAATTTAAAGTTGTAGAAACATCTCAAGGATGATCACTGGAAACAGGATGCACCTGAACTCAATTTTGAGTGTCATGGCAAAGGCTGTGAATACTTATGTGCATGTGCTTTTTTTGTTTTTTATTTTTAATAAATTTGCAAAGATTTCAAACAAACTTCTTTCACACTGTCATTATGGGGTATTCTTTGTAGAATTTTGAGGAAAGTAATGACTTTTAATCCATTCTGGATTAAGGCTGTAACATAATAAAATGTGGAAAAAGTGAAACGCTATGAATACTTTCCGGATGCACTGTATTTGTCAGATATAAACACAACGTGCAAAATGACACAAACCGTTCCCTAAGACTACTGTGTTATTAGTTATATTGAAATCATGTAGCATTTTGTCCATACTTGTCCAGCTCCCCTTTTTGGCCAGATCATCATCACCCAGACACCACTTAGTTTACATGTACAGTGTGTGTGTGTGTGTGTGTGTGTGTGTGTGTGTGTGTGTGTGTGTGTGTGTGTGTGTGTGTGTGTGTGTGTGTATGTGTGTGTTCCATGTACAGTAATCCACTGAGTAATAGATCAGACTGCTGTTACACACTCATCTGCTGTTACACAGCCATCTATTTTCGTTATGACAAAGGCTGTTAAAATGTTTGCATCCTGCAGAACGTATGCCATTTCAAAAATCAGTTAGTCTCGGTTTCCCTTTTGAAAACCTTTAAAGGAAATACTTTAGATTTCAGTTTAAATTGATACCAGCAAGGCCGCATGATGAGAACAGGGCCATGGCATGGAGGCAAACTGAACTCTTCAGCAATAGTCATAAGAAAATTTAAATGGTTAAAATGGCTAAGTGATAAGAGCAAGTTCGGTTTACAAATGAGTTGTAGATTTTTTTATACTTCAAGATTTGGCAGTATTTGGCAACTTGATGGTAACATTGCGTTCATTAACCACAGAGGATCAGGCCCAAACATGATTAGACAAGCACAGATTAAATAAAGAGAACAGGAAGGAAAAGGCAGGCAGAGATGTGATAAATGTTTAGCTGTAAAACAGAACTGATGACTAGACCAGCTTAGACTGCAAGAAATAATTAGGTTTTGTATCATTTATAAGGAGAAGTGGAATGTATTTCAGTGTATTTTTCCACTTTGCCCTTGACCGTTTCTGGACAAGGCATCTTTCAAGTGACTAAAAGCAAAAGTAAACGTTAGTAGGTGAGTTACACATAATGCTAAAAAGGGTGGTTCAGACAGAGGATGTGGCAAAAGGTGTGACACACCAGTTTTACTATAGTTTAGAGTTTAGGTAAGATTTCGTTTGGGACTTTCATTTAATTTTATTGTTGTTTGTTTCTATTAGGTTTTATTTCTAGAGATAATTCATTTAGTATTTATGTCTGTTAGTTTCATGCCCATAACCGGTTATTTATCCTAAAGCATATTATTCAGCAACTTCTGAAAATTTACTAAATAGAGAAACTATGTAGTTATAGGAGCATAGAATGTAAATCTCATTATTTCACTTTGTTTCTGAGACAATGTTTCGAGTTTTGTCATAGATTTTTTTTATTAAACTTGTATAGAAATACAGTACACAAAAAACACAGTATGTCAAATATACAAAAATATTCCTTTAGTTTTTGTTAAATATAATAACTAATTATTCTTATTATAAGTTTATTACAATAATCCAGCCATCCATCTTCTATACTGCTTATCCGATTGTGTCACGGAGAACCTGGAGCTTATCACAGGGAGTATCAGGCAGTGCACTCTGGATGGGGTGCCGATTCATCAGAAAGCACAATCGCATACACATTTACATTCATACACCTATTCATACACTATGGACACTTTGGACATGCCAATCAGCCTACCATGCATGTCTTTGGACTGGGGAAGTTATTATAATAATGTATATAATTATTTAACCTATCATTACTTCATGATTTTATCTGAGAGATAATAAATCACTGAATATGTGTTTCACAGTGTATCTTTAGAATTTGAGAGCTGCTTAAGTATTGTGAACTTTAACCATATTATTAATGTTTCTATGTATTTGTTCAGGTCATGGCGATTGTGTATGTGGGTTCTGTCAGTGCTATCCTGGCTGGTCAGGCGAGAGCTGTAATTGTTCCACAAGGACGGACACTTGCATGGCCAGCATTGATCTGCTGTGTAGCGGCCGTGGTGAGTGTTTGTGTGGTGTGTGTTCATGCAGCCTGCCTGGAGCATATGGTGCCACGTGTGAGAAGTGTCCCACCTGCCCCGACTCCTGCACCTTGAAAAAGTGAGTCCTCATGTGTGTCTCTGCATGTAAATGTGTGTGTGTGTGTGTGTGTGTGTGTGTGTGTGTGTGTGTGTGTGTGTGTGTGTGTGTGTGGTTGTCTGGTAGTAGTGATAAATCTGATAATGATTCGTGTGTGTGTGTGTGTGTGTGTGGTTGTCTGGTAGTAGTGATAAATCTGATAATGATTCGTGTGTGTGTGTGTGTGTGTGTGTGTGTGTGAAGAGACTGTGTGGAGTGTAAGCACTATAAGAGAGGACCGCTGTTTGAGAAGAAAAGCTGCAACACTGCAATCTGCAGAGATGAAATCCAATTGGTGGATGAGCTAGGTATGCACATACATATAACACACATATACTCCATTTACTATTATTCTGTATCTGAGTCACTTTATGGAAGATAATAAAGGACAGGAGAAAAGGACTGTCGAGTTCAGAGCTAAAAATAATGTTGACTTTTGTAACTTTTAAGGAAGTGGTTTAGGACAGGAAGTCTTTCACAGTTTGTGTCACTCAGACATGTAAATTGAATTATGTACATTACTAGTTATAATTAGACAACAAACATATCTCTAAGTTGGGTGGCATATCTTTGGAGAAGAATAAGATATGAGTACTGGGCCTAAAGGTTTAAAAGCTCCACAAACAGCTGGGACGTACAATAAACAGATACATAGTATATATGAATTCAGTATAGAATTCATTATATTGAATTCGGTTTCTGAGTTTTTCCATATTTCTGTCTTGTTTATTGTTCATTCAGACCTTGCTGAATGTGTCATAGAGCAGTAAAATTGTACATATTCCTTGGGATTTTAAAATGTAGCTTAATGGCAAGCATATATAATTATACTGGAAATGTGCTGCTCAAAGTATATTATTTTAACCCAGGGGAATTTTCTGCTTCTTACCGATTCACCTCCCATCATTTGTTTTCTTCATGAATTGCAGCAAATCCTTGAAATACTATACACAGCGCAAAACGTAAGCCACTAAACAGACTGCACATTGCATAATCAACCTCTCTCTCTCTCTCAAGCCTTCCATCAGAAGAGCGCGTTGAACTGCAGCTACAAAGATGAGGATGACTGCATTCATCACTTCCAGTACTATGAAGACATCAGTGGAAAATCCATTCTCTACCTCGTTAAAGAACCCGGTGAGACACACAGACACAGGCAGATACAGAGATTTTGAGTTGGCACAGGTTGTTCTTCACACTGAGTCATTCTCCATGCAGTTTATGGATGCACATTTGAGACAAGTAGACAGTAGAGATCCTTGCTTGACACAACAGACACTCCCTAAAGAACATTATAGTTTCCTAAGAGCCGGATGTGAGCTATGACTAACTTACAAACATGTCAAACTAAAAATAGTAATTGCAGAATAGCCTTTAGCTGACAGTTAATACATTAATAGAGATTAATCTATATTCTACAAGATCAATAATTAGTGTTGGCTTCAAAACCACCTTAGGTGAGATTTAGTCAAGACCAAGACCATAGTTAATGGAGTCAGAGTCAAGACCAAGTATGAGAGGGGGGGCAAGATCAAGATGAGAGCACTAACACAACACACCCATTCACACACTACAATTTAGAAATGCCAATCAGCCTACAGCACTGGACTGGGGGAAGAATCTGGAGTACCCAGTGGAAACCCTTAAAGCATGGGGAGAAGATGCAAGCTCCATGCACACAGGGCAAAAATGGGAATTGAGGCAAAAAGATTAAAAAACAAACAAAAAAAAAGATTTAAGCATGCAACAGGTAAATAAAATCGATTCAAATGTAGAATTTGTTTCTTTGCATGCATTAGTGCTGCTATGCATTAAAACTTTCAGAGAATTCAACTTTCCGAAACCAAATACAGCTGTGCAATACACAAGTTCTTGTGCTATATTAGTTTGAACAATAGAGGATGAATTATTTTGCAATGTAGTGACTTGAAACTCACTGCACTATATATAACTCCATATAGACATTTTTTCAGTTTGTGCTGTAACGGAAACAAAGTATGTGGTTTCAGGTAGTATCGAAAATATATTCTCATAGGCCAAGACAAGTTTCACTTTAGTTTTTGACAAGACCGAGACCACTGATGTGTGGTCTAAACAACAGTCTCAAGTAACACAACACTAACAATAACCTTATAAAATGTGTTTCTCATGCTAACTATCTGTGTGTTTACATTACATGTGTATAGAGTGTCCTAAAGGTCCTGATATCCTGGTAGTGGTGGGTTCTGTAATAGGCTCCATCTTCTTGCTGGGCTTGGCTGCTCTGCTGGTTTGGAAGCTGCTGGTCAGTATTCATGACCGCCGAGAATTTGCCAAGTTTGAGGAAGAAAGAGCCAAGGCCAAGTGGGAAGCGGTGAGATGGAATGACAAATAAACACGCACACATGCGCAAGCAAAAGACATACACACCTACAAACCCACATTATTTGGCTGTCTGGTGTCTCTGGATGAGGGGGTAATTGGTAGTTTCTCAACAACTACCATTATATTAGTAAGTGTGGCTTCATGTCATGTCTCGTCTTCTGCTGTAAGACCTAAAGCTGCTCTTGCTGTCTCCTTAAGCACAGAGATATGACAGTGGCTATTATGTAACGTGCAATATAACTTATTTAGGCAGGATATTCCCTACTACGACTGCATGATAATGATTTATAATAAAATAATATTTAATAAAATTATAATAGCGATTATTTTTAATGAATCGCTCTACTGTTCAGTCAAATTAGGAGCAATTTTTCTTTATTATTTAAATAAAGAGAAAATAGCCTTTTAAATAATGTGGTGTTTGTGATGAAAGCTGGATCAAGAATTTTTTTTTTATTATTATTTCAAAAAGACATTTATTGCACATACAGTGGTGTGAAAAAGTGTTTGCCCCCTTCCTCATTTCCTGTTCCTATCGCGTGTGTCACACTTAAGTGTTTCGGAACATCAAACCAATTTAAACAATAGTCAAGGACAACACAAGTAAACACAAAATGCAATTTGTAAATGAAGGTGTTTATTATTAAAGGTGAAAAAAATCCAAACCATCATGGCCCTGTTGTAAAAAGTGATTGCCCCTTAAACCTAATAAGCCGGTTGGGCACCCTTAGCAGCAACAACTGCAACCAAGCGTTTGCGATAACGTGCAATGAGGCTTTTACAGCGCGTCCTGGAGGAATTTTGGCCCAATCAACTTTGCAGAATTGTCCTAATTCAGTTACATTAGAGGGTTTTCGAGCATGAATGGCCTTTTAAGGTCATACCACAACATCTCAATAGGATTCAGGTCAGGACTTTGGCTAGGCCACTCCAAAGTCTTCATTTTGTTTTCTTCAGCCATTCGGTGGTGGACTTGCTGGTGTGTTTAGGATCATTGTCCTGCTGCAGAACCCAAGTTCGTTTCAGCTTGATTACCGAACAGATGGTCGGACATTCTCCTTCAGGATCTCTTGGTAGACAGCAGAATTCATAGTTCCTTTTATCACGACAAGTCTTCCAGGTCCTGAAGCAGCAAAACAGCCCCAGACCATCACACTACCACCACCATATTTTACTGTTGGTATAATGTTCTTTTTATGAAATGCAGTGTTCCTTCTACGCCAGATATACTTGGACACACACCTTCCAAAGAGTTCCATTTGTGTCTCATCGGTCCACAGAATGTTGTCCCAAAAGTCTTGGGGATCATCAAGATGTGTTGTGGAGAAATTGAGACGAGCTTTGATGTTCTTTTGCTCAGCAGTGGTTTTCTCCTTGGAACTCTGCCATGCAGGCCATTTTTGCCCAGTCTTTTCCTGATGGTGGAGGCATGAACGCTGACCTTAACTGAGGCAAGTGAGGCCTGCAGTTCTTTGGACGTTGTTGTGGGGTCTTTTGTGACCTCTTGGATGAGCGTCGCTGCGCTCTTGGGGTAATTTTGGGGCGGCGACACCCCTGGGAAGGTTCACCACTCTTCCATGTCTTCGCCATTTGTGGATAATGGCTCTCACTGTGGTTCGCTGGATTCCCAAAGCTTTGGAAATGGCTTTATAACCCTTTCCAGACTGATAGATCTCAATTACTTTCTTTCTCAATTGTTCCTGAATTTCTTTGGGTCTCGGCATGATGTGTAGCTTTTAGGATCTTCTGGTGGACCTTACTGTGTCAAGCAGCTCCTATTTAAGTGATGCCTTGATTGTGAACAGGTGTGGCAATAATCAGGCCTGGGTGTGGCTAGAGAAATTGAACTCAGGTGTGGACAACCACAGTTATAGTATGTTTTAACAAAGGGGGCAATCACTTTTTCCACAGGGCCATGATGGTTTGGTTTTTTTTCACCTTTAAAAATAAACACCTTCATTTACAAATTGCATTTTGTGTTTACTTGTGTTGTCCTTGACTATTGTTTAAATTGGTTTGATGTTCCGAAACACTTAAGTGTGACAAACATGCAAAGGAACAGGAAATGAGGAAGGGGGCAAACACTTTTTCACACCACTGTACAACAGGCTTTGTAGTTAACCACGGAAACCAGCTTGTTTACCAAATTTCTGTGGGATGGTAAACCCTACTATTCTAAATCAGCATGCTGGTATTGCACATAACACATTCCTAGACTGACAATGAACAGTTAATCTAACAAAATAAAGACACGTAAACATATTGAGGTATGCAAATTAGCACCTTCTTCAACAAGACACAGTCAAGCTATAATTTTAAATAGTTTAAGCTTACAGTGGCAAGAAAAATTATGTGAACCCTTTGGAATTTCATGGTTTTCTGCATAAATTTGTCATAAAATGTGATTTGATCTTCATCTAAGTCAGGGGTATTGACAAATATAATGTGCCTAAAATAATAACACAAAAAAAATTCTAATCTTTCTTGTCTTTATTGAACACACTCATTCAACATTCAAAATGGCAGTGGAAAAAGTAAGTGAACCCTTAGAATTAATAACTGGTTAACCCCCCCTTGGTAGCAATAATCTCAACCAGGCGCTTCCTGTAGCTGTGGATCAGACCTGCACATCATTCAGGAGGAATTTTATTCCATTCTTCCCGGCAGAACTGCTTTAGCTCGGTCATATTCTTTGGACGTCTCATGTGTATAGCTTTCTTCTTTTTTCTTTTTTTTTCCAGTTTCATTTTTATTGAACATTTCTGCTGAAAATTTCTGCTGTACATTTCTACTGAACATTTCTGCTAAACATTTCTATGTCTATAGCTTTCTTCAAGTCATTCCATAGCATCTCTATTGGGTTGAGGTCTGGGCTCTGACTCGGACCCTCCAAAAGGCAGATTTTGTTTTTCTGAAGCCATTCTGTTGTGGACTTGCTCCGGTGTTTTGGGTTGTTGTCCTGCTGCATCACCCAACTTCTACACAGTTTTAGCAGACGTACAGACATTCTCACATTATCCTGAAGAATTGTCTGATATACTTGGGAATTAATTTTCCCCTGATGCAGCAAAGCAAGCCCAAATCATGTTAGTTTCCTCCACCATACTTTACGGTTGGGATGATGTTTTCATGACGATATACCATGCCCTTTCTACACCAGATGTAGTGCTGTGTGGATTTTCCAAATCGTTCAATCTTAGTTTCATCACTCCACAAAACATTTTGCCAATACCACTGTGGAATGTCAGTATGCTCTTTTGCAAACTTCAGGCATGCAGCAATGTTCTTTTTAGTAAGCAGTGGCTTCCTTCATGGTGTCCTGAGGAAGATACCTTGCTTGTTCAATGTTTTACGTATTGTAGACTCATGAACAGAGATGTTAGCCAGTTCCAATGATGCCTTCAAATCTTTAACTGTCATTCGGGGTTCTTTCTTTACCTCATTGATGAGTCTTCGTTGTGCTCTTGGTGTCATTTTGACAGGGCGCCCAATTCTTGGTAGAGTAGCAACAGTCCCAAAGTGTCTCCATTTGTAGAATGTTTGCCTAACTGTAGACTGGTGAATTTCTAAAGTCTTTGAAATCACTTTGTGATCCTTGCCAGCTTTATGTAAATCAACAATTCTTGGTTGTAGATCCTCTGAAAGCTCTTTTTGGCAAGGCAAGCTCACATAAGAATGTGCTTCTTGTGCAGAGAAACTACAAATGTTTGAGGGGTATTTATCAGTTAAAGTAGCTGTAGTCGACACCTCAAACACATTTTCTTAACGAGACTCTAGGTGTGCAAAAAAAAAAGCTTTCTTGTGGTCATTAACTCAATTGTTCACATACTTTTTCCACAAGCACTATGATGTTTTTTTGGTTGGTCTCAATAAAGACTTGAAAGATCAGATTTTTTTTTATGTTATTATTTTAGACACATTATATTTGTCAATACCCCTGACTTAGATGAAGATCAGATCACATTTTATGACAAATTTATTCAGAAAACCATGAAATTCCATAAGATTCACAAAAGGTGTATGAAGGGGTTTTGGTTTGTCACTCCCCTTTGTTGATCAGAGAGAGTTCCAAGTAGAACCCAGTAGCTAAGAACTCATCAGTCTTCAAATAACCTTTATGGGAACCTTTTTTTTCTCAGACCTTGTCTAGCAATCATTATTCCCTACACTCTCAGAATTTTTGCTACTGATCGTTGTATAAATGAGATAAATGTAAGTCACTCTGGATAAGAGCGTTTGCCAAATGTCATAAATGTAAAATGTAAAAATACATTCTGTATATTAATTCATAATCTCTCAGTCTGGACAACCCTGCTGTGTTATAGAATGTGTAATATTTTTAGTGGTTATCACAGTGGTTTTAATGGAAACTGTAATGGTCCCTGTGGGTCTCTATTGGTGATTTATTGACTTCTATTGCTGGCATGTTATGTCTAGTGGATACCATTAAGGACCAACTGCTGGTTAACAGCTGATGGATATCATCTGATGGTTTGTAATGGTATTTGTAGTGGAAACCATTAGAATTTCTGTGATAGTTGCTGTTAGTTTGTTTTTTAAGCAGGGAATTTATGAGAAAAGTGTGTGCTTGTATATTAAATAAGGAATAAAACTCAACAGGATGTGCTGTTATAGGAAAAGACATTGTGATATGGTCCAACACAAAGTCCAGAGATTACAATTTTTCATTTCTGAATGAGCGATTTCATGCTTTTTAACCATTTATAGTTACACTTAATGTTGTAGGATAGCAGCTATAAAATGGTCACCCCCTCTAGGTTTTTCTCTCTCTAAGAGTTAATAACACAAAAAAACGTAGCTGCTTACAGTCATACAAACGAATCCTCTGTCCTGAAGATTTTCCCATGGCAAAACGATGACACTCGAGACTCCATCCATAAATGTTAAATAACCATCACAAAATTTCACCATAGCAATGGTTATATGTTTTTGTCTATTAAAAAGAAAGACATTTTTAAAAATACATTTATTATTAGGCTCAGATTACATGGACCATGCATCATACAAGTCCCTTTGAATGAACCGTTACTATGGAAATTATAACACATTAATATAGACCCAGCATTTATGTTACAGCTGGAACTACTCTCAGAGCTGCTGTTACAGAAAATTAATCAACATCTTCTAATTTGAGAAATCAACAGCTCTGCAATGGAAATGGTCAAATCATAATGAGTTATAGGACGTTGCAATGTTTGGATTTATTCCACAATCACGCATCTTGGTTGGATGCTTTTGAATGCTCAAGCTGTGCCCTTTGCACGTATATCTAGTGACATCTCATGGACAAATAACTAATTCTGGTTATTTTAAACTTATTCACAAATGGTTTCATTAAGAAATGTGTCTCTTCTCTTTTAGGGTAATAACCCGTTGTATAAAGGAGCTACAACTACTTTTACAAACGTGACGTACAGTGGCAACTCCTAAAGACCCAACACCTTCATCAACAATTGTCTCAGTGATGGTCACGTAACCTCTCTGGGTATGACTTCACACTTTCCACCAGAATTCTAGTGCTGATGAGGAGGCAGACATGTCAGTCCTGTGACTGTGCTAACAGGCAGAAGTGTGCCTGGAATATGCACCTTTGAGATTGATCTGAACATTTAACTCACCAAAATAAATCACCTGAAATAATAATGATAAATAGTATTTCAAATGAAAACAAGGAAATTGGGGCGAGATACTGAAATAAAATTAAAGTCCATTTTGTGGGAAATATTTTTTTTGTGTTGGTGTTTAATAAAAAAAATAACTTGTTTTAAAATGTAAGCATTTTTGAGGTTAAAACATAAAATTTCTCCTCCCATATTGTACATGAAGATTATGTAACAAAGACGGCCTGTTTTGAATTTCTCGGTCGTGATGTCACTACCATGAACACATTTACATATGTAAATCTGTAGTAGAGCTATGAAAAGTTTGGGGAGAACAGCTAATCGTTATGCAGTTTCTCAGTGTCTGGAAGCAAATGTATCACAAAGGGTTTAGACATCATAGACATCACTTTTTTTTGTTGCAAAAACTTTTTTGTGGGGGTTTTTTTATAAACCTGTTATATACGCATTAAGTGTGGAAAGTGTAACATCAAAATATTGCCTGAAAGTCACAAGATTTTGGCATTTTTATGCTATTGCAAGCTACATGTGGGAGAACATTTCCAAATGTGGGTTGTTCTGTGCTCTTCCCCCACTGAGCGCATAAATCTCACTGTAAGTGCACGACATTCAGAAAGAACTCAAAGCTATATCCTAAACTGCACAACATACACTAAGTAGTATGCGTAAACAGTAACAACACTAATGGTGTTGTGACATACTATTTAGTACAGTAGTATGTAGTTTGGAATGCAAAACAAGTACCACCCCAATTCCCAAAATGTTGGGACACTGTGTAAAATGTAAATAAAACAGAATGCAATTATTTGCAAATCTCATAAACCCATATGTTATTCACAATAGACCATTGAAAACATATCAAATGTTTAAACTGAGGAAATGCACAATTTTAAGGTAAAAATAAGGCAATTTTAATTTGATGGCCACAACACGTCTCAAAAAAGTTGGGAAGGGGCAACAAAAGGCTGAAAAAGTAAGGGTTAATAAAAAGAAACAGCTGGAGGTGGAACTGTAAAGGTCAGTAACACGATGGGCTTTAAAAAAGAGCATCGTAGAGATGCAGAGTCTTTCAGAACTAAAGATGGGCAGAGGTTCACCAATCTGCAAAAAACTACATCTACAATTTGTGGAACAATTGCAGAATAATGTTCCTCAATATAAAATTGGGAAGACTATGAATATCTCATCATCTACAGTACATAATATCATCAAAAGATTCAGAGAATCTGGAGAAATCTCTGTACGCTAGTGACAAGGGCGGAAATCAATATTGCATGCCCGTGATCTTCAGGCTCTCAGGCAGCAGTGCATTAAAAAACTGGCATGATTCTGTTATGGAAATCACTGCATGAGCTCAGAAACACCTCCAGAACTCATTGTCTGTGAACACAGTTCAGACGAATTGAAATTTTTAATTCTTTTTTGACCATGGACCATGGACGCAGCATCCGCTAAACTAAAGAGGAGCGGGACCATCCGGCTTTATATCAGCGCTCAGTTCAAAACCTGCATCTCTGGTGGTATGGGGGTGCATTAGTGCCTATAGAATGAACCATACCTGCAGTTTTCGCCTGGTTTCCCATTGAAGCTAAGCAGGGCTGAGCCTGGATGGGAAACATCTAGGGGAAAACTAAGGTTGCTGCTGGAAGTGGTATTAGTGAGGCTCATCTTATGGTCTGTGTGGGGCCTAATGCCCCAGTGTAGTAACAGGGAACGTTAAACCGGCTTCTTTTCAGCGCTTAGTTCAAAAGACTGCATCTCTGATGATAAGACGTTAAACTGAGGTCCTGACTCTCTGTGGTTAATAAAATCCTTATAAACGAGTAGGGGTATAACCCCGGTGTCCTGGTGAAATTCCCCATTTGCCCCTCTCTATCACGGCCCCCTAATAATCCCTATCTCTAAAGTAGCTACATCTCCTCTCCACTAATAGCTGGTGTACGGTGGGCGTCGTGGTGCCCTATGGCTGCCGTCGCATCATCCAGGCAGATGCTGCACAGTAGTGGTGGTTCAGGAGAAACACCCCCCCCCCCAATACTATGTAAAGCACTTTGAGTGTCTAGAAAAGCGCTATATAAATCTAACTGTAACTATCGAATGGGCCGCTTGCACATCTGGGAAGGTACCATCAATGCTGAAAGGTATATACAGGTTTTAGAGCAACATATGTTTTCATCCTTCCATCTTTACTTCTGAGAGACTCTGCCTCTCTAAGATACTCTTTTTATACCCAATTATGTTACTGACTTGTTTCCAATTAACGTAATTAATTGCAAAATGTTCCTCCAGCTGTTTCTTTTTAGTAACACTTACTTTTCAAGCCTTTTGTAGCCCCAGCCCCAACTTTTTTGAGACATTATGTTTTTATTTAAAATTTATTTTTTACTTAAAATGGTACATTTCCTCAGTTTAAACATTTGATGTTTTTTAGGTTATCTATGGTCTATTGTGAATAATATATGGGTTTATGAGATTTTCAAATCATTTAATTCTGTTTTTATTTACATTTTACACAGCGTCCCAATTTTTGGGTGGGGGGAATTGGGGTCGTATTTGTAACTCATGATTGCTCAGTATTTTTTCAGAATAAGAACTTATTTGTGCTCATGAATGTAAGTCACAGTTACTAAGTACAAGATGAACGAGAAAAACCTCCCAACAAAAGTGGCTTCCAACAGCCGGTTAACTTTTACTGACTGCCTGATTAAAGCAGCCTGATCATTCTTCAAGATCACAAACAACATATCTCTAGTTCTCTCACTGCCTCTCATTCTCAGTCTGACTACTTTCATGTCTAAAGAGTATCTGTGCTGGCATACAATGCATCCATACACATTTTCCACCAATTTTAAACCCAAAACCTCAGCTCTGACACACCACTGACTGTGACTATTTTTTAAATATCTTATCATGAATATACTCATGAGCAAACCCTCAGTCAGTATGTAGTATGTTTGCATAACATTCTAGGTTTTTAGATAGATAGATAGATAGAGAGAGAGAGAGAGAGAGAGAGAGAGAGAGAGAGAGAGAGAGAGAGAGAGAGAGAAAAAAAAAAAAATTGCTCTCCACTAATATCGGTACCCTTGGCAAATATGAGCAGAGACACTTGTGAAAAATTGTCTTTAATGTTTAACCTTTTGCATCTTCTAAGTTATTGCAAATACAAATTATTTTCGTACTAAGATTCCTGTACAGATTAAATGTATGAAGTATATTATGTTGGCAGGCTTAAAACTGAGCAGTTGGATGAGCAGTTGTGGTAGTGTTTGTATAAAAATGTACAGTGGTCATAAGTAAAGTCATGGGTAAAGTGGCAACGCGTGTGTATAAGGATGTGCAATGACCCTATGTAAAAAATTGTTGTGCAATATGCGGTGTAGTAGCTGGGCATGCAATATCAATAGACATGTCCATCGTCTCCAATGTCCACATAGCTCCCCAACCTCGTTGTTGACTCGGATTGTCGAGTCGGATAGCAGTGGGCAAGAATGACTTCTTGTACTTTTCTTTGTTACAGCAAAGCCACCGTATTCGACAATCTACTGGAGAAGAAGTTCCACTGTTTGGCCAGTTGGCTTTGCTAACGTATATGATAATATACCAAAACATGGACCAAAACATGGTCACATTCTTACAAAGCAATTTATAACAACTCTCATAGCTCAATATGTATGATAAGTTACAAAAACTAGGGTTAATGGTGGAGTTAGTGTTTCTACATTTTCTTATGATTTCACATTTTTAATCAGATAAACAGTTACTGTTAGTTGCATTGGCGTATTTTCAGGGTCACCAACACAATTCTACACATTATAGGAAAACAAATAAGAAAAAAAAGCCATGAACAATATATAATCAAATCAAAGAGACTTTAAGAAATATGCATAAATTAATAAACAATTCATAAAAACTAAGGAACGTTAAAAATACCAGCATGATTATGTGATAAATGAAAAGAGGTTTAATGTTTTCTTTAGGAATTGAAAGATAATCTTTAACTATCTTAACTATATTTAAGCAAAATCGTATTCAGTGTACAGTAACCACATAATTGAGAATGCGACATTCCTTTTATACAGTAGTTGTATAAAAAAAATATATTAACATTGAGTAATTGACATTTCGGACACAATATGGCCAAATGTTCTGTTTATTTTTGTTTTGCTAGTGGAAATAGATCCCAAAGGAGCTACGCTCACTTTATAGCATGTTGGCTAGCTGACTAATTGTACATTCCCATTAAAGGTGCCTCTGGTAAAAAATTGGCATCCCTTCTTCCTTTTCATCTGACGAGCTTTCAAAGTCAAAAGTTATATTTCTGAAATGTATTGTTTGCCATGTCCACTGATGATGTCACTAACTCTTCTGTAGTAACGGTTTCAATCTAGGAAGTGGAATTTTATGTGGCGAATGCAGACGAGTGGAGTGATACACACAGTGAAATGTCCTACTGCGGTTATAAGAAAAATAGTCACTCTTGGAACGCTGCTCGACAAATCAAATTAGTGGACTGGAACTAAGCGTTGTATAATGATGGATAATGCTGAGGTATATAAACAAAAGGATGGTGTCAGTTTCCTTGATAAAATCATACAATGTAGATGTAAATTTTATGGATACTGAACACAGTTGAAACTGAAGTAGACACCTCTGACATTTACACAGTCTATTTGTATATTAGGGATATATTGCCTTCCTGGCAGGGCCACATACCAGATCACATGACCCTTCAGCACATCACAAGAGCCTCCATTAGGCAGTAGGCCTTATATTGTCATGACATTAAAGCCATATTAAAATTAATTAGCCTGGCTTTTAGATTTTGAAATAATGACTGCTGAAAAAGTTGATGAGATGTCACAACAACCAATTAGAACATCTAATGTAGTTTAGTGTTGGGATCGTGCGAGTGGGGTGTAAACCTCAGAGGACAGTGCTCATGTACACTTGTCACATCACCCACTGGAACTTTGGTTGCCATAGATACTGCATCATGTTCTTGAGTTTCCGTGCATTACTTTGGAACTTTAGTTGCCATGGAAGCAGCAGCTCAGATGCTGATGGAGTTTGGAGTTTGGCGGATTCAGTCATTCGTGAAAATGTCAGGCAGAGAGCCAAATCCAATCAATTCCTCGTGTTCTTTTTATTGACTTATTTTTCATGCCATGGAAAAAAGCAGAATATCTCAGAAAATATGCTTCCACTGTGGGGTTTTTTTTCTGCTCTCAATGATATGATTCAGTGCCTATGGTAAATCGTTTTCATTAAAAAAAAATTATATATATATATATAAAAAATATTCAATCTGTATTTATTGTGCCCACTAGTTTGAAAAATTGCCACTTTTCAAAGATTTTCACATTTTTACTGTCATGCACAGAATATAATTGTGTGTAGTTCAGTGCTGCTTGAAAAACATGAAACCAGAGAACTACTTAACATTAATTTAAACATATATTAGCAATCTGTGTAACTTAGATTTAACCATTTATCCACATAGGTAGCTTTTTCCACATAGATTTTCCTTGCGCTTTCAATGTTTTTATTTCAAACAATTTTTCAATAAATAAACACTCTCGGATGTTCTGTTTGGTCCTGTAATAATTATCACTTTATTCATCATACCAGAAACAATACAAATGTTTGTTGAGCTACTATAATTTTCGTAGCAGCCGATAGATGGCGATGCTGTTCATATGAATTTTGAGATACGGGGGCGTGGAGGGGAGTCGGACTACATCCGGTTCATGTAAAACAACATGGCGGCGCTCTGTGATATATATAAGCATGCCGCCGAATTTATTTTTTCCTACCCGTTTTCCCATAGTCCCGCCTCCCGCGCTGTGATTGGTTCATAGTTCAGACACATTCCGACGCCCTGTCTCTGAATTCTGGATGGCGCGGGTTTAAAATGTATGTGGTTAATAAACTTTATTTGTGAATGAATCTAATGTCACAGGGTAATTTCTCAAATAAGCTGATCAATTTTAGCATAAACGTTATTTAAAAAAAAATTTGTGGCAGAGCTGCTGCAGCACTGGTGCCATGATCCCAAACACACTGCTTTATGTGTTTTGTTTAGATGTATAAACATTTATTTCCAGAACATTCTCCCCCACGTTACCACAGAAGTAAAATAACAAAGTAAAATGTTATATACTACTAGTACTACTGCATGTATTCACAGATATACTGAAATTCTTACTAATGGCTCTTTCTGTGAACTTTATTTTATTTATTTGGTTATTTATGATTTTTTTTTTTTAAATTGCATTTATACAAAATGAAAATATTTCTCATATTTTAAATGTGAATGGGATAATAAATAAACAATAATAAATGAATTGTATACGATTATAATATTAGAATAAGATTAGAACGTGATTAATATGATGAGACTGGATTATATTTACATTTACATTTATTCATTTAGCTTTTATCCAAAGGGACTTACAAATGAGGAAATACAAGCAAAGTGATATACCAAGCAGAGAACAATACAACTAGTGCAACCACACAAGAGCCGTTAATTGAGTTCCAGAAGAAGCAAAGTGCACAGAGTAGATGTGTAAGTGCCAGAGTAATTTTTATTATTATTATTATTATTATTATTATTATTATTATTATTATTATTATTATTATTATTATTATTATTATTTTTATGGTTTGGTTAGGTGTTCACAGAAGAGGTTGGTCTTTAGCTGTTTTTTGAAGATGGTGAGAGATTCTGCGGTCTGGATTGATGTTGGAAGTGCATTCCACCACTGAGGAACAGTTAGTGTGAATGTTCTTCAAAGGGACCTTCTGCCACGCTGAGTAGGCACTACTAAGCGTCAGTCGTTGACTGATGGCAGATTGCGTTAGGGAACGTAAGTCTTTAGGAGAGAGTTGAGGTAGGTGGATGCTGTTCCAGACAAGATCTTTTAGGTGATCATCAAGGCCTTAAATTTGATGCGGGCGGCTACAGGAAGCCAGTGGAGGGAGATGAAGAGGGGTGTGACATGGGTTCTCTTGGGCTTGTTGAAGAGGAGGCGTGATGCTGCATTCTGAATCATTTGAAGGGGTTTGATGGAGCTGGCTGAGAGGCCTGAGAGTAGTGAGTTGCAGTAGTCCAGTTTTGAAATAACAAGAGCCTGGACTCGTATCTGTGTAGCCTGTTCGGTTTGGTAGGGTCTGATTTTCTTGATGTTGTACAGGATGAACCTACAGGACCATGCAGTTGTTGAGATGTGGTCTGTAAAGGTCAAGCTGTCATCAAGAATCACCCACAAGGTTTCTGGCTGTCCTGGTTGGCTTGAGTGTGGTTGAGCTGAGCTGTACAGTGAGGTTGTAGTTGATTGAGGGACAGGCTGGGATGAAGAGAAGCTCAGATTTTGCCAGGCTGAGCTTAAGATGGTGTTCCCTCATCCAGACCAAGATGTCCGACAGGCATGCAGAGATACATGCAGAGACGGATGAATCGTCACGCTGGACGTGAAATAGAGCTGGGTGTCATCAGCACAGCAATGATATGAGAAACCGTGAGACTCAATCACCTGCCCCAGAGTAATGTAGATAGAAAAGAGCAGTGGACCCAGAACTGACCCCTGTGGAAAGCCAGTTGTGAGTTGCAACATATTCCCTAGCTAATTCAGCAGAATGTTACTGCATATGCATATTTTATGAATAACGTAAATGTTTATATTAAAATATTATAGTAAATGTTTATATTAAAATCATTGCTTGGGCAAATACAACTGTACATGGCTCATGTGCAAATACAATTGAATAGTAAACTTATTCAATAATAATTAATAAAATAAATAAATAACAAGGAACAATGACTGACAATATACAGACAAACAAATATATACACACATTAATAAATAATACATACAAATAAACAATAATAATACATAACGAATAAATACATGCTTTAATAATAGATAAATAAATTAACTTAATCAATTAATTTCTTCTGTGAAGGAAATGTGGTTTTAGTTGTTGTTGTTTTTGTGTTTTTATAGACTAAGTAAAGGGTTAAAATATATTTATATATTATAATAGTTTTTTACAAAGCCTCTGAGAACCCATGCTGTGCGTTATTGCATTCTGTATTGGTGTGCGGCGGAGGGGGCGGGGTCTTGGTGACGTCAGTAGAATTCCCAGCCAATCCTAGCGCAGGAGGTGGGGCTAGTCGGAATACGGGTGTGGGGAAACATTGCCGGTATGCTAGCAGATGAGAACATGACAGACTCTGCGAATGGACCGACACCAGATCCGGCAGACGGGCTCAAGCGGCCTCAGTTCGGTACCCGCTTCCTTACAGACCCGCGGGAAGTGTTCCAGCACAACGCCTGGTATGTGAAGAATATCACCAGCTGTTCTGAACACACTCACAGTGCTTTTTCTCTTTTTCCTTATTATTAACGTTTATAAATATGGCTGGTTTAGGGGTGTGTTTTAAACTGAATCATTCCCGACATTTGGGGGAGGGTTTAAATATGTATTTTACAGTCTTTATCAACTGGGTTTCAACTGAATGCTCTCAGTTATGAATTATTTACTTGTTCGGACATCTACATCCCAACTACATCCAACTACACTACAGCACTAAAGAGTAAGCAAGTTCCCATAGTTACTATAAGAAGTAAATGCTACGTTTACATACTACTCAGTACTGTAGTACAGTGGTTTTCAAAGTGGAGGCCGCCAGGGGGCGCCAGGGGCCTCAACAATTTGATGGGAAAAATAAATAAATACATGATTTTTTTCTTTCTCGCTCTCAGACAACCACACACACACACACACACACACACTTCTAATGACCATTTCTACATTTCAACATTTCTGCTGAACATTTCAACATTTCTGCTGAACATTTCTGCTGAACATTTCTAATGACCATTTCTGCTGAACATCTGCTTACTCATTCTATCTGAAATACGTTGAGCTGTCCTGCTACACATATAGACATGTATTTCTATGCTGCTCCATAGCTGCTTATTTTTATTTATTTATTTATAAATTTTTATTCTGATTGGTTAAAAAGGTTTTTATAGGTAATGTCCTATAACAGCAGCCCTGACAATGGTTCCATCTGTAATTCAAATCACAAGTTTATATTAAAGTGCTCATCCTATAGTAGTTACTGTTTTGTAAGTTGGAGACAAAATAGTTTCATTGTTGAAGTGGTGATTTCCGTGAACGAGATCTTTTTTGAGTGTTTTTGGAAGGAGTCTCCAGTGTCAGCATTTTATAACAGCAAACAGGAAAGCTGGGGAAAAGGTTTTCTGTCACTGAACAGATGGCTTTGCTTTGTATTTTTGTTTTTTTCTTTCTTTTTCAGTAACATGACAATCAAATTTTTATTTCTTATTATTAACTTTAAACAGAAAGAACCGAAGGAATGAAGGTATGTTCATGCATGCAGCAATTTTATCGCTGAAAATCGCAGTTGCTGTGCAATGAAGACGGCAGTAGGCGGTCCTGCTACTGGTTGCCATAGTAATGTTTATCAGTGGGGGGTCACGACTAGCATTTTATTTTTGACAAAAAAACAGTTTTCTTGCCGCTAAAATATAAAATGAAATGTTTTAGATGGACTGCATTTGTGTATAAAATTTTCCAGTGTATATACAGTGGCAAGAAAATGTATGCGAACCTTTTGGAATTTCATGGTTTTCTGCATAAATTTGTCATAAAATGTGATCTGATCTTCATCTAAATCAGGGGTATTGACAAATATAGTGTGTCTAAAATAATAACACACAAAAAAATCTGATCTTTCATGTCTTTATTGAGAACAACCAAAAAAACCCTATAGTGCTTGTGGAAAAAGTATGTGAACCCTTGAGTTAATGACCTCAAAAAAGCTAATTGGAGTCAGGTTTCAGCGCACCTGGAATCTGGTTAAGAAAATGAGTTTGGCGGTGTGGACTACAGCTAAACTTTTGGAGTTTGCTCTGCACAAGAAGCACATGCTTATGTGAACCATGCCTCAGCAAAAAGAGCTTTCAGAGGATCTATGATCGAGAATAGTTGATTTACATAAAGCTGGCAAGGGTCACAAAGTGATTTCAAAGACTTTAGAAATTCACCAGTCTACAGTTAGGCAAACATTCTACAAACGGAGACACTTTGGGACTGTTGTTGCTCTACCAAGAAGTGGGCACCCAGTCAAAATGACACCAAGAGCACATTGAAGACTCATCAATGAGGTAAAGAAACAACCCCGAATGACAGCCAAAGATTTGAAGGCATCGTTGGAACTGGCTGACATCTCTGTTCATGAGTCTACAATACGTAAAACATTGACCAAGCAGGGTATCTATGGCAGGACACCACAAAGGAAGCCACTGCTTACTAAAAAGAACATTGCTGCATGTTTTGTGGACTGATGAAACTAAGATTGAACTATTTGGAAAAACCACACAGCACTACATCTGGTGTAGAAAGGGCACGGTATATCATCATGAAAACGTCATCCCAACCGTAAAGTATGGCGGAGGAAACAACATGACTTGGGCCTGCTTTGCTGCATCAGGGCCTGGCCAGCTTGCAATCATTGACTGGAAGATGAATTCCCAAGTAGATCAGACAATTCTTCAGGATAATGTGAGAATGTCTGTACATCTGCTGAAACTGTGTAGAAGTTGGGTGATGCAGCAGGACAACAACCCAAAACACCGGAGAAAGTCCAGAGAAGAATGGCTTCAGAAAAACAAAATCCACCTTTTGGATTGGCCGAGTCAGAGCCCAGAGCTCAACCCAATAGAGATGCTATGGAATGACTTGAAGAAAGCCATACACATGAGACGTACAAAAGGATATGGCCGAGCTAAAGCAGTTCTGCCAGGAAGAATGGGCTAAAATTCCTCCTGAATGATGTGCAGTTCTGATCTACAGCTACAGGAAGTGCCTGGTTGAGGTTATTGCTGCCAAGTGGGGGTCAACTAGTTATTAATTAAAGGGTTCACTTACTTTTTTCACTGCCATTTTGAATGTTGAATGAGTGTGTTCAATAAAGACTTGATGGATCAGAATTTTTTTTGTGTTATTCTTTTAGACACATTATATTTGTCAATGCCCCTGACTTAGATGAAGATCAGATCACATTTTATGACAAATGTATTCAGAAAACCATGAAATTCCAAAAGGTTCATATACTTTTTCTTGCCACTGTGTGTAATTATATATATATATATATATATATATATATATATATATATATATATATATATATATATATATATATATATATATATATATATATATATATATATATATATATATATATATATATATATATATATATATATATATATGTATATGTGTGTGTATGTATGTATATATCTATATTGCACACATATATCCGCATCATATCCTACAGTGAGAATTTGTCACTTTGGCCATCATTCTACAGTGTGCCAGACTTTCTGGGTCCACGAAACAGTTCAGACTCATAGGCAGCATGGCAGATCACATGCGCTCTACTGTCTTCGATCCCATTGGTAGTCGCTGCACCAACTCACTCCAAAATGAAACTTTTATCAACTTTGTCACGTCACTGGACATGGACACGCCCACATCCAGTCGCCAATGGTTTCTCATTTCGCCGGAAAGCCCCAGCCCTCATAGAAAACGAATGCTCTCACAGCTGTCGCTGCGAGTCGCTGTACGTGTGAACGCACCTTGACTGTTTTTAGCTGTTATAAGCGAAAAGCTATGACAGAAACTCACTTGTTTTCAAGACATTCTGCAACATTCAACCTAACTACAAACGGTTAAAAGCTATGCCGTATGTGTAAATTAACACAGGCAAACTGCCTATGCTATAAGAGACCTATCAGAGGAACAAAACACTTTAGGACATGCTGTTATTGGAAATTAATCTCTGGCATGGTAACGCACCACCCCGTTATTGACTTTTTTATATAAAAAAGAGGACTGTGCTGTGAGTGTACTCAGTGATTTTACAAAACTAAGAGTGATCAATTGTACTGGCATTTCACTGTTGCCTATATGGTATGTGGACCTTATAATCTCGCAACTCGAACTGTTTTCTATTACATTATTATATTTCTTAAGTGCTTCTACCTTAGCCAAATATAGTCATTTAGCTCATTTGATATGAATTTCTTCAACAGTGGATTGGAGTGTAACAGCACTGTTAATAAGCACTGTGTGTTTTCTGTGTAGGGATAATGTACAGTGGTCTGAAGAGCAGGAAGATGCAGCCCGGAGAAAAGTGCAGGACAACAGTGAGCCTCTTCCAACAGAGAAACAAGGTGCGTGTGTGTGTGTGTGTGTGTGTGCGTGTGCGTGTGCGCGCGCGCATGTGTGTGTGCATGTGCATCTCACTATTAATCACTAATCACAGTAACACACATTAAATTATCTTGTTGTGAACAATATGTTGGGTGTTAAAGTTAACTTATAAATAATAGTAAAAGTACAGGCACTGCTATGTCTTTGTATTTCTTTTGTGTTTTATTATTTAATATAGAAAAAGTTCAGAACTTTTTTTTGGGTAATATTTAGTGAGATATTGGTCTTTGTAATAATGCTATCATGGTATAAATCAACACTCTAACCAAGTACACACAAAAAAAAAAAAACTTGACCGGGTCTTTTTTTATTTATTATTTATTTATTGATTGATTGATTTATTGGAAGGAGTCTCCAGTGTCAGTTCTTCGTAACAATCGGAGGTAAAGCTGTTCCTTTAAAGCTGATTTCAGACACAGGGAAAGTTTTCAGGAAGGATTGCTTTGTGGTTTCTCTGTAACATGATGATAAAACATCAAAAGAAAGAAAAAAAGAGGCAGACGAGGGAGCGGCTGTTTAGAACTGTTATAACGTAAGTGATAGTAGAAACTAACTTGTTGCATGACATGTAAATATAAATAAAAGATCATATGGATTTGTGTTTTGTTTTTTGTTTTTAAACGCCTACCATTTTGTCATTTACATAAAATCACTCTTGACAGTGAAATAATTCCATAATAATGTAGGACCAGGTTTATTGGGGTTTTTTTTTTTAGACTGCATAAATTTTCTACCAGGATTTCCGTGTGCTTATTGTTTTGTACACCTTTTCAGAGTGTTATTCCATTTTTTTTCTTTTTTAAACAGATGATTTTGAGAATAGAGCAAATGAGTACTGGAACGACTTCTATGGCATCCACGAGAACCGCTTCTTTAAGGACCGCCACTGGCTTTTCACCGAGTTCCCTGAGCTTGGCCCTCAGCATTCGCAGAGTTCTGGAGAAGGAACGACGTCAGACCAGGAGCTCGAGCAGATTACAGCAAAGCTGGAACTGAATGGTGAAGAGACGCATGCGCCTGCCACAGAAGAAACAGCGGTGTTTCCTGGAGCCTCAGCCTCTTACCGCATTCTGGAGGTCAGTCAGCTGATATACAGTATGTGTGATATGCATGTGTGCGTACAGTTGATAAATGTGTTCAAGCACATATGCATATCTTTGGGGGGTGATGATCTATTAGTCGTTCTGTAAATAAGTGTGTGTGTTTTGCCTTAGGTAGGCTGTGGAGTTGGCAATACAGTCTTCCCAATTCTCAAGACAAACAAGTAAGACATTAGGATAATAAAACACAGCATTAAAGGAACATTCTGGTGCTTGTAATCTATTCTCTAGCCACCATGTCTGTAGTGTACGTGCGATTTACCACAATTTCAACTATGTTTTCTATAAACTGATAAAAAGAAAAACCGTTTATCTGAAATTCACTTTAAATGCAAGTCTAAGGGCTGTTATTGAGGTGGCAAACAACTGCCCCCAATAATTTTCTCTTATCTGCTCAGTACAGGGAAACGAGTCAAAATTATTGTCTGTAGTAACCACACGTACCCTGCAGATGCTATGGATAAAGATTAGGTTGAAAAGTTCTATAATTATATTCACAAATATGTTTGAACATATTGTCATAGTTCTCTTTTTTGTTTTTCTTCTACAGTGATCCAGGCCTTTTTGTGTACTGCTGTGATTTCTCTAGAACAGCTATTGACCTCGTCAAGGTAAGCGAGACAATCATTAAACAGTCCGTACAGGATTTCGCTCATTTTTTTGTGATCGTTGCACCTATAAATGCTTGATTTTGCTCCGAGGTTTGGGGGGGGGCGGTTGGTTGGGGACGGTGTTTTTGCAGAAAACTATTAATTTGGCCGAAACCACAATCGCATGAAATTGTTTTGCACGGTCTTTCACAGTGATGTTTGTTGGTAAATGAGACCTTATTATCTGTATTCGTTTTCAACGCACGTGAACCGAAGAGGGCTAGATGATGTCACATGACGCATCTTAACACAAATCTGCAGTCATTTTGAAAGCTTGATTTTATGTTCATTTCTGGGATCACAAAAACCTGTGAAATCCTGGAGGGACTGGTTTAAAATCCATTACATTCATTTTCAGGTGGATAAACAAACAAAGTGGAAATACAAGGGTTTTTTGTAAGATCTTTTATTTTAAAAGCAAAAAAAATATTTTGAACATCTAGTTTATAAGAGGGGTTTTTTGTTGTTGTTTTTTTACTTGTTTTTGACATTTTTATTTCATTATTTCAAAATGAAATAAAAGAACACAAATAAAGGCATTGTATATAGACCAATCAGCCAAGACGTGTTTGCTTCTAATGTAGCTAACAAAAAGTTTTATAGCATCCAGTTTATAAGGAAGTTAATAGCATCCAGTTTAGTATGCAAACATCATTTGCCTTGACAATAATTCCCTTTTCTTCATAAACAAAATGATTTGTTGTTTCAGATACAGTACGGCATCTGGTTATCTTTAAAAGCACACAAATTTCCAATGAAAAACTTAAAAACAGTAGTAGCCATGTTGAAACCTGGATCGCTTTCTTTCTGGCCAAAACGTTTGGAGTCATGTCAGCCATTCTATAGCTCCTGCCTAAAGAGTGAAGTATTCAGCATGGATTTTTATACTTGATTATTTCATTCACATATTCAGTAGTTATTTGGTAGCTATAAGCAAGTGGTGCCTCAGTGCAAAACGAAAGAAGCAAACTTCAGACGTAACGTTATTTACACGTTTCACTTTGGGCCAAACTGTTCCTTTAACTCAGAGGTTCCAAAACTTTTGGGCAAATGACCACTAATGGACATTATATTTAAAAATATAAATAAATAAATAAAATGTTATGTGCATGTTAGTAACATGCACACGTTTAATAAAAGTGACAAATAACCAAAAGAATGTTCTTTGCACCAGTGTAGTGGGTAGTGTAATAATGGTGTAATAATGCGGTGATGTTATAGGAAAACGATCCTCACCAGGGTGCTGGGATGTGACCCGACACGAACCAGGGACACAGGTTTACACTTGACAGGATGCATGATTTTGCGTGCATGTGCAGAAGCAGCAGCAACGCAAGTGATTGTTCACACACTCACCTGCGTATCTTACGTACATCCGGAAATTTTAAAAGCAGCACCCACCTGACAGCACATCAAAGCCAAAACATCCCAGTCCATCATGTTTCCAAGCAGAACTCTAAAAATTTTAGGGATTTTATGCATAGCAGCATTAAACACCCTGCCAAACGTTCTCTCTTAAAACTTTCCACTGTTATCCTGATCGTTGTCATGAGCTGCAATTGAAATCAAAATTCCGAACCTTAATTCAAACGTATTTACTCATCTGAGACACACAAAACAGAGCATTCGGTAGATTTGAAGGCGATGTGAAAGGTTTTTAAAATTCAAACACTAACTGTAATAAGTAAATAGGTTTGTGTTAGTACTCGGTAACGGTCCAGAATAATGCATGAGTAGGCAATTTAAGATTTGATTAGTGGAGGTAAATGGACGGGGAAATTTATCCATTTTTATTGCTGAATTACACCAGTGCAGCGTGTCAGGATTGTTAGAAGACTAAAAATAACCTGTACTCTGTTCATTTCCATGTGACTTGTCTGAACGTGATGCCCAGTCAATATTAGCGTCCATCTTTGATATTTCTAATTTTTATTTGCAGTTAGTGGGTTGTGGTCTTTGTATCTATTTTAATCATGTCACTTGACTGACAGTCCGATTAATTAACTTGCAGTCTAATCCGGAGTACAACCCATCTCGATGTCACGCCTTCGTCCATGACCTGAGTGATGTCACAGCTGCTTATCCAATGCCAGAGCAGAGCCTCGATGTCATCGTTCTCATATTCGTCCTCTCCGCTCTCCACCCTGAAAAGTGAGTGAGTCGACATGTAAGGGGAGATTCATTCGAGTTCATGTCATCTGTCCCTAGCCTCAGGTGTACATGTGGTCGACTCAACAATTATTGGCACCTTTCCTGAAAATGATTGAGTAAAAAATCTGAATGGACGTGGTTAATGTTGGTATTAGACAATCAGTTTAAAAAGCTATTTAAGTTTTCTCTGTCAACAATTGTTCTGAGATCCAATGTCTAAGATAGTATATGTTAACGCAAAAATAAAATATATATAAATTTACATTGTTATACTTGTATATTAGTTCACTTAATTTAAAAAAAACTTTTGAAAACTTTTTAAAAAAACTTTTGAAATTTCCAATTAATCATAAAGTTTCATTTCATGTAAGATGCTAATAGTATCAATATTATTATTAATAATCTAAAAATGTTAATACAAAATAAAAAATATTAAGATTATTAACGTCACCTTTTAATTAATTTAAACGGTGACGTTAAATCACCTTTTTTAACATCACCACCCCCTTCTCTGTCAGGATGCAAAGCTCTATCCGTAAGCTGGCCAGTTTGCTCAAACCAGGAGGAGTTCTGTTACTGCGGGACTATGGACGCTATGACATGGCCCAACTTCGCTTTAAAAAGGGTCAGAACTTTAAAATGTCTGTAATTCGTGTGTCATGCTGCTCATGTTTTGTCATAATTTTGTTCAAGGTTTAAGTTGTGTGTTTTTCCCATTTTAGGAAGGTGTTTATCTGAAAATTTCTATGTCAGAGGTGACGGAACGAGAGTCTATTTTTTCACTCAAGGTAAAGAGCCTTACACACACACACACACACACACACACACACACTGATAAGCTGTATCATGATCCAGCTGCCCAGATAACACTACAGACATGTTTACAGTACTGTTGTGACTCAAAAACCTCCATTAGAGTAGGATTAAATAGTACTATTATAATAGTATTATACAATGGGTTCCAAACGTCTGAGACCACACTGAAAATATTTTTATAATTATTTTATATTTATACTTATTTATTTATTTATTTATTTCAATTATGTACATTACTTGAGTATTACATGAGTATGTTAGAAAGCAAGCGATCCATAAAACTGTAATATAATAATAATAATAATAATAATAATAATAATAATAATAATAATAATTATTATTATTATTATTATTATGATAATTTGCACTTCCTACTCACTTTTTTCTTTTGTCCATCTCTTTTCCCTTCCCCTGTTTTTACAGAAGAGTTACATGATCTGTTCTGTGGAGCTGGTCTGGAGAAGGTGCAGAATTTAGTGGACAGGAGGCTGCAGGTGAACAGAGGGAAACAGCTGACGATGTACAGAGTCTGGGTGCAGTGTAAATACCTCAAAAACACGAAACCTCAGCAACCTGCAGAGACAACCTGTCAAGACTGAGACAGGAAAGCAAGGAAATCCACAGGACTGGATTACACACTGAACGGAGATCCAGACCTCCGATGATTTTGAAAATTTGAACCATAAAAACTGAATACAGCAAACTTTTATGGTTGGAAGGCATCGGGAACTAACAGCAGCAGTAGAAGAAAGTGAATGGGGAACTTGAAGTCCTATCATTCCTTACTGCCCATATGAACATGTTTGATATGCTTTTCAACATTTCTATTGTAAAAAATAAAGATGGCATGGTTTTGGTAAATACCAGTTTTGTCTTTTGTCTTTATTTTAGTCTAATTTGAGAAAGTGACGTGTCTGCGGAGATAAAAAATACAAATTGAATAATACAAACTATTTGCATGTTCATGTTTAAAAGCATAAATGTTGCTGGTGTGAGAACCTGGGCTGCTGCTGAAGCTTCTCCCACTCTCGAACTCTACTAGAGCATTTCTCAACCACATGAGTGTTCCATTTACTCTCCTGGAGGCTCAGAGTCTACATAAATTTAACTCATATTGTTCTGAAATTAGCTACACATTTGCATGACTACATGACTTTTGGATTTCTGAATTGTTATTTAGGTACTGCTTAATACCATCTCATACACGTTTAAAATGCAGGCATTGACCATTCTTGAAAACACTGATGTAACACTTATTGCAACATGTTTGGGTGGGGGAGTGTGCACCGAAACTATGCCAGAAGAATGCCCCTGACATCATAAGTAAGGAATCAGTCTTGTCTTTAATGTGTCACTTGTCTTTACCAGTGCAGGACACAGAGATCAGAATGCGTTTTTTCTTTAAAGCACATACTGATTTCTCATGAGATCAGTTTCAGGAAACATACAGTATGTGTTATTAACATATTAAAAAGAGTTCAGATATGCGGTTTCTGTTCACATATGAGAATGTAGACACATTTTTGGATGATTGAATTGGGAAAACACTGTCCGGTCTTTTTCCATTCTTCAATTCTTCATGTTTCATTAGTCTACACCCACTGTAGGCTCATATCCCTGTTCTCGGCAGATAGTAGTAGAACCAGACGTGGTCTTCTGCTGTTGTAGCCAATGCACTTACAAGCTCAACAAGTGTCAAATATACATTCTGATATATACTCAGCAAAAAAAAAAAAAAAAAAACGTCCCTTTTTTAGGAGACTGTATTTTAAAGATGAGTTTGTAAAATCCAAATAAGCTTTACAGATCTTTATTGGGAAGGGTTTAAATAATGTTTTTCATGCTTGTTTAGTGAACCATAAACAATTATTGCACATGCACCTGTGGAAAAGTCCTTAAGACATGAACAGTTTACAGGTGGTAGGTAATTAAGGTCACAGATACAGTAACTTAGGACACTAAAGAGACCTTTCTACTGACTCTGAAAAACACCAGAAGAAAGATGTCTAGGATTCCTGCTCACCTGCGTGAACATGCCATAGACCTGCTGCAGGGAGGCATGAGGACTGCAGATGTGTCCAGAGCAATAAACTGCAATGTCCATAATGTAAGACACCTAAGACAGTGCTACAGAAAGACAGGAAGGACAGCTGATCGTCCTTGCAGCGCAAAATTACATGCAACCATGTGTCCCCCCCAGACGTGATCGAGATCTTGCAGATGCCTTGGTGGAAGAGTGGAGTAACATCTCACTGCAAGAACTGACAAATCTGGTGCATCCATGAGGATGAGATGCACTGTAGTACTTAAAGCAGCTGGTGAACACACCAGATACTGACTGGTATTTTTGATATCGACCCCCCCGTTTATTCAGGGATTCATTATTCCATTTCTGTTCAACAAATGTCTGTGAAACTTGTTCAGTTGATGTCTAAGTTGTTGAATTTTTTTATATTAATACAAATATTTACACATTAAGAAATTTGCTGCAAATTAAAGCAGTTGAATATGAGAGGACGGTTCTTTTTTTTTTGCTGAATATACTTTTCTGCTAAACATGGTTGTAAAGGAATGTTATCTGAGTTACTATAGACTTCCTATCAGGCTCAACCACTTTGACCTCTTCTCTTCTGACTTCTCTCATCATCAAGGTTATTCTGCCTGTAAAACTATTCATCAGTTGTTTTTGTTGTTGTTGTTTGTTTTCATCAATATCACATCTACTGATATTTCTGTTGAATAAATGATTGAAAAAGCTATTTATACATTTGAAGAAACTGTTAGCAACAGCGTCAATTGCTCTCTGTAATACTCCTGCACTCCTTGTAGTTATTCATATTACTGTATTACTATTATTAGTATGAATTACTAGTATTTGTTTCAGGATTGTTTCACTAGTGCATTGACTGGCTGCTTTATGACTTATGTTTGTAGCTTTTAGTCAAATCCAAAGATTCGTGCACTTGTCTTCTACATAAGCAATTTCATTACTGCAGTTAGACAGTAAAGTAAGAGAGCTACTGCTGTGCTTATGAAAATAATCAGGACTGATGTTTATAACTACTAGTGTCATTTCAGGCATACATAATTTTTGTATTTAGGATAAATTATATAACTACAGTGATTTACTGTGTTTAATTGTGGCTCTGTCTGCTTTTCCTACAACTATCTGGACTGAACTGTACACCTGGATAAAATTAATCATTTTATAATGAAATGCTAGATCTGAACTTTCACATTATGTACCATTTCACCATTTCTTCTCTGAGTAGACGGAGATCCTGGGATGGCTTAAATCCCATAAAGGCCTTTGTTAGAGTTAGAGTTGTTAACATCACACTTCATCTTCACCATCTTCACAGCTGGGGCGGCTGTGGCTCAGGTAGAAGAGCGGGTTTCCCACTAATCATAGGGTTGGCGGTTCGATTCCCAGCCCACATGACTCCACATACCGAAGTGTCCTTGGGCAAGACACTGAACCCCAAGTTGCTCCCGATGGCAAGATAGAACCTTGCATGGCAGCTCTGCTACCATTGGTGTGTGTGTGTGTTAAAGTAGGAATGAGACACAGTATAAAGCACTTTGGATAAAAGCATTATATAAGTACAGACCATTAACCATTTGTATAGTATGCAAGCAACTGCAACGTTACAACTTTCAGCACTCTATTGAGTAGATAATTGGGGCATGGTTTCCTCACGGTTTCATATACGTTCACAGATTTTAACATGGCTTATCAAAAAAAAAAAAAAAAAAAAGCCCAAAATTTTAAAACTTGTTTTGGGGCTGTGGTGCTAGTCAACAGGAGTAACATGACCACATCGAATTGATGCGCCTTATTTATACCCGTGAATTCATTACCAACCGGATTAATCAGTAAGTCCTAAAAGCTCAAAGGTGTCATCGCCATCCAGTCGTTACAGATGGACTTTCATATGCAAGGAATTTCTTTATTTCTGAGCATGTACTCTATTCACATTTCCAGATGAATACAAAAAGGTGTAAAAAGCTACACCCTTGATGATACCACCTCAACGACAAGGAAAAGTACAATCTGGTACCTTTATTTCTGAGCGTGTAAGGTTCATCCAAAGCTTTTCTTTACATATTGACCATTACTTACGGTGTCTTTCAGAGGGGAAAATACACATTTCGAACAGAACGTACGGAATGTAGAAATGGGGCGTGGCCGAACGCACGAGCATCTTGCACAATCTCACGAGAAAATATGAGATTTGACCGATTACTGTTTACATTGCGAAAGACGAGAAACCGAACCGAATCGATCCGGATTTAACTGACCGTCCGGGAAGAGCTTCACGTCTCAAAATACGTCGCGCTCGTTCCGGGGGAGATGTGCGCACGGCGCTGGGTTTTCGGCGCAGTTTTTGATCCGTTGATTCGGCGTTGAGCCCGGTTCGGTGCCGCTGACCCGCAAGTCGGCATCGAAGAAGAAGAAACCGCTGAGAAGAGGATCGGAGATTGAAATCGCTCGGAGCGGAGCCATGCTCGGTGCGCTTTGACCGTCGCTCGGTGGACATCGCCGTGTAGGCGGCATGAAATTGCTTTGTAAGAAGCAAGCAGCGTAGAGAACCGGATCCGTTGAACGACTGGTCTGTACGCAGGCCGAAAGGAAAGGTTCCCCATCTCGAGGCCTCGTGTCAGGAGGTACCGCAGCCTCCGCTTGACGCTCGGAGTCGGAGCCGAACATCGCGCGCCGTGCGCCGCACGCTGAGCGCTGGCGAGACTCGGGGATTCGAGGCCTTGCTCGGGAATGTCTGGCTAACCGAGGACGAGGTCTGTACTGACAAAGACGAGGAGAGCAGTCACAAAATTAACCCACCACCCCTAAAAAAAAATATATATATATATACACATACATACATACACACACATATCACAAGTCGAAACCATCGACAGCTCAGGTAAAACTGGGAATCCGTGCTGTTCAGTAATTACCCGCTGGCTGTCCAAACTCGGAAGGAATCTAATTAGCTTGTTAACTCCTTTTTTTATTGAATAGCAGAAGAGTGAACAATGTCTTGATGGTGCCAAACCCCATGGGTCAGATCAGGTTAGCTCCTGCTAACACGCTAGTTAAGAGTCTAAGGAAATGTATTTTAACTAAACATTTCTCTCTGTCTTTTAAATTCAGAGATATTTTCTGAACTAGCTTTTCTGTTTGTTTGTTTGTTTGTTTTTAATGCATAGAACGTTAACACGAATGCTTCTCTGAAGTAACAGTTTGTCTGCTAGCTTTAGCTAACTAGCCTGCATGGTGCTTTTTTGTTGTTGTTTTTTTTTTTTTTTTAGCTCGATAAGCACTTAACGTCTGCTTTGATCATGTAAAACATTTAAAGGGCGGCAAGTTAAGTGTTTTTTTTTTATTAGGTTGAGTGATTCTTTGATGTGCGTTTTGTTCGGTTAAATGAGCTAGACGTAACTTTGTTGCATCCTTAATGAATGCATAGTTCGGTAGCTTGATTGATTTCGCTAGCTCCTTGTATAGATGGTTAGTTTTTGGCTGGCATCGTGTGTTTGTTTGTTTAGTGTGTGTTTTTGTTTTCCCCTCCAGCCACCTCCGAGCCCTGCTGCTGACCTAATGAAGTTATTCAGGTCCACCTGAGCTAAACTGACCTTGTAGATCGTTGTAGTGTTCTAGTTTAGGAAATGATGTGGTAGTGCATACTACACAGACTGGACGTGTGTGTCGTGTGAGTACATGTCATGTGGAGTCGTGTGACCTAGTGAGTTACGATGCTGTAAGTCTCAGCAGGCCTGTGGGACGTTTTCATGGAAGTGGCTTAGTGAAAGAGCGATGAGAGAGACTCATCAAGTCTAGGGAAGGTCTCGAAAAATGCATGCACCAGTGGCCCATGACTCAACATGTCACACAGACATTACTGTGGTATCAAAGCTCCCAGCATCACTATGGCTACGTAATGAGATGCAAACCATCCCTTCTTTCTGTCTCTCTGTGTGTCTCTTTTTTTTTCGCAGTCATGATGGAGGAACTGCACAGCTTGGATCCTCGGAGACAGGAGCTGCTCGAGGCTCGATTCACTGGGGTCGGAGTCGCCAAGGTCTGCCATGCGAACGCACTGCTCAGATCTTTCCGATCCCTTTCCATCATTGACGTTTTCTTTGCTTTCCCCTTTCTGTTCATGCAAATCACTTCCGTCTACAACATTTGTATCTAGTCACTTTATAAAAGCAGTTAGTTACCTGATTTGATCTCTTGATGATGTTTCTATTGATAAAAACGTCAAAATCATAGCCTTAGCGAGGCCACATTTTCCTTTGGTTAGTGCCATGTCCATAGGGTGTACATCAGGTATATCTAGTTACAAACATTGCTGATGTTAATTCTGCAGTGAACGTTACAACGAACGCATCATTAGTGATACTTGAAAATCTCCCGGACACAATCGATCGCCAGAGACACAAAGAGCCGATACTGAGTATGGAGACTGATTTGGACTGGAATTACTGTCGTGGTTGTGTGGTGTTGAGCCCAAAGTCATCACGTCTCTTGAGTTTGCGTCACCTTAGAGGCGAAAGCTTGCTGACAAGTTGTTCGATAACTCGGAGAATGTCAGAATCAGATATTGGATGATACTCGAAATCGACACGTACCGAAAAAATAGACAAGGTGCACAACTGCATCTAAATAAGACACAGTGCATAAGGACTGTTTGGTATCTGAGAAAACCCATTGGGGGTGTGTGTTGCTTGTTTGTCGTAAGTGTGTTTTGAGCGATTTGATATGAAAAGTACGTTTTTTTTTTCTGTAACCTGATAAATCTGCGAACACACTGACAGCTTGCAGCTTTCAGATATTCATTGCTGATTTGTACTGCTCTGGACCGACAACCACCGTTTAATTTACCCTAAACCTTCATTAATGCGTACGTATGCAAATCAAGCCAAATCCAGACCGTCTCCCGATTGGCTGAAGTGCAGAGTACATCCTGTCTAAACTTTAACTTCAGTTAACTTTTTTTTTTTGACAGATGGCAATGCGTGAAAGATTAAATAATTACACAGATTGCCAACAATTTACACCCGATCATCCTTTTCAAAATTTTACACCACCCTGGTGTAATGGTTCGTGTTGGCTCCTTGAGCATCAGCGAACATTTGTACCTTTTTGTAATAATTGTGTTTGAGTCTCTCAATAGTCCTCAGTGTGAAAGATGGATCTGTTGGAAAGGGGTCAAATATACAGAAAATGCTGGAAAAGCGAAGAATGTGCAGGACCTGGTGGATTTTTCTGTAGAATAGCGGGTGGTTTAACTGTTCAGGACAAACAAGTGACTCGTGAACAAAACACAAACACAGTCATTGATCATCCAGGTACCGACACACAGGATTAAGAATCAAGCGTGTGTTAACTTTTGAACTGGTTTGTTTGTGTAAATTCATTTGTAGTGTTGTCGACGATCTGTTATGTGAAATAGCTTATTCAGTGCAGGACTAAAGAAAAAACTGCAATTTTTATCATCCCTATTTTATTAAAAAATTTTTTTACCATTTTACAGATCATGTAAGGCGAATCTAAATTTATGACCTCAGCTGTTCCTGTTACTGTAGGTAACAGTGGAGTTGGTCAGCATTATGAAAAGATGCACATATCCGCGACGTTATATTGTGACCTGTATCACAAGATCTATATGACATCGTCATATTTCTATAAAGACAAAATTTCTGGGATTCACTTGGGATTGCTTCATTTTGACACAGTGGGGTAGTGTTAAGTTAGTTTAAATACATATTTGGCATGTGGAAAAACCACATCTCCCAACGATGATTAAACTGTGACGCGTTGTGCAGAGGCAGTGGAAACATTTCACCAGAAACCTGAGTCTCATTCGCGATGCGCGTCAGGTGTGTCATGGCAGATTGTCCTGTCTTATTTTGATTATGAATAATGCATGTTTTTTTTTTCCACTGAGGCTGAAGTGGCCTGAGAGAGATAAGTTATTTAAGAAAAAAGACTTCCTCTGCACCCTACCCCCATCCTGTCTTCTTTCTGTACAACCTTGTATACTGTTGGCATTGCAGTCCTCTGGCCTAATGGGATGGAAAAATGTCAGGGGGTAATGAATAGCAGCGTTCCGTTGATCTCAAGGCCGTCTTGGTGTCACAGTGGCGCCGTGCACTCGTAAACAGGATGTTCGTTTCATGGCAGCTCTCATGTTTTAACATTTGAAGCTCTGTACTCGTTTATGTATTTGCTGTTTCGCTTCTCTCCATAGGGTTCCGGGCACAACGAGTCATCCAATCATAGTCTGTGTAGCGTGGGCTCTCTGAGTGACAAAGAGCTCGAGGTTAGTTACACACACGCACACACACACACACCCACACACACCAATCTGGATCATACGCATACTTTTCCTACTAAGTCCTGTGGTCGCTTAATATAGCTTCTCCCACAGTGCTGATTGGTCAGAAGGTGCTGATTTTTCTATAACAGCAGCTTTGACAGTAGTGGAGGCAGAAGACAAATCACAGGTTTATATTAAGGCATTCTTTCTAATATGTTCTTGTCGAAACCCTAATTCACTGGGACGGTTTGGCGGATGCACCATACTAATATAAGCCCAATAATAAATGAATTTAAAATATATAATATAAAACAAGCATTGATTTGGTGGGGCTTGTAAACATATATCATGTAAAAAATTTGGAAGGAGTCTCCAGTGTCATCGCTTCGTAACGAGAGTCTACAGGACCTACGAATTTGTGGGTTCCCCATTTTTTTCAGAACATGCTTTTATATATATATATATATATATATATATATATATATGTATGTATGTGTGTGTGCATGCGTTTGTATGTATGACCGGTATTTATGTTCTATTAAGTGTAAAAAGCGATGCACAAAGAGTGTTGCTTTTTATTAGTTGTATGCAGAAACATGGTCCGATCACAGCCCGACACTGGCTGTTTCTTCATCAAGCTTTTCATAATTATTACTAAAACATGCTGAAAGGGTTAATACGGCTAAAATACTTGCAGCTCAGAGCAGGATTAGGAGAAGTTATCGAATTTCTTAGCCTTGCTTACTTTTCCCCGGTGTGAAGTGTGGTTTTTTTTTTTTTTTGCGCTGTGCAAGAGGATCTTCTCCTTGGGGGGGATATTGTTGATGGCATGTGTACAGTCACAGTAGGACTGTACTGATTTGTTTAGTCTCAAAGAGCTTGTTGTCTAGTTTGCAAGTTGTGAGAATACACTTCAAGGAGATGTCTCGACCAAGAGAAATTGTGGAATGAAGTGTAGTCATAAATTTTTGTTTTGTCTGCGCTCTCTCTCCCTCCCTTTCTCAAATACACACAGACACCTGAGAAGAAGCCGAATGACCAGAGAACGCGTAAGAGGAAAGGAGACCCCTTTGACAGCCAAGGTAGCGGATTTTCAAATTCTTGACTGATCTCACTTTCTCTTCTACTTTATCTCTGAAGGGTTTTCTCTCTCTCTCTCCCCCCAGATGTTAGACGATGTATTTAGTTGTTAGAATCAGTATAGCATTACTTAACTGTATTTCAAGACTGAGGAATCAGCAATAAGTGATCTAATAGAGGTTTTGATCATTAGAAGTTCTGAGAACTGCACATTTAAAAAAAAAAAAAAAATTTTTTTTTTTTTTTTCTTTCATTTAATTTGTATCCCCCCCAGCGAAAGCAGGAGGCCGAGGACACAAAATCAGTGATTATTTTGAGGTGAGTTCTAATAGGTTGAGTGTTTTTTATATGTAATGATCTGCTTCTGAACTGAAACAGGAATGGGTTATCAATATTATTTAAACGCATTGCTCCATTTAATTGCTGGAAATCTGTACCTGATGCATCTGAATCAATTTTGCAGATTGTTTTTTATTCCCCCCATCATTTGTGCAAGCGTTTAAAACCTTAAAAGGCGTACTCGTGTTGTGAAGCATTTTCAACAGGGAAGTGCATAATTTCTCATTAGTTATAGCCAACCTCACTATAAATAAATATTTTTTTTTGGCTGAGGGTGGCATAAGTGCACACGCGTCCCCTCTTGATTAACTTGTGGGTTAACCCCCACAAGGTCACCGGGCTATAAATGTGACCTAAAAGCCACATAAAGGCTGTTGGGAATTTTGATGGCATTTTGTTCGTTATACAACAGTACTGTTGAATTCCCGAATATAGTACGGGTGTTGCTAATGTTATAATATTTCATGTTCTTCTTCATCATGTACATTTTAATTATGCATAGTATATGGCTCGTGATAATTAGGTTTACTAACAAAATGCCAGCAGTATAGTACAGCCAGATAAGCAGACCTTCGGAATACTGACTGCCGAGACCTTTTAACCAATCAAAAAAAGAGGTAATTTAAAAGATAAAAAAAAATATAACAGCAAAATTAAGGTTTTACCAACCTTTTTATACTGTCCTCTAGATCGGGTAACACCTGAACATAGACTTCATCATCATCTCTGTTTCAGACACGCATTGTAAAGCTCTGTTCAACAAACCCCAAACACCTCTACCTTCCGGCTTTAGGATGCTGTTTAGTCTCACGAGCAAATAGCATAGTGACACCCTGTAGTCTACTTATTATGGAGTTCAAGCTGACTTCTGCTTTTGTGTGAGAACGAGCTCGAAAAGAAAAAGGTGTTTGTGAACTTTTACATAAAATAAACAATGTGTGGAAAAAGACCTACAGTCTGTGACAAATGCCCTTGAGAATGAAATGTGTTGACAGTCTGAAGAGCAAGCTCGAGGCAGTGACTGTGCATTAGACTGAGAACTGCTACACAAGGTTCGAGAGTATTTCAGGATGAGACCAGTAAGACAGCTGCACCTAGGTTGCATTTGCAGTTCATCCAGCAATCCTTTGTAGTAACAAAAAAAGATGGCTGCCAGAGAGAATACCAGCATCCTGTAAACAACGACATATGGCATCACCCCTCAAGTGAATACTGATGCATTGCAGATCAAAACACACAATGATACGATGAGGGCTGTTTTCTGTTAACCGCAGAGATGTATATACTAATCTTTCACTCTTTACTCTAACCGTTCTCTCTCTCTCTCTGTGTGTCCAGTTTGCGGGGGGTAGTGGTACTGGCACTAGTCCGGCGCGTGGCATTCCTCCTGTGGTGCGCTCCTCCCCGCAGCACTCTCTCTCCAACCCTCCTGCTGCAGTGAGTCTCCTGCTCTCACGCTCTCCTTCCTTCATTTCTCTTTTTTTTTTATTTTATTTTTTTAATTAAATTTTTTTCTGCACTCCTGTTGTCACTCCATCAGGTTTGTCTGCTGCATCGGCTGCATTCCTTGTCATGTCACCTAGCTGTCGGATCAAATATTTGATTAGAATTAAGCCAGTGATGGTGCAGCTTGTTTTTATGTACCATGGAATGGTGTGCATAACATGACTTAATTCAGTGAAGGAAGACCGGTATGAAGGTTTTATGCTTTGTGATTGACAGGTGCAGCAAGGAAGTCCGTCCTCTATCAATTCCAATACAGACCACTCCCACTCATCGTGTGCCCTCAAACCAGCTTTCACGCACACTCAGCACCGGGCAACACAGGTTCCATAGACTCACACACTCACATGTCATGATGTGTGTTATAAAGATGATGATGCAATACATGCTAGGGGGCACTTTTGAACGTTTTTGTTTGTTCTTCCTCAGTCGGACATGACTCTGGAGAAGCTGGCTGCGCTGGAGAGCAGTAAGAGCTCGGACCTCGAGAAAAAAGAGGGTCGCATTGATGATTTGCTCAGGGTAAGCATTGTAGAAACAGCACACAGCTTCATATCCCCAGGCATGGGAATATGAGGTTAGTTCAGCCTTTGCAGATGCTAAAATAAGTTCCCCATATTTAGAAAATTCTAGTCCAAAATACAGACTGCTTTCCAGCAAACTCAAGGGTGGTTGAATAATTTCAGTGCTGTCCTGCGCAGACATCTCTGGGATTTTACATGCGACTATACACTTTCATTACCGAGAGTCCATGAGAAGAAAATAAGTTGGAGTTGGAGATATTATATTGATCGTTACAGTCGATTCAAAGCCCAGAAATCTGTAGTCTTGTGCTAATTCATAGCCATTCATAGGAGACATGTAGGTATTTTATTATACATGTAACCTTGAGGAACTGAGGTCCTGCTGCTGTAGACCCACTCGGACTGGGTAGGATTTTCAGAAGAGCACATCTAAAATTCCAACATTCATGACTCATTTTAAAGGTAAATTCAGAGCCAACCGAATCTTCTGTGACGTGTCTGTTCCTGTGTTTCACTCGATCTGTGCTTTTGGGCTTTCCATAATTGTTTCTGTACATACAGTTGAAATGATTCAATTCCCATTGCAACTCAGGTTTATTGTCAAATAAAATCAAACATAAGCAATTGAAATAGTTCAACACAACGAATGGTTCAACTAGTTTTCCCTTTTCACTTTCAGTCTCAAGATTATTCAACTACCTGAATAGAATCCCTCACAACACCACAAATTTGCAAAAGAGGTGTTCTCAAGTATACCTGATGCAACTAATCAAGGGCTTCATTACTCACGCCAGGTGTGCTTGAGCTCGAACACATGAAATACCTGAACTGGCTCGCCCTTTTTTGCCTAGAATTTCCAGAAATGTATTCTTGGCATTTTCTGAAACCCCCTGAGAGATTTTTCAACCCGTATTAAAGAAGTTCCCACTTATGCTGGACACTTATTGGCTGCTTTTCAGAATATAAGTAATCCATTAAATGTATTTATTTTATTTTGTTGTAAATAATGTTTTTTCTAATGAAGGAAATAAATATGTTGGCACAATTATATTTATATTCTACAACACCGATTTCAAACATTTAATCCTACAATTTCATATCAAAAGGTTTTTAAGATCATGAGTAACAAACATTTCAGTCAAGTGTCTCCAAACTTTTGACTGATTGTGTGTATGTTTGTGTTTCAGGTGAATTGTGACCTGCGCAGACAGATCGATGAGCAGCAGAGAATGTTGGAGCGCTGCAAGGAACGCCTCAACAAGTGTGTGACTATGAGCAAGAAGCTGCTCATTGAGAAGGTATGCACTCCTCACTCCTGCGTGTGTGGGTAAAGTTAATATAACGTGAATCCTGTGTTAAGTGAGTGGATGTGTGTGTTCAGTCGAAGCAGGAGAAGATGGCGTGCAGGGACAAGAGCATGCAGGACCGTCTCCGACTGGGCCATTTCACTACAGTTCGACACGGCGCATCCTTTACAGAGCAATGGACCGATGGATATGCCTTTCAGAATTTAATCAAGTAAGACCCAGACCAGTGAGAAGTAGTGATCCATATTTTCAGGTTCATAACTCAGGAACTGATTCATGTTCAGAAATGAAACGTGTCTCATTAGATTTAAATATAGGACATAATCTCCAAGTATTTGAAAGTCGAGAGACTAATATAATTAGGGACTTGAAGCAACAGCTGCTAATAGAATAGATTGTTTTTTTTTACGTTCTCAGTTACGGCGATGTAACGGCTTACTTCCGGTCGCCGTAGCCGTTCCATTCTCAGCTGCTGCTTAAAGTGCCCATTTACATATTCAGCATTGTCTTGCACTCTGGAATCCCCAAATGTCTACAAAAGTCATTAATAGGCTATCTAATAATTAAATATAATTGAGAAAATACAAAAATATATACCATGTAAACGTACTTTTATTTGATCAACTGTGAGTTTTAATGAACTCCCTGTGTAATGAATTTTTGTATTCAATTATATTTTTGTCTCACAAAATTAATAGATTTTTTATTGTTTGGGGGAGTCTGTATTATATTTTAACTTAATATAGATCAACTTATTATTAAATGATGGTCTGTTTTTGGCTGAATCATAAATATCTCATTAGTCAGTAAGTACACTATATTTAATAATTTGCGTTATCATATATGGTGCAGTATTTATTCAGTAAGGTGGCGATTGGGGTTGCAGATGTTCATGAAGTGACTAAACACAGGCGATTACATAGAGTAGAGGAAATAAGTATTGAACGCGTCAATATCTCTTTTTGTCAGTAACTATATTTACAATGTGGCTATTCATGTGAAATTTTCACCAGGTATCAGTATTAACTCAAGAAATCCGAAGATATAAAGAATTCACAAGATTAAAATCCTTAAATGGAGTTATGTGTAATAAAGTGGAATGACGCAGGAAAAAAGTATTGAACATGCTAAGAAAAAGCAGTTCTCCAAGGCAAGATAAGACAAGGAACCAGCTGGAATTCGTATGTAATTATATTCTTTGAAAATTAATATCATCTGGGTTAGGAAATTGATGGTCTATAAAAAAACGCTTTTCATTACGACAGTGTCACAGAAGAAACATCTCATGATGGTTAAAAGCAAAGAGCTCTCCTTAGACCTTCGCAACCGTATTGTTGCGGAACATATTGATGGAAACGTATACAGACGTATTTCAAACCTTCTGAATTCTCCAGTAAGCACCATTGGGGCCATTATCTGCAAGTGTAAGCAACATCACCCCGTCATCAACTGGACACGCACAGGAGCTCCTCGCAATATTTCTGACCAGGGAGTCAGAAGAATAGTCAGAAGAGTAGCCTTAGAGCCAAGGACCACTCGGAAAGAGCTCCAGAAACACTTGGAGGCAGCAGGTGTCATCGTCACAGATGAAACAATAGGCAATGCACTCCACTGCTTACACTCACCCCGTAAGACTCCATTACTAAAGAAAAGGCATGTAGAAGCTTGTTTAAACTTTGCTACAACTAATTTGGACAAGCTTATGAAATACTGGGAGAGTGTAGTCTAGTCAGACGAGAGCAAAATTTACCTTTTTGGCTGTCATACTACACACCATGTTTGGAGAAGAAATGGTGCTGCACATCACCCTAAAAACACTATAGTAAAAGTTTGGAGGTGGAAGCATCATGGTGTGGGGCTGTTTTTCATCGCATGGTACTGGCAGACTTCATGTAATTGGAGGAACGATGAATGGATCCCTTTACCGGGAGATTCATGAGGAGAATCTGCTGCCATTCACCAGGATGATGAAGATGGGATGTGGGTGAACCTTCTAGCAGGACAACAATTCAAAGCATACAGTAAAGGAAACTCTCAATTGGTTTCAGAGAAGAGAAATTTAAGGCCCAGTCAAACATCTGACTTGAATTCAATTGAACAAGATTTAAAGACAATATGTTTAGAAGAATGGGCCAAAATCACACCTGCATACTGTGGCAGATTTTAATTTCTTCATACAGGAAGCGTCTTGAAATGGTCATTACAAACAAAGGCTTCTCCACTATTATATTAAGTACATTCTGGTTAGCGTTTTCAATACTTTTTTCCTGTCATTCCTCTTTATTATACATTGCTTCATTTATGGACTTTAATGTTTGGGTTTCTTTAAATGTGTGAATTTCTTGAGTTGAAGCCAAAGTCTGGTGAAAATTTCACATGAATAGCATCGTAATTTTACGGAAAAGGTTTTTGGCGAGTTCAGTAATTATTTCCCCCACTGTATATAGGAGATTTAGATAAGTTCATTTTTGTCTTGCAACGATTATATTTATGTATGTATTTTTTCCACAAGCCATAGAATTATTGGAGTTCCAAAACATTTAATTCTAACTGTTTAAAAACACAGTTTCTACTGAAAGAACAATCGGTATATGTATGTACGTGCATTCATTTTAGGAGTTGCCTTTTTGGATCATCCAACAGGGCATTACTAACTAAAATTTACACATATGATGACTCCTATGAGTAGCCTCAGATAAGACATAGCGCATGTAGCCCACATTTCAAAGCCTGAATGTTCCTAGCATTGAGCACTGCAGTATTTTTTATATTTTTTTAATAACTTTGTTGAGTTTCTATTTTTCGCTTTGTGTGTAGGCAGCAGGAGCGGGTGAACTCACAGAGAGAGGACATCGAAAGACAGAGGAAGCTCCTGGCGAAGAAGAAGCCACCCAACGCAGCCCAGACTCCGCCACCCAACCTAGAACCCAATAAACGCAAGAACAAGAGCAATGGAGCAGAGAACGAAATGTGAGTACAGAGAAAGCCAGAGGGAACAAAGCCTTACCTGCCAGCTGCATTATTGATCCATTACTTTTTAAATGTTTTACATTATTGTTTCCTGTGCTATTTCTCTACCGATAGGTTATCACTAGCAGAATATCACGAGCAAGAAGAGATTTTCAAATTGAGACTTGGTCACTTAAAGAAGGTAAAGAGCATGCCCGAGTCAACCAGATGTTTGCTATTCTCTATTTTATCACGCTTATTGTATTGCTTATTCTTTTGTAACAGACTTGGCATTTTGCGTTAGGTGTGGTTTTTTTTATTTTATTTTTGATTTTTTTTTTTTTATAATTTTTATTATGACAATCTGTGTTGAGCCTAAACAACTGTGTGCGCTGTGTAGGAGGAAGCCGAGATCCAAGTTGAATTGGAGAGGCTGGAACGAGTGCGTAATCTTCACATCCGAGAGCTTAAGAGAATACACAATGAAGATAACTCGCAGTACGTCTCCTCCTCCTCCTCTTCCTCTGCTGTTTTACTGTTTCAGGCTTCGGTTTGATAACGTTCTACTGTTTACTTGAAACTTGCTTATAATAGATGTCTAAGAGCTGTCTTGGAATCCTGTCAAACATTTTAAGATACGTGACAAGTTACAAGTGAATGTAAAAACTATAGCACTTACTCCCAAACTATACAGTCTAAAGCTGCTAATTAGTTTAAACCAACTTTTCAACACCAGAGCAATAAAATCAGTCCAGGTACTTCTAGTTGCCCTGATGTTTTTATTGTCCATGCGCCGTGAGATCCTCAAAACTACATTAGTAACGGGAAATCAGATATTCATTTGGATAGGCATTTGAAAAAATAAAATAAATTCACTTTAGTTTTTATTGTTCATCCCAACAAATGGCCTTAAACATCTATTATAAGTGAGTTACGAGTAAACGGGTTTAATTTTCTTTTCTCAGTCCAGGGTGGAATGTCAGAAATCTTGTTTCTGCTAATCACTCATTTGCTACAGATGTGGTAGATGAACAGGCTTTGTGGGGAAAATGCTGGATCGTTTCTTTCACATCACGATTTGTTTTGTTTGCCTTTGGTCAGGTTCAAAGATCACCCCACGCTGAATGACCGTTACCTGCTCCTGCACCTGCTGGGCCGAGGTGGCTTTAGTGAAGTTTACAAGGTAAGAGAGCCCTGATGTCATTACATTACATTACTTTACATTAGCTACCACTTTTTTTTTTTTTTTTTTTTTTAGCCTAGTCACTTACATTGGGCTGGGCACCACACTGGAGCTTCTACTTGCCTGGTAGGCTACCTAATGCTTTTCATTTGTTCACCATTCATACAGTATTTAAAAGTACACTCACTTTTTCTTAAGTGCACAAATTGTGTCTCTATGTTGAAGGTTCATTATAATCGCACATTATTTCCTCAATTGTAAGTTGCGTTGGACAGAGTTTGTACAAGGTGCTTGAATTTGGCTTTTTGAAATTTAACCCTCTTGCCCCAACTGGCTTGCCCGTCTTTGACCTATTCCTGTAAGGACGATATACCGGCTTGGTCGTCTATACCAAATCCCCGTAAGGCCGGTATACCGGCATTACTCTGCTATGATTCCTTACTTATTTAATTATTATTTTTTGACCCGGAAGGTTGATGACCTCACGACGTGATTACAACATTATGCCGTCATTGTGATGAAGCTGATCCAAGCGTGAATGTTAGTGTAATAGTAGAAGTTAACTAAAAATGCCAAAGCGAAAAGATAATGGTGTTCCAGCCAAAGTTACACCTACAGTGAACGCGGGTACATCTAAAATAGTGTGGGGGGGAAACCATGCACAGTTACACAGTTGAGAGCGAGAATTCTAGATAGTGACAGCAGTGAAAGTTCAGGCGATGTTGAAACCGAAACTGATCGTGATGCAAACTCTCCTGATTCAGACCCTGATCCGTCTTCATCTTCAGCATCAACCAGTGCAACTGACACCGCAGGGGATAATAAGCCGACTGGTCTGATTATCACCAGAAAGTTGACTTTTGGCGCTAAAATGTTTTTATTCAAAGGCATTGACCGTGCTGATGCTCGTATGGTACTTCTAAATGAGTATAAGGATTTTCGTGAGCATTTTTCATCATTTCTCTATTTAAGAATTGTGCTCTAAGTGGAGTAAAAACACTGAACTGCTTCATTTTCAAAGTAATATCACACAAATGCGTTATAATAAGTTGTTTCAAGAAAAATTTTCAATTAAAAAAAAAATTTCAATTTAAAACGTTGATTTTGGGGCCAATTTTGGCCTGGGATCTCAGGTTTGGCGTGCTGTTTCTATGGAGAATATAGGGTTGTAGGACATAATACTGTGGGAACTAAGAGCTAAGAGGGTTCAGTACCAGAAAACCTTGAAAATAGCCATAAATTATCAAGTGGTGCTTAAAAAGTGCTTGAATTTATTTAAAAAAAAAAGGGTAAATAAATATGACGAAATTGCTAACAAACTTGTGTTTATTTTTGATAGAACATGAATACAACAAATACAATCCTTTCACTCAATATGACTCCCCGCTGCAGCTCATATACAGTCACTCATTGTGACTGAGACAGCTCGGGTCCACTTTTCAGACCCATTTAGCAAATGTTTTTTTTTTCTATCTTTAAATAAATAAATGAAGAAAGAAAAGCACCTAGCGAGAAATCTATAGACTTCATGGGCAAACCTTGGCAACTTTCTCTAGAAGAGAGTAGCCAGTACTGCCCCACGAGCGCGAGGTCCGGCTTTCCACCCGCAGGTACACCTCTGTCTTCGCCGCTACTCAGAGTGAAGCAGCACATTCACTTCTAATTTGTGTGATCATTTTACGTGTAAATGTAGCCGAAATCTCGGCGCATTTCACCCCTTGTCCTAAAATTGTGTGTATGGTGATTGTCAGACAACGTCTCGGTTATAAATCGGGATTTCAGCAGTGCAGAGCAACAGCTTGGAAGTGACTGCTGGTGAACATGTAGTCTCTTAATGCGCCGCGTTTCAGTCAGTGTTTCATCCTCTTCCCATTGTCTGACAACAGAAAAATATGTAAACGATAACCGCTTCATTGGGAATTCATCTGTATTAAAACACAGCATGTGAGCACACAGAGTATTGAATGAATATGTAATGAATATCTAATTAGCATATGACGTTTTGATAGTGACATTTAGCAACTTTCCACTGAAAGTTTTTGGCAGTAGTGCTCTCCACCTGGAGTATACTGATGTTATGGTGAAGATGAAGCAATGTCTGGGAAATGCTCCCTATAGTCCAGCATGGCTGGAAATAGTGCCATATACAATTGTGATTTATTATTATTATTATTAATTAAATATTTATATATACTATATATTATAATATATAATCATTATTATTTTATATATATGTGTATATATATATATATATATATATATAATGTGTATATGTATATGTTTAGATAACAATTTTTTATATACATATAATTATCATTATATATATAATAATTATATGTATATAAAAATAGTTATTATTTAATTTTATTTATTTATATATATATATATATATAAATAAAATTAAATAACTTTTTTAACATGCATATAATTATTTTTATATAAACACACACACACACACACAAATGCTTGACTGACCTCTCTCTTGGGGGGTGCATGGTGGCTTAGATTATTACGTTTGCCTCACTCCATGGTTAGCGGTTCAATTCCCACGGCCACCCTGTGTGTGCGGAGCTTGCTTGTTCTCCCCGCGCTTCGGGGGTTTCCTTCAAAGTCCAAAGACATGTGCTGATTGGCATCTCTAAATTGTCAGTAGTGTGTATTTCTGTGTGTGCCCTGCGATGGGTTGGCACTCTATCCAGGGCGTCCCATGAGATAGGCTTCCCGCATCCCTGTGTAGGATAAGCGGTACGGAGAACAGATGAACACCTCTTCTATAAGTCCTTGAAAACAAAACAAAAAAGTGCTTGAAAATCCTTGAAAGTCCTGGAATTTCATTCTGAAGAAACCGTACGAACCATGTTTGAATAAAAGTGTCTGCAAAATGAATAAATTATATTAGATTATGTATTTGAGCGTTCTCTTTCTCTTTTTAATTTCTGCCCTCCTCCTCTAGGCATTTGACTTGACAGAACAGCGGTACGTGGCTGTGAAAATTCATCAGCTCAATAAGAACTGGAGAGATGAGAAGAAGGAAAACTACCACAAGTAGGACATTTATGATCATTTCACCCTCTGTGACGCTTTTTGTTTAGGAAAAACTAGACCTTTACATGTCAGAGGGACACTTAAAACTAAATGTAGTTCCTCAGCTAAAACTTGTTGAGTGTCAGAAGTTTTGCTCTAGAGCAGTGTTCCTCAGTCTGGACCAGGAGTATCCCTGGGCCTCCACATATTGGTGTTTTCCCTGCTCTCCCCATTCAGCTAATTACCAAGACTACGGTAAGTTGAACTGGGTGAGATAGAGGAGGAAAAACAGCTCAAATGTGCTGGGTAGGAGTAATGCAGGGCCAGGATTGCAAAACACTGCGCTGGCCTTCAGTGCAAACTGTTTTTGATTATGAAAAGACTGCATTATTCGTGCAAGATCATTAATAATTAATCACCAAAATTCTGAGATGAGATGGAAATACTGCATGAAAACTACACCACAATGCAAAACCGTCCTATAACTAGGCTGTTAGCAAACTTGCAGTTACTTTGTATTTAAACACATCATATGGAGGTGCGTTAATGACACTCTTATTTTTGTATGATCCAAGTTGAGAACACTGCAGGTCATAGCTTCTTGCTGCTTTTTTTTTCCTTGAGGGTGCAAGCTCCGTGTACTACACTAGAGACATTACCCAGAGTAGAAAAGATTTATACCTCCATAGACTCACTTTATATGTTTGTAGTTAAGCTATGTTTCTTCTAGGGAAGCAAACTGAAAATGATGATTACTACTGCAGGTTGTAGCTATGTGACATGCCTTTGTTAAAATATGACGTGTCTATAAATAATACAATTATTAGCTTTTCTTACTTGTCGGGTACATTAGCAAAAATATCTCACTTCTGACACTAAACGTGTTTTTTTTTTCTATTCCTTTGAAGCTATGAGAACTTAAAGTCCCTGTGAAGTGCCTTGTAAAGTGCAGTGTTCGATGTGTTAACATAATTTCCCCAGAAACAGGAAGTCATGGCAGGATGTAGGCTCCTCTTAACCCTTGTTGGATTTTTTTTGTTTTGTTTTTTTAAATGGCCTGTAGTGTTTAGCTTACCTCACAGCACGGGCTAAGTATTACTTGACCATTAGTACCTTGGATTTTTATAATGTTTCGGGCGGGACATTTCTGATACTAGAGTGCGTTTGATTGGACCGTAAATCTAATGAGATGCTGAAGTGCAGAATGATGTCATCAAAATGTCATCAGTCGTTTTTGGAGCACACTAGCTTATAGATAAGTCATAAGTCTTAACATCTTCATACTAAAAGCCACAAAACATCAATATTGATTTCATTTGGACTTAAAATATTGACGTCTATGATTGGCTTGTGTGACGTCATGGGTTAAGAAACATACAAAAACTGTTTGAGGTAGTTAAGCCTGTACGACACAAGGACTCAATGCTGTTGTATGCTTTGTTTCAGACATGCCTGCCGAGAGTATCGCATCCATAAGGAACTGGATCATCCCAGAATAGTCAAACTCTATGACTACTTCTCTCTGGACACCGACTCGTAAGAGACACATTAACTGCCTACACATACACTGTATGTACACATGCAGTGCATCCGGAATTTTTAGAAAATGTTGAGAGAACTTTTTCCACATTTTATGATGTTACAGCCTTAGTCCAAAATGGATGAAATTAATTATTTTCCTCAAAATTCTACAAACAATACTACATAATGACAACATGAAAGACGTTTGAAATCTTTGCAAATATATAAAAAAATAAAAAAGCACATTTACATAAGTATTCACAGCCTTTGCCATGACACTCAAAATTGAGCTCAGGTGTATCCTGTTTCCACTGATCATCCTTGATGTTTCTGCAACTTGATTGGAGTCCACCTGTGGTAAATTCAGTTAATTCAAGATTTGGAAAGGCACACACCTGTCTATATTAGGTCCCACACTTAACAATGCATGTCCAAGCACAAACCAATCATAATGAATTAAATCCATTTTGCAGTAAGGCTGTAGCATAACAAAATGTGGAAAAAGTGAAGTGCTGTGAATACTTTCCGGACACACTGTAGACCATACTGGTTGTGACTGCAAGAACTGATTTAAAATGCATGCAGTAGAATGACACTTCCATTACTATGAGCATCACAAATAAAGCTGTTTCCGTTGGAACAGAAAAATTATTGTGTGTGTGTGTGTAGCTTCTGCACAGTACTAGAGTATTGTGAAGGCAACGATCTGGATTTCTATCTGAAACAACACAAGCTAATGTCTGAGAAAGAGGGCCGGTCCATCATCATGCAGGTTGTCAACGCCCTGAAATACCTGAACGAGATCCGCCCACCAATAATCCATTATGATCTTAAACCAGGTAAGACTAAATAAACACTTCAGTTACAGTTTAAGACCTTAAACTAGGTGACAACAGAGAGTCCTGCTGGTGAGGTTAAAATAATTGTCATCAACAAGGTCCTGGAACATTACCATAGACATAAGAGGAATACTGTACATGCTTCTCTATTCAGGAGGTCGGTGCCTTGTTTGAGCAACCAGTCACAGTCTTTTGTAGTTTCGACAGATGAACGTTATATATGCACATCTGGCTGATTGAGTGGGTGATAATAGGATGGCGTGATGCAGACACAAAACCGAGTTCCTGTTCTCGCACCAAAGCACTTCCTGAAGTGCCTTGCTTGTCCTACCTTTTGCTCGTATGAGAAGTACATGTCATACTTTTTGTTTACATCTTGTAACTGTTTATAGTTACATGTTGTGGCATGTCCACAGAACAAGTTAGTTCCTGTTGACACTTATACTAGCTATAAATAGTTGTTCTCTTACCAAACAAATAAAACTGCTTGCCATGTTTGAAATAAACCGAAACATGCAAAGTCCTCTGCAAACCTGTATGATATTTAGTCTTCGATCATGTGGAGTTTAAATACGTGTTTAAACATATGATTAGAATCATGGGTGGCACTATTGTCAGAGCTACTGTTTTATAGAAAATTAGCCCACGCCATTTGACCAATCAGGTTCTAGGCTTGTGTTTTTTTGTTTTTTTTTTCTATTATCAAAGTAATTCATTTATGTGTTAATTTTGATAATGAGTAGTTGGGTGTAGATGGCTTTAACATGGATGTTGGTAGATGTGAATCATTCTTAAACAACATTCCATGTTCAACAGCTGTCTTATACCCGAATCATGGTGTTTGTCCTTGAAAAGCTTTTTGTAGCTCCAGTTGTATCTTTGTCAGTGGAATTGAACTAACAGAGCCAGGTGTGTCTGAATTAAACTGTACAAAGGCAACTATAAGGTGTGGTTTTGCAATCGTTTCAACTAGGTTCGCATTATGGATTTATGGACATGCAAGTTTCACTAAGTAGCACCGCAACCCATTGTTGGCAACAGAACACACATCGCTGACGTCTTAATGGTTTCCTACATGGAAACAGACTCCCTTAAAATGGAGTCCACTGTCGCTATAGCTAAAGAAACGGTTCATTGGTTTGGAAGACTTGTCATAAACAATGACCGTGCTTCTAACTGGCTGACCCTTTGACCTGATTCTTGTGGTTGCATCCAGGTAACATCCTGCTGGTGAACGGCACAGCGTGCGGGGAGATAAAAATCACAGATTTTGGTTTGTCTAAGATCATGGACGATGACAACTATGGCGTAGATGGCATGGAGCTTACGTCGCAAGGAGCTGGCACTTACTGGTATGCTTGTGTGTTAACTTGGCCAACGAACAAAAATTTGTTTAGTGCGTAATTAAGTAGGATTGCTTATAGATCAGCATCGATTGTGAATTTTTGCTTCCTACACACTATTTTAGTTAAGGGTTTTTTATTTTTTTATTCCCTCTACTTCTTGTAGGTACCTGCCCCCAGAATGCTTTGTGGTAGGGAAAGAACCACCCAAGATCTCTAACAAAGTGGATGTGTGGTCAGTTGGTGTGATCTTCTACCAGTGCCTCTATGGGAAAAAGGTAACAGGAAATTGACAACAGATTGATTTTTCTTTTTGACAGAATCAGCATTTTTGGTGAAAAATTGGTGTCTTTGTGAGCTAGCCATTTTTCTTAGCCCTAATAGATCATGCCTCTGTTAATTTAAGTTTTATATCTGACATTTTAAAAGGCAGAAACAAACTGCAAAATGAACTTTTCTTTTTTTTTTCTCTCTCTCTTCCCCAAAAAGGGGGGTCATAGTGCCACCTGAAATAATGTTCAAGATTTTATCCCAGTAATCATATTTGTTCCCTTCTCTATACTAGCCGTTTGGTCATAATCAGTCACAGCAAGATATCCTACAGGAGAACACTATACTCAAAGCCACAGAGGTGCAGTTCCCTCCCAAACCTGGAGTTTCACCTGAGGCTAAGGTACGAGTCTCGTTCTCTCCTTTTTCTTTTTGTTGTGACTTTAAAAACAAAAAAAACAAAACTCCATTCACTAATGAATGATCTTGGATTTTAATCATTTCTTATGATTCTGAATTTACAGTTTTAGTTTAATGTAATTTTTTCTTAATTAATTTTTTACTTTTTTTTTTATCCATGCCCACCATTGCAGGCCTTCATTCGTCGTTGTTTGGTGTACCGCAAGGAAGACCGTATTGATGTCCATCAGCTGGCCAGCGACCCCTTCCTGCTCCCTCACATCCGCAAATCCGTTGCCACCACGGGCAACTCCAGCACGGCCGTCGCCTCCACCTCCAGCTCATCCAATAGCAGTGCCTCAAACTGAGAGCCCCGCCCATCCATACCTGTCTGGTCGGAGCAGAGAGTGCCGGGCTTTGTATTTGCCGTACTCGGCTCTGCAGCGCCCAAAGTGGAAGTGGAGGATCTACCTCCAAGTATACAGAGAGAGAAAAGAGAGAGCAGAAGGCACGGGAAAAGAGGGAAGGATGGAACGCTGGAGCAATGTTCATCCCTCTGTACCCCTCTTCCTCTCCCCATTACTGCAAATCTTGTGTGCGGTGGAGAGGTTTAAAAAAAAAAAAAAAAAAAAAAAAAAAGAAGGGGAGGAAGAAGGCATCCTTAATGTAAGAGAAAGAAAGCGAGAGAACTCCTGAGCCCATGTCATGCTGAAAATAATAATGGATTGAATGGGGGACAGATCTGCCAGGGCTTGGACAGATAAATAGGACTGATGCATACCCTGCACCCCACAACATACACATGCACACATACAGGCGTATTCATAAAAAGTATCTTCAGTTTCTTTGAAGGCAAATCGCTAATGATGTGGGAGAACCCCCTCACTCCTACTACAGTGACTTCTGTGTGAGATATTGCAAATGAGTTTCTTCTCCTTCCCAGTGCCCACTTCCACGTTCCATCTAGGGAATTTTGCTAGTGAGCTTACATCAGTATCAGTAGCCCACATTTCACACAACCATATCAAAACCATCATTCAAACAAAAAGCAGTGCTAAAACAGAAACAGGTTGTTTTATTTTGCTGTTTAAGAATTTTAATGAAGTCTTACAGCACCTTGTTGGTTTTATATTTTTTTTATTTTTTGGTTTGTTGGTGGTTGGTTTGTTTTTGTTTTTTTTTGGGGGGGGGGCAGCTAGTGTTTGTCAATTTCACTTTCTCCCACCCCTCCTTCTCTGTGACCAAAGCGGAGCTCTGCCAGCAGGTGGTGCTGTTTAACTTGAGATTTTGTTTTCAAATTATAATTTTAAAATGGTTTTGATAAAGAATTATTATTATTTTTTTTTTTTTAAGAAAAGCTATTGTAGATGGTTTAGCAATACTAACTTGATGGCCCCAAGTATGTTAAATTTTCTGTTACAATTAGAAAAATTAACTTTATTTTTTTTTATCTAAGATTTAATGTTTTTAATTTTATTTTAAAATATATTTTTCTTCCATAATTTTAACAGTTCTCTCATGCGCGTGCACACACAGACATGCAGATACAGATGCAGTTACCCACACATGCTCATATTTATTTAGGCCTGTTTTAAATAGCTGATTCCTGGTCCTGATTGTCTATTGAGAGGATGAGGACTTTTTGGAGGGAGGGGGGATAGTTAATGACGGGTACAGGGCAGAAATGGCAATGATCATTAAATACTGTTGGTTAAAAATTTCTCCCTGGTGTGAGCTTGATTTATTTTTATGATCAATACAATTTTCATACTCCTCAAACCATTCAGTGAATCCTTTGGCTGAATGAAGAGACCTGTACTGGCTGAACTATCCTGTATAGAGGGGGCGGGGGGCGTTTACCAGTGTGAAGTGGTGCAGTTTCTGCTACCATCCTAAAGCTAATTATTTTAACTAACAGCATTTCCCAAAGTGTGTTATTCCTATAATACCACAGCAATTTGTCACCGATTGCAATTTAAAAAAAATTTAAGGAAAAATTCTTACTTTTTATTTTTCCTTTTATAGTACATTTAATGTTGTGGAATGTATTTGAGACAAGTTACTTCCTGCTTTCATTTACATATTAGCTATAAACAGTTCTCTTACTACTTTTTTTTTTTTTCTTCTTCTTCTCTCCCCTTAAAGTTAAGCCTCTGCCCTGTGTTTGTGGAGTTTGCATGTTCTGCCTGTGTTTAGGGGTTTCCTCCAGGTATTCTGGTTTCCTCCCCCAATCCAGCGACATTTGTGGAAGGGATCTGTGTTTGCGACTATGCTCTGTGATGGCTTGGCACCCCTTCCAGGATGTCCCCCCACCTTGTGCACGAGCTCCTTGGGATAGGCTTCAGGGTCGCCAATGATCCTGCATAGGATAAGTGGTAAACCACTGAAGTACAATGCCACCCTCCCTGCATAATGGAGCTGCTGTTGTTTTTATTCCCCTTTAATTCTGCTCCTAAAACTAACATTTACAAGAACCACTGTTTCCAGCTTGTTCGGTTTCTATACTGTAAAACACTAGTCGGCTTTGCCATTGGTGAAAGTTTCAACAAGTGGTCACAGGCTCATAAAGTCTGTTTTAAACAGGATGTGTGTGATAAACAAGTCCAGGAGGTGTTCATTGCAATTCACTGCATGCTCAAACAAAAGCACAACTTTCAATAACAATAAGAAACACAATTTTTTTTTTATTTAAAGAAAGCGCTCACATCTTGAGTAAAGTATGTGTAATAACGATGTATTTTAATTGTTGTAACTTTACTTGTAACTATTTCACGTTATACCAGTATTGTATCCTGATTTAATATTTTACCCACAAGTTTAAACTTGTAGTGAAATGCAGACCAGCTTGTTAATATGCAAATCAGCACTTGACAACCTGTGTTCCTCATTTCCAGTTATGCAAAAGATGATTTCTTGATGAAAAATAGTGATTTTGCATGCAGGTTTGTCATTCTCAGCAGAAGACACTTGGTGTAGACTTGTGTAAGAGGCCAAAGTGCAACTCAGACTGTCTGAAGTGGTTGCGCAGTTGGACTGAAATTGGTAGTAATTGCATATCTATATATTTTTTGTTTTGTTTTTATGCACCGTCCCTATCCACAGACAGACCACAAACCGAAGAAATGATGCGTGAAACAACCAAGTCTAAACAGTTTTAGTTTAGTCCAACTTTGTCTCTCCTTGCCACTTGGTGACAACTGATGAAACCACTCATTCAAATGGCACAATAACTTCACGATTATACTGAACGCATTTATATAGCCAAGTCACACTGATTTACTCATTCACTTTCAGTAAATGCTTTAACCTGGCCAGGATAACACTCCACACACACATTTACACTTTGGGGGCAATTTATCTTAGCCAGTCCACCTACTGGGCTGCTTTTGGGAGGAAACCCATGTGGACATGGTGAGAACAAGTAAAACCACACACTATAATGTGTGAACAGTGGTGTTGTGGTAGAGCAGATAATGTCCCTTGTGCACAGAGATAGCTCCAGATTCTCAGAATCTTTTGATGATATGTACTGTAGATGATGAAATATTCATCGTCTTCGCAATTTTATATTGAGGAACGTTATTCTGAAATAAGTTTATTTTTATTTTATTTTATTTTTTTGCAGATTGGTGAGCCTCTGCTCATCTTTACTTCTGAAAGACTCTGCATCTCTAAGATACTCTTTTTATACACAATCATGTTACTGACCTGTTCCCAATTAACCTCCAGCTGGTTCATTTTAGTAACACTTACTTTTCCAGCCTTTTGTTGCCCGTCCCAACTTTTTTGAGACGTGTTGCGGCCATGAAATCCTAAATTACCTTATTTTTTCTTAACATTGTACATTTCCTCAGATTAAACATCTGATATGCATTCTATGTTCTACTGTGAATAATATATGGATTTATGACATTTGCAAATCATGGAATTCTGTTTTTATTTACATTTTACCAACTTTTTTGGAATTGGAGTTGTATTAAACGAGCCACTTATTGATTATTTTATTTCTGTCATGATAGAAATTAATTCTATCATGATTAAAAAAAAAGTCAAAAGATTTTATCTGGGATAGTGCAATTAATCTATTTTAATTCTCAGCATTTTTAATACATTTTTTAGTCAAAAGTCACATCATATGATTAATTAGAATGAACAATTTGGATTGATTTTTCTTTTACTTAAAGAAACAATATTACAATTAAGTTAGTGCAATGTGGGTATTTGGGATAATCAATTGATATATAATTTTATATATAAAGTCCCCTCCGAAACTATTGGAAAGGCATGGCCAATTAATTTTTTTGTGCTACACACCAAAGACATTTGGGTTTGAGATCAAAAGACTGATATGAGATGAGAGTTTCAACTTTTATTTCCTGGTATTTACATCTAGATGTTTTAAACAACATTAAACATAGAACCTTTTGTATCAGACAACCAAATTTTAGGCAAGCAAAAATACAGGAACAGATAACTGAATAACACATTTATTTGGTCGCATATCCCTTGCTTGCAATAAATGCATCAAGACTGTGACTCAGTGACCACCAAATTGTTGGTTTCTTATTTTGTGATGCTTTTCTAGGTTTTTATGTGCCTAAACCATGACACTATCTCCACGTTTCACAGATGAGCTTCTATGTTTTGGATCATGAGCAGTTCCTTTCTTTTTTCCAGACTTTGGCCTTTCCATCACGTTTGTAGAAGTTAATCTTGGTTTTAGAACTTGTGTGGCTCATTTCCGTATTTCGTTGCAAATTCCAAGTTCTTACTATTGATGTGTGGTTTGCATCTTGTGCTATCGCCTATATTTCTGCACTTCAAACAGTGGATTGTGATACCTTCACCCCTGCCCTGTGGAGGTTGTTCATCAAGTCACTAACTGTTGTTTTTGGGGGGTTTCTTCACAGCTCTCACAATGGTTCTGTCACCAACTGCTGCTGTTTTCCTTGGCCAACCTGTTCCATGTCTGGTTGTTAGTACACCAGTGGTTTCTTTCTTATTCAGGACATTCCAAATTGTTGTCTTGGCTATTCCCAATGTTTGTGCAATGGGTTGGATAAATTCTCCCTCTTTTCTCAGCTTTAAAATGACTTGCTTTTCTCCCATAGACAGCTTTCTGAGTGTCATGTTGCTTTATCCTTTTTTTATTTTTTATTTTTTATTTAACAATAAATGCAGTCTTCACAGGCTTCACATTCAGACCTATTAATCCTTTAAACAACCAATTTAACAGGGCACACCTGGCAGCAAGAAACACCTAACAGTCGCGTGTTCCAATATTTTTAATCACTTGAAGAAGAAAAAAAACGGGTGGGCTTAAACAAAAGGTGCCATGTTATAAGTTGTTTATCACATCTAGACGTAATTATGATTAAATAAAAGCTGAAATTCTTCTCATATTCATCTTTTGATCTAAAACCCAAATGTTTTCAATGAATTGCGAAAATACTAGAATTGGTCTTGCTGTTCCTATTCTTTCAGAGGGGACTGTATACTTTGTAATATCCCACTGGTCATTTATGATTTTTGGAACCATTAGTAACATCGTTTGAAGATTAGAGAGAGAGAGATATATAGAGAGAGATATAGATATATATAGATATATATAGATATATGAGACAGAGAGAGAGAGAGAGATGATATATAGAGAGAGATAGAGATAGCTAGAGATATATATAGAGATATAGAGATGTAGAATATATATAGAGAGAGATATATATATATCTATATCGCTATCTATATACATATATATATATATATATAGATAGAGAGAGAGATATAGATATATCTATATCGATATCTATATATCTATATATATATATATATATATATATATATATATATATATATATATATGAGACAGAGAGAGAGAGAGAGATATAGATATATAGAGAGAGATAGAGATAGCTAGAGATATATATAGAGATATAGAGATGTAGATATATATATAGAGATATATATAGAGAGAGAGAGATACAGATATATCTATATCGATATCTATATCAGATATAGATATCGATATATGTATGTATATATATATATATGAATATATATATATATATATATATATATATATATATATATATATAAATAAATAAATTAAAAATGTGTGTGTATGTGAGAGAGAGAGAGAGAGAGAGAGAGAGAGAGAGAGAGAGAAAAGAGAGAAAGAGAAAATATCGTTTTATTTTGTTCTTTTTGCAGGGAGTAAAATTATCCTCTGGAAGTACCCTCCATCTCAGGTATCTGTTTGCAGTAAATACTTCTGGGCCTGTAATTATCCGGTCTAACATTTCAAATGTTCACATAAAAGGACCTATAATTTCTTTTAAACCATTAATTTAGTGTAGAACACGACTTAGAGCTTCAGAATGCAGAATACCGATCGGAATTGCGACCCACGTGGTTAAAAGTGTTAACGTTCGCATAGTTGTGTAAAACATAGACTAATCGAAAAGTGTGGAAATTCACCACGTGTTTGAGCGCGCGCGTGATTTCGGTGTTGACGCAATTCTCGTTTTCTTTTTTTTCTTTTTTTGGTGGGTGGATGTTGGCCTGGTTCTTTGATAATCGCGTTTGCTGAATTTCTACCCCCCCCCCCCAGTTCTTTGGCTCGTATTTGCCTCGGCTGTGTTCACTCAGTGTTGGTGACGTGGGCAGTGTTGGCTAGAATGAAGCCTGCAGCTGCTCTGTGGTGGGAATGGAGTACAGCATTGCAGAATCAGAGCCGCAGATCTCTCACTCAAGCATGTTCTCGTAGTTTGGCTCATGAAAATGCAATACGATTCAATCACAGTTCGCATTAGCCACTGATTGCTTATCAAAAGTTGTATATAAAGCTGCAGTGTTTCTGGCTCCCGCTCTAAGTGAATCAAGTTCAGTTCACTTAAAGAGTCGAATCAATGAAATGAGTCCTAATGTCCATCATCAAGTTCGGTTCACTTAAAGAATCGACTCAATAAAATGAGTCATACTGTCCAACATTATGTTGCTCATGGGCTACTGTGGTAACAGTAAGGTAAATAGAAAAAAAGTCCTGAATTTCGTAGTGTTTGAGCTACCATTCTGTAACATAATGAGCAGGTTTCTCTCAACTTTTCATTCTCTTCTTATCACTTAAAAACTACATCCTGGTTGTTGAGTTGTTTCTCTATTTGGATGCTTCACTCGACCCAGGCGCGCGCATGTGGAGGCTATCTGAGAGTGTTTGAGGTTGCCAGATTGGTCTCGATGCCTTTTGTTGAAAGTTTGGCAATTCACACAAGCTAGTCGTCGGATTCACTTATTTTTTTCCTCCATAAATTAATAAAAAAAATTTTTTTAGATCCGTAAAGCAAAACGACGTCTTTTATAGCGTCGAAGATGCAGATCTGGGCTATTGCACTTCACTGTTCCCATTCACAATCCCCAAAGAAAATGTGTTTCTTTGTGGAGGTGGAAATTTATTTCTAAGGTGCATGGCAAGGAAGTAAGGTGTGATGTTGATTATATAACTATAGACAGTTAAGCTTAATCAACTTTTGCTTGTCCATGCTGCCTATACAGTATGCTGGTGTATTTTAGGATTACGCATGTTCTCCTTGTACTTCAGGGGTTTCCTCCAGGTCCTCTGGTTTCCTCCCCCAGTCCAGAAACAGGGTAGGCTGATTAGCATTGCCAAATTGTCTATAGTTTGTGAATGTGTGTGCGGTTGTGCCCTGCACTGGGTTGGCACCTCTTCCAGGGTATCCCCTGTCTTGTACTATGAGAATAGGCTGGAATAGGCTCCAGGCTCCCTGCGACCCTGTGTAAGATGGGTAGATGGATGGTGCATTCTGTACCATAACCTAAATAATGGTATACTAGAATCATTTCTAATAATGTTTGAAAAAGAAAATTTCATATTAATAACTAATAAATACTGCTTAACATTCATCCATCCATCCATCCATCCATCCATCTTCTACCGCTTACTCCTTCTTCATGGTCACGGGAAACCTGGAGCCTATCCCAGGGAGCATCGGGCACAAGGCGGGGTACACCCTGGACAGGGTGACAGTCCATCGCAGTACTACTTAACAGATGAACTTAAAATAATGCATCTAATTAAAGTCCCTGTCAAGTGCCTTGAAACATGTGCGTTATTCAATGTGTTGATGTAATTTCCACCGAACTAGGTAGTCAGGGCAGGACATTTCGAGTGGCTCCTCCCCTTTTTAAAAAATAGCCAATCACTCAACAACAGGTGATTTTATAATGTTAGGGGCGGGACACTTCTGATTCTAGAGAGCATTTGATTGGACAGAAAATCTGATGAGAAGCTGAAGTGCAGAATGATGGCATTGAAATTATTTATCCCTGTTGGAGTTACGAGACTGTACAATTTGAATGCATATATCTAAATGCAAATTTTGTCCTTGTTTTCGTGCACACTAGCTTATAGATCACCTTAAGGATAACATATTCATATTCAATTTTGATTTCATGGGGACTTTAAATGTAAGCAGATTATGTACTGGACATATGTTATTATTGTGTTGTAAGCAGTAGTAGTGTAGTAAGTATAGTGTTGTAATTAGAGACAACAATTGGCGACCACGAAGGGACTGGGTTAAGGCCCGTAGTCTGATCTCCTTTCTTGGGACTTCACCACTCCATAGGCAGCAGGCAGGCCGTATAGGGAAAAGGTACAGCAGACCCCTGTTTATTCAAAGCTCTGCCTTAGTTTTTCTGCTGCCCAGAGAGGAAAGCCTCAGAGAGGGAGGGAGGACTGAGTTGGCCTCCAAAAAGAACCTGGATGAATGATTGGGTGTTTAAAAAGTGAAGTGTGAAAAGTAAGAGAAAACTGGGGAAGTAACTGTGGAAAATATTTAAGTTATTGTGTTTATGGAATCATGTATTTGTATTTAACAAGTTGATAAAGGAATATAGACCTGTGATACCGCCACGAGATGTGGGGCTGCTTAGGAAACAGGTGGAAGTGAGGCCTCATGCCCCAGATACAGCCCATGAGTGGTGGGGGCTGCTTGGTGGGGACCCCTAATACCAATGAGAGAATCAGGTCTGCTTAGAGAGGGGATAAAATCCTGGGCCCAGGTCCGTGTCGGTGTGCCTGGTGTGTGAATAAGTCAATGTGGGACTTATAAAGAAGTGTGTGAGTGATGCGCGCACAAAAGGATAGGTGAGTGTGTGTGTGTGTGTGACTTTATAAATAGACGGCTGTGTGTTTGTAAGATAGAGGAAATGAAACATTCATGACGATATGGCCGAGGAGGATTTTCCCAAAGGTGAAACTTTGCAGCTGTATGATGCTGGGGATGTGATGATCCAAATCACCTGAGGAGGAACTGGACCGGGTGGATAGAGCAAAGAGAAGTCGTCAAATACTAAGACAAGGAGACTGAAAATCCATACATGCATAGATCCATAGGTGGGCAGTTTATACGCATCTCTGTGGTAGCAGTCGACCCCACGGTGGCAACTACTGTTAGTATGTATTTAGAGCTAGGTGGTAAAGGTTATCAAATGGCAATGGTAGAGACAAAAGAGAGACAGGAAGGTGAGGAACTTCTAGAGTCAGTACCCGTTGGTTAAGTCAGGGATGGTTAAGTCAGCAAGCTTGGCAAAAATAAAAGTTAAGGAACATGTGAGGCTGCCGTGTCAGAGACAGTACCCACTATCAGTGCAGGCTAGAGAAGGAATAAAGCCAACGATATATGGTCTTATAGAGGCCGGAGTACTAGTCCCCACCAAAAGCCTGTGCAACGCACCCATTTTCCCCGTAAGAAAACCATATTCTGATAAATGGAGGTTGGGTACACGATTTAAGGCTGTGAATCAAGTAGTCGTGCTGGAAACACCTGTGGTGCCCGACCCACACACCCTTCTGTCTAACATACCGGAAGGGACTAAATGGTACATGGTACTAGACCATGGTAATAATATGCTCTGCTTTTTTCAGTGTATCCCCGACACAGATTCTCAGTATCTGTTTGCGTTTACGTAAGGGCAACAAGATACATACAGTAGACTCCCACAGGGAAACTGTGAGAGGCCACCAATATTTAATCAGGTACTAGCTCGAGATTTCCCAGCCCTGGAATATCAAAGTACCGTGTTGTAATACGTAATGATATTTTGATCTGTAGTCTGTCCAGAGAGCAGTGTCAGCAGGATTCATTCAAAATCCTGACGATGATCGCCGAAATTTGGCAAAAGGTAAGCAAAGGGAAATTGCAGTCTTGCAGGCCAAAAGTGGAATATTTGGGTCACATATTGGAAGGGGAAGACGTACACTTACACAAAAACATGTGGAAGCTATAAGTAGAGCGCCACAACTGCAGATGGTGAAACAAATGATGGCCTTTTTGGGTAGGGCAGGATTTAGTAGGCTTTGGGTGTGTAAGTTCACTTTAAGGGTTCAACCTTTAAGGGATATGATAAAAGCAGTTGATCAATCACAATCAAATGCTTCCCTTGTCTGAACTCCTGAGGCATTGGCAGCCTTCTCTTATATTAAAGGCACCTTAATAACTGCACCTGCATTGGCTAACCCAGATTTTAGTAAACCTTTTAAGACCATACTAACAGAACAGGAACAATACGAAAGATCCGTAAAGAGTGGTGGTCGCCGTATCTGTCCAGTGCGGTGGACTCCCGTTTCAGTAACTGTGACTTTGCCTCGCCTTGGGGTGGCTCTCGGTGGTCTCATTCTCCCTTATTGTGGTGAGGCGTCACCACCTCATTGGTAGGAGGAGGATGCCAGTAATCACGGGTATGAAGCAATATTTGAATTGTGTTATTGGTTTTGTTATTTTATTTATTGTTTTTGATTTATTGGAAGTGTGTTATTGTTTTTGATTTGTCATAGGCCCTGAAATGCAAGGTAGTGGTCTATACAACTTATCCGAAAATTAGAAAGGGCCGACAAAGAGATATCAGTGTTAAACATGGCAGTATACTGGTATGTGAGTTGAGTGCAGCCAGATAACAGATCTTTATGTCCAGCCTGTTGCAACTAAATATAAGTAATCCAATCAACATGTATCAATAGTTAGTGAGTTACTGAAGCCAGGTGTTGATTCAGGTATGATTACTATGTCATGTGGGTTATGTTTAGTGTTTGCTTGAATGTATATGTGTGTTCAAGAAAGTGAAGAAGAAATGATGAGCCATGCCCTAGGTGTAAGTGCTGGCCTGACCTCTCCCCAAGGGCAGCTCTCTACGGTATGCAAAGTGACTGGGCCGAAGACAAACAACATACTGAAGGATGCTGCCGAATGGAGGAGAATGGACTTTGACTTGTTGAAACATAAACATGGACATTGAGTTGTTATGAGCTGTTATGAACTATTCATTACGATGCATTCAATGTGTAAAGAATTGTAAACACAACCAGGCATAGGAAAAGGAAAAGGGTTGCTATCGGGCACAAGGGTGCTGGCAGGGTGCGAATTTTTCCACAGAGAGGTTTTTTTGTCCACCCCTGGGTGCATAAGGTACAAACTGTGAAAAGCAAGGAAAAGTAGTAATCAGAAAACCTTGACGTCCCGACAAATACAAGATGGAGGGTAGTTGGCCCAGTTGAGAAATACAGGGCCAAATAGGTAAAATTTCAAGTATATATAGCTACTGAATAACAGGTACAAGCAATCAGTATTTAACCAGTGTGATCAAAGCAATTACTCCCCAAAAGATGTCCCAACAGCAGCATTATAGAAGTAGTTGTGACTAGCGGCCCAACAATGGGCGAGTATGATTGCCAACACTATGGGTATGTAAAAGTTACTATCAGGCAATTAACCGAAGATGGCCAGTGGGTGCGCCAGAATCAGTTTATTCACAGATACCCACTAAATTAGTGGTGTGAGGATTGGAAAGTCTCAGAGGAGAGAATGTTGGGTAAGATTTTGTTAGAAATAAAACACAAGGGCGAGTAAGAATAAGGGAAAGAACAGAGTCACGCTCTCTTCCTTATAGACAATGTCTCTTAAAAGTTCATTATAGCAAAGCCTAGGGCCTGACCAAAAAGAGTAACTGCAACACACAGCACACACACTCAAGGGCATGAACTCACTCATACACACACACACACACACACACACAAATAAATAAATATAAATATTATATATATATATATATATATATATATATATATATATATATATATATATATATATATATATATATATATATATATATATATATATATATATATATATATAAATATAAAATATAAATATAAATAAAAGAAACCAGACACTTGTGTACTGAATGAGGTTATGTTGAGTAGTCTTAACAGTGTTTTCTTAGTTTATGTGGTCTGTGTGGGATATTACTGTCCAAAAAATATGCAGGTAGGCTTCTCTAAATTGCTCGTAGGTGTGATTGATTGGGTGAATGTTTGTGTGTGTGTGCATAGAGCTCTATGACAGACTGGCATCCGAATGAGGTGGAGTGTATTCTTCCATCTTGCATGCTTGACCACTCTGCTGGAATAGAATCCATCACAGAAATTCTAACGGTTTCCACTACAAATACCATTACACTGCATCCACTGTTGACTATTAAAACCATTACCATTATTGGCCCTTAATTTTATCCACTTGACATAACATGCCACCAATAGAAGGCAACAAATGACCAGTACAGACCAGTACCAGTTTTTTTTTTTTTGTTTGGTTTTGTTTTTTTGTCCCAGCAGGGCAGGATAAAACGGTTACTGAATGTCAGTGAATGAATGAATGCATGAATGAATATTATTGAATTAATATGTGTAGATGATAACATGCTAACACTTGTTAACACAGTCGCACCGTGGCCTGCTTTAGAGTGCCATCGTATCGGTGCTTTTTTGGGGGGGATCCTCTGCCGATCTGGCAACCCTGATAGCGGCACAGCGGTTCAATCTCATTCAGCCCGAGCACAAACTGCACTCCAAACCCAACACACACACACACACACACACACAAACTAGCTCGCACACCATCTCGGTCCACTTCTCCGGCTCTGCGGGAGAAAACTTCTCTTACTTTTTCGTTTTTTCCGCGGTAACAGCGGGCATGCGTGATCAGGAGAAGACGAAAAGCGCACGCGGGGATGCGCTCCACATTTGCAGATGCACTTTATATTTATTGCTCTTATGCCTGGAACCGAAGATTGTGCTCACAGGTGAGAAACTATTGTTTTGGAGGAATCAGCAAGCACGCTTGGGGTCCCCCCCTTTCATTGAAATAATCACAGAGCACGGAGATGCACTGCAGACTGCAGCATTTAGCATTAAAGACAGTGGAATTTACTTGTTTCTGGCTTTACCGATGCAAAGGAATGCCACTAAAATCCAAAAGTTTGAGTGGAACCAGATGTGGCAGGCAGGGGGATATAGGGGGAGGGGACTTCTCGCTTTTTAGGGTTTAAACTGCATCCCACACTTCATACTGTGACTCAGAAAAGTGACTTGTGCCAAAATAATTGGGTATGTGCAGTAGGCTATGTTTTGTAGGACGCAGCCCTGGTTTAGTTTAGGCAAGATTGAAACACACGGACACACACACGCACATGCGCGCGCACACGCGCGCACACTGTTGTCGGTGTTTGTTTTCAGTGTCAAACGCATCGTTTTCTACGCGCGTGCACCTTTTTTTTTTTTACGTCTCGCGAGCAGCTGTGACTTCAACTTCCGGTTGTCTGTAATGGTTTCCAGTCACTCAATGATGTGACTTGCTATTCCTAAACTAATAGTTAATGTCTCTAAATAACCACCCTGCTGCTGCTGCTGCAAAAAAAACAACCCCAACAATAGAAAGTCTAATGGAATTTGTAATGGTTTGAATGGGAATCGTATTGGTTTTAATGGTCCCTGAGGGTCTCTACTGGTAATTTGTAGCCTTCTATTGGTGGCATGTTATGTCTAGTGGAGAAAATGAAGGGCCAGTAATGGTTTTAATGATTAACAGCTGATTGTTTTTAATGGTATTTCGTAGTCTGTAGATGGTTTCTATTGTTTGTCGTCCCCCCCCGTCGTCGTCCCCCTTTAGCCGGTGAATAACTGTCTTTCTGTCCCGGTTCTTATCGTCTCACTTGTAGAGTGTAGTTATTTCTGCGAGATAATTGATATACCAGACGGACCCCTTACGAAAATGTGAGACCTGCAAAAATCATCCAAATAACCTTTAAGGAAACGTTTTTTTTTCTCTCTGAAATTGCAGTGAACAAAGTCTTTATGTATAAAAGACATCATGGCCAGATATTGGGAATGGGACTAGATTTAAGGTAGTCAAACTAAATATACTAAAACAGGACATAGCTTTAACAACTAGTTCACGGTGCACCAGGTCTTCCTTCGAATTAATCAATAATGACTGAACAATCTTTGGACCAGTTTGTGACAGGTCACAAACTCTGACATATATTGCATGCTCATAAAAAAAAAATCTAAATCAAGAAACATAACATGCTCTCTGGTTCATACATCTTAAATGTTCGATGAAGAACCATAAGGCAAAGTTGTTTCCCAGTGAAAGAAAGTTCCAACCAGCACCTCTTTAGGAAGCCAATAATCCTTAACTAGCCGAAGAACCATTGGGGAACTGGTTTGCATGTAAAAATATAAGCCATTATATACCTTGTTATATAGCCTTTTGGGATTTTGTTTTTTTTTCTCCAGATGTTTGCATGAACAGATAATATTTTTTGTGCGGAGCCATACAAAAACATGAAACAGTTTGCCTTTTAAAAATCCTACCTTTAAAATCTGATTCTGAATATGGAATGTGTATTTTTTGGATCATCAGTGATACTGAAATGATATTTTTGAGTATGTTAGCATGTGCAAGTAAGTGCAAACAGTCAATTTTCTCTATTAAACTCCAAGAACAAACAATTTGTTTTACACATAATAGATTAGCATGGTAGGTATAAATGGACTAGCAGGGCTTAGTCTTTCAAATAGACATCAGTATAATGTTTATACTTTTTGCATCAGCATTAACAAATGTCTTAAAACTGGACTTTTGTGGAACCACGCACTCAACACCATGAGTGGTCAGAAGAAAAATACACATGATGGTATGAAGAAGTGAGGCTTTGGCTGATTCTTTCTAGCTCAGACAGGGTTTACAGGAAAATATGTGGAAATACTAATCTTATTGGCTGGCAGATCTCGATTCTGCCAATCGCTAACACCCACAGTCAGTTAGCGTGAGGGGAAAATGGATGTATGTCAATTTATTATTTTTTTAATTAATTACTTTATTTATTTACCAGTAAAAGGTATTAAACTGAAACACTAACATCCTCTGATGCTGAGCAGGAAAACAGGGTAAGGTAAATATCTATATGATTAAGGTAAATATCTATATGATTTCCAAGTTACGTGAACATGATATGATCAGAGCCTAAAGACAGCTAATGTACTTTGTGTGGCACTGTAGCAGCTAAACCCATACACTGATAGCTTAGTTGTGCCTCCCCTTGGCTAAAGACACCAAACAAGCCTAGTCTCGTGTTAGATAGCCAAAACGTCTTATATTTTATCACTCTGGTAGTCCTGCAAAAAGGAAAGATTTATGACAAATCCAATTTGGTGTCGAATTAAAAAAAAATTTATGCATGGAAACAGTCTATTCAGAAGTATGTTTTTATAAGTCTTTTGATGGAGAAAAATCTGGGCTCAGCCTCACATGATTAACAGTTCAGATAACGACCCTTGCCCAGACTGTAGATTGGGACTGGTTTTTCAGCCTTCTTCATTTGAGATTGAGCTTATACACCTGTTTCAGGTGTAATGAGCATGATCTAGATTGATTATTTGCTCTTTCATCTTTTTTCCTCCCAAAATGCCTGTAGAGGAGAATGTAAAAGTAGATAGAGAATGCACACATTATCCAATTATAGTACAAATGCAGCTAAAATACACAAAAACCACAGATGATAGAACCAAAAGTTTATTTTTGTTGTTGTTGATGTTCTTGTCTGATTGACAGTTACAGCTTTTCTATACAGCCTGTTTGGTAGTCAGAGAAAACACAGCATGAAACATTTAAAAAATGTGTAATCATAGATGAATCTGCATTTTAGTGTGTGTAATCCTTCGCCCCACATCATTCTGCTCCAAATCTCCAGGTTAATATTACGGCTACATGTTATGTTAGATAAACAAATAAGGTTAATAGTAAATCTTAGGGGTATTTAAACGCCTCTATTTTAAAGAGAAATAGTTAATTATTGGGCTAATATTAATAGGAATTAATTTTCATAATGTGGGATAATATACGGTTTAATAACTTTATGAGGAATAGAGTGACATCATTGGTTTGACACACTGTTTCCTACCAAAAACTAATTTACAAATGACTTCACTGTAATATCAGAACTTGGCACAAGTATCAGGTCTATGTTTCAAACCTCATGAGCAAGTGGAGTTGAGGACAGCATGGGCTGTTGTCGTATTTGCATGTTATGAACTCTTGGTCAATGGAAACGGTGACCTGAGGCCATGTTCTCATCCAGAAGCTGCCCGCATCAGTGCTCGCATTAGCCGTGTTCACTCACACACACACACATTACAGTCAGAAGTGATGCTCGATCAGCATTTTTTCACTGAAGAAACAAACAGCAGCCGGAATTTCCTGTGTGTTACTTTTGGTGTTTACAGAACAAAATGTTCATCTATATAAAACCCTGACTTTTTCTCTACCCTTGCTCCCTCACTGCTTCTCCTCCTTTTTTCTTTCTTTCTGTCCCACAATTCTCAGTGCTCTCAGTGCACCCCCAACCCCACACATCTGTCATAATAAAACCTTCAGCTGGTAGGTCTGAAGCACAACATGAGAAGACCACAGTTTAGTGTAAGATAGAGTTTACACTCCTACACTGAGCTGCTGGTCCTCACACACAAATGCTAGTTCGGCTCATTCATTCTAAGTGGATTCCTCTTTTATCTTACATAGTTATCACAATAATCAATTTTGTTCAGCATTTTTATTCAGGTTTTTCATCTAGGCAGTCTCAGTAATATTTGAATGCAATTCTAAAAGTAATTACAATTCAATTTGACAGAATTTTTACAGTCCCTGCCTGTAGTAGTTTAGTTATGGTCATTCTTCAGTTTAAAAACATTTATGCCTAAGCCTATGCAAGTCAGATTCTATCATGTTCTGCATTGTTGCGGAATTGTTCAAGAGAGAATTGAGGTAAATTGACAAATCGATAATTTCCCCATTTCCAGTTCATATTGGTGAGCTTTGAGGTTCATTTACTAGGTGGATGCATACATGTGTATGGTCAGTCATGGCCTTCCAGCTGGAAAAAATCCATAAATGCATTTATAAAAATGTGGATTGATTACTGATAAGAACTTTATAATATGTATGGCATGTATAACATTTCCATATATTTTTTAAATAGTGCAGCTGTCGCAACTATTATTCCCATATTTATGTATATTTATGTAATTCACATGAGCTACATATAAATTAGGTATTTTCTGACCTTGATACTTGGGTATGCTTGATGAAACATACAGCTTGATGCCTTTCCCCAGCTTGCTTGGGGTTTTGCAGGTGTTCTAACATACATTATATACATTATACGGCACACAATTGTATAGGAGGTCTTTGTATGCTGTAGCAATTTCCCCCATGAAGACATGGTTTGTCAAGGTTGGAGTGGAAGAACTCGAGTGACCTTCTCAGAGCCCTGACCTCAACCCCACCGAACACCTTTGGGATGTACTGTAACCCCGACTGCGTGCCAGGTCTTCACTAATGCTTTTGTGGCTGAATGAACAAAAATCCCCACAGTCAAAAACTAGTGGAAAACTCTTCAGAGAAGAGTGAAGAGTCTTACTATTAAGAGAGTCTTACTATTATAAGAGCAAAGTGAGGACTAAATCTCGAATGGGATGTTCAAAAAGCATATGTGGGTATGATGTCCACAAACATTTGGCCATATAGTGTCCACAGGAGTCCACAATCCTTTGGCCATATAGTGTATCTGTTAAAGACTGACTTCAGACTTCAGGAGGTCTTGCAGACACAGACTGTAAAATATCTCCAAGTGTAGTAAAATAACCAGAAACAGCAGATATACTAAAAAGAACATGGGCATGTTTATGCAATGAACCCATTGTTTTTGTAATAGTTATAATAAAAGGCTACTATAATACTATAAAGGTGATTGTGTGGGTTATGGGCAAATATGAGGAGTGCATGGCAGACAAAAATTAGCTACTTAGTTAACTACCAACATGGATATTTTATTTTGGGCCAAAAACTGAAACGTTTAAAACAAAGAAAGCTTTGAAAGCCACCATTTTATCGCAATAAACTGATGTTTCCACATGCTGATTTTTTAAGCCTATGCAGTTCTTGTCAATGGTAGCTCAGTGGTTAAGCACCATCAAGCTGCTACTGCCGGGCCCTTGAGCAAGGCCCTTAACCATCAACTGCTCAGTTGTATAAATGAGATGGATGTAAGTTACTCTGAATAAGGACCTCTGGCAAATGCTGTAAACGTTGTCACAGATTTCTGATGTCATAAGATTTGTGGGAGAAAAACAAATGAAATTGGATTTGATCAGTCAAACCAAACCTCGTGTCTAAAAAAAAATCTGCTCTTAATCTTATTTGGGACCAAATATGGCTCGATTCTGAGCCAAAAAATCTTATGCAGGTAATCATTCTTGTACAACTCAGATCAGATGAACAAAAATTTTGATTTGAGCTACTTGTCTGAACAGTATCCTAGTAAAATGTGATAAGGCACATGACTTGCAGTCTTTTTCACGTATAAATACGTGATTGTTTTAACTATGTTTTGTTCAGCAAAACAGCCACCCCTGTTTAAAACATAGCAGGTTGCCTGTGAACCATGATGAAGGTTGTGTTATGTCTAGAGGATGTAGTAACAACCTGTGAACAGCCTTAACAGTTGTGTTGTGGATGTTGTGCTACTAGAACATGGATAATAATCTAAACACCTCCTGTGGGCTAGTTTTCACTCTATGTTCAAATGTGCCACTCTGAATCCAAGTTGAAATGTTAGCACTTTGTGACTTACAACGAAATTGGGATGAATCGACTGTCTTTCTCCCAACCAGTGACTTCATACCAGCTGCAGTTTCACCCACACATAGACACCATTGAAGCCAAAAGCACCATTGTGTAACCAAAATCTCTCTGAGGACAGTCATATGGCCACCCAACCAGGCTGCATTGGGTTTTGGGTCACTAACTTTCAGTCAGCATGCTGACCTGTAGGGGGCCTACGTGGCAGCAACAGTGCAAAACCATATGGTTCAAGGAGTGTTTTTAAAATACCTACGTTGGTATTTAAAAGATCAACTCCAAAGTGCTGTCGACGGGTCCAGACGAACATTCCTCATTCTTGTAATTACTTGTAATTACCGTTTTCTATTAATTACAGGGTAGTTACTGAATACTATGCTTTAAGACCAATACCTGAATAAAAAGCTGTGATTGTAAGGGGTTAACCTGTAGTACTTCATCCTATTTCATGTTTAACTGCAGGGAACTAAGTACCTGAAAAAATAACAGCAATGGTTAAAAACAGGTATAACAAGGAAAGCAACAATGGAAAAATGAATAAAAAATGGCAAACTTAATATCAGTCTATCAGAACAATGGAGTCAGCTAGTTAATGATACCTGTGATGTATACTTTATTTGTGATATCAGTGTCGTATCGCTTAGCTTTAACTTTTCACTTACATTAGAGCTGCAACAACATCGATAATAATCGATTATGAAAATCGTTGTCAACGAATCTCATTATATAATAATAATATATTCTGGTGCCTGTCTGTGTGTATTGGGTTCTTTTGAGTTTTATATATTTGGCCAAACAGGTGTGTAAAGTTTTAGTCTGAAGTTTCTATTTGTAACACTATTGTTCTGGAAGTTTGCCCCCATCCAATTAATTGGGAAAATCATCGGCCAAATAACCGATGATGAAAATAATCGTTAGTTGCCGCCCTAATTTGCATATGTCTTTATTTGTTACTAAAACATAAAAGCTGTAAGTTTGCTTAAAATGATATCCAAAATTCAGCCTATAGTGCAGATCTATTAAGTAAGGAAATAAAGTAATCGATATATAAAATATCAATGTAATAGCAAAATGAATCAACGATAGGGCGATGTGACGCAGCCCAATGCAAAGCACTATTACTGCTACCACCCTGCTACATTATTTCCCAAAAATTGCATGTAAATATGTTTATAGTTTATTTTTATTTTATCCATTTATAGTTAGGTTAATGTTGTTGAGTGTCTGTAAGTGTTAGAACTTTTAGAGTTTCTCTCAGGAATTTAGGAAGACAAAAAAAGCATGTCGTGTTGCTGAGAAACCGCAAACCGCCCCATCCTGAAGCTTTTCCCATGTGACAAATGTTAAATATTTGTGACAAAGCTCTGACACTGGAGACTCCTTCCATAAATGCTAAATAAATCTCCTTTTAGAAAACATCAAAATATCAACAATTTTATTCAGTTTATATGAACCATCATACAAGTATCTGTTTATGTTGTTGTTATTAGAAAAACAATACAGTATTTGAACAAGTGCATTGGTAAAAAATAAAAAATAAAAAAGGCAAAATAACCCAAACAGCAACTAATTTGTGATGCAGCCAGAACCATTCCCAAAGCCAGAACCGAGTCTCCCTGGAACTTTCACCTGGTTTTCCATTGACGCTAAGTAGGGTAAAGCCTCTCCAGTACCTGGATGGGAGATCTCCTGGGGAAAATTTATTGGTGAGGCCAGCAGGGGGTGCTCAACATGCGGGTCCTAGTGGCATTATACATTATACTGCTGGATGAGGTACTAAACCAAGGTCCTGACTCTCTGTGCTCATTAAAAATCCCAGGGCACTTCTCATAAAAGAGTAGGGGTATAACCCTGGTGTTCTAGTAAAATTCCCCCACTGGCCTTTATCTATCAAGACCCCCTAATAATCTTTATCCCTGAATTGGCTACATCACTCTCCTCTCATCTCCACTAATAGCTGGTGTGTGGTGGGCATTCTGTGTGGCTGCCGCCACATCCTCCAGATGGATGCTACACACTACAAATCTAAGGATTTGTTATTATTATTATTATCAAGGCTGCTGGTATAGAAAATTAATTAGAAAATTAACACCTTCTGGCCAATCAGATCTAGAATTCAACAATTCTGTGTTATAAATTGCTCTACTATGCATGGCCCCTCCAGGAATTTGCAATGTTGTGATTGTAGAAATCAGTTCAAACTCTGCAATATTCAGACGAGCTTGCAGTTTTTCAAAATTACCACAGATTTTCAGTAGATTTGGGCCAAGATATGTCATGTGGCATCATCAAAACCCACATTCAGTCAAAGCCCTCTTCAATTCATGTGCATCAAGAATTAGTTCAGCTAAAAGGTCTCTTTCACCAGCAAACATCACTGAGCAAGACTGTTCAACGCAATTTAGTACAATTGCAATTTCGCCAAATTCAAGTAGTTTTCTGGGGGGAAAAGCACAAAATACTCCGCAAGTTACATCACAATTAAAAAAAAAAGCCACAACAAAATCTAACATTTATGCCCGCAACAATCACCAAAAAAAAACCCTCAGCAAAATCCTGTATGGACTGACTATGGGCTACTAAGGAAACCAGGATTGTGTATAGCTGATCATTGCAATTTTTTCTGAAAGTTCTGTTGCTTATTCATGTTTTGAATATGTATAAATTTGTAACTTCAGAGTTCTGTTTCATGCACTCTGGCCACAAAGCAATAATCACCTCAGTGCAAAAACATCTGTAGATTTTTGTGCAGTGATTCAATCATATAATCATTTCCATTTCTTTTGGAATGGCATTTTTTTCCCCCTTCGAACCATGTAGGAACAACCCTGATTCAGCATGAAAGAATTAGGATGTTTTGAAGCAAAGCACAAGAAAGGCCTGCACCCTTCATCCATCTGTCTGTAATTGCTGAGTGTCTGCAATAAAAAAAAGAAATCCTTTGAACTTTATAAGACTGCTAAGTATCTTCAAGGCATCCGTTTATAAATATGAAGTCCATCTCACTGTGTCGCAATTAAATGGCACGTTGATCTCCTATTGTATGTCACATGACAACTTCAAGTGAAGTGGAAGAAATTAAGTTAAGTAGGATAAAAGAGGAGTGAAATCACAAATGGAAAGAAAACTGTTGGGCCCTTGAGCAAGGCCCTTAACCCTCAACTGCTCAGATTTATAAATGAAATAAAAAAAATGGAAGTCACTGTGGATAAGGGTGTCTGCCAAATACCATAAAAATGTAAAATAACTGAGTGCAGGATTTTCCAAAAGGCTTGCTACTGCCAGTACATTGTCCTATTTAGACCACATTTACGGCAGCGTAATGATTAGATACTGGCTTTTGCTCAAAGTCAACAACTGGGACAATACAGCCCGAGAAGACGAAGGCACTAAATATATCTGATTATTATCCACATACAGCGACGGAAAGTGTGACCCAACATTTTGGTAACACGCACATCAGTCATGTAGTCACAGCAGCTGCTGGTTTACTCGAGCCATTGTGCACTATACGTGAGCAGACCACAATCTGGCTAGACGATTTATACACAGTTTGCTGAGCAAGGCAGGAGATATTAGTAGCATGCTGTGGGTTGTCTTTTTGGCTGTCCACATCGCTCAGCCTGTGTTTCCACTTTGTGGGTGTTGAGGGTTTTACAGTTCTATAATAATCATCATTAGTAGCTGTGGGTGTAGCTCATTATGAGGAAGTGTGTTGGAGGTACGGGTGGATGGTGAGGCAAAAATATCACTAATTTTTTTTCACGATACCATATACCTGGTTTGCTTACAAAGACAATTTAAAGATCAACAGCATGTTGAGGTTTTAGTAATCTCTTTTAGAAATGTCTACAAAAAACATTGTTTAATATAGAAGTGAAGAAACAATGAAACATGAGTAATTCTATAAAATACTAATAATTGTGTTGTAAATAACTGATAATTTACTTATCACAATATCAATATTATATTGTCATATTGCCTATTTGTAGGTATATTTGTTCAGCCATGTGTCAGTATTAACACTGGCTATCACACCCATTTGTCCTATTATGATAATATATTGTATTAAGTTATATATAATATATTATTTGGGAGACAGAGTGGTTAGCACATTGCATCCCACCTCCAGGGTTGGGGGTTCGAATCCTACTTTCACCCTGTGTCTGCGGAGCTTGCATGTTTTCCCTGTGCTTCGAGGGTCTCCTTCGGTTACTCCGGTTTCCTCCCACAGTACAAAGACATGCATTGTAAGCTGATTGGCATTTCCAAATTGTCCGTAGTGTGTGAATATGTGTGCGATTGTTCCCTGCGATGGGCCGGCCCCCATCCAATATGTCCCCTGTCTCGTGGCCCCAGTTCCCTCGGATAGGCTTCAGGCTCCCGCTCGACCCTGTGTAGGATAAGTGGTACAGAAAATGGATGGATGGATGGATAGATGGATAGATATTCTATGTTAAATATATATACCTGTTTCGTTGGGAAGCTATTTTAACCAAAACAATAAAATAAGTAAGGAATATAACATGACCAAAAAATTTGCATACTGTTAACATAGTTCGATTAACAACACGTCATTACGTCACCGCGCCACACCGTCCGACGTTCCCTCCAGAATTTCACGTATCGACATACAGTTTGTCTTCGTTATGGTACCATTTACAGTTTCAGGTTTTTTTATGAATTTTTTTTACAAAGGTTTCCAATTATTTGTCATGCTGTAAGTGCAAATAGATGACTGCTTGAAGCCGTGGGCTGCATCCCAAACTGCATACTTACCGTATATATAGTAGCCGAGATACATGTGTTTCTCCTACTATAGGCCAATAGTAGGCAAGTATGCGGTTTGGGACGCAGCCGTGCTCTCTTTTTTGCCGTAAAACAGTTGAGCACTGCCGTGTGTGTACGTGTCCTGTCACAAAATGCGGTGAAAACTCTCACATGACGTTAATAGTGTGATTAAGGTGTTTACATGTCTGTAATACATGTCGCTAATTCGACTAAAACAGGAAGACTCTACATGTCTTAATTCGATTTGTGTTTACTTCAAGTATGAGCTTAATCTGATTAAGGTAATTAAAAATTGCTGTTTACATGGTAGTTTCTTAATCAGAGTATCGTCTTAATTGGGTTAATATTGGATTATTGTTCTCTATAGCTGTGTCTACATGGACAACAATAATCCACTCTTAACCCGATTAAGACACTACCATGTAAACAGCAATTTTTACTTACCTAAATCTAATTAAGGTCATACTCGAATTAAGCTCTAATCGAATTAAGACAGGTGGAGTATTCCTGTTTTAGTTGCATTATGGATGTGTATTACAGACGTGTATTACTTGCCTACTACAGGCCTGTAGTGGGGAAAAATACATGTATCTGAGTTACTATATAGATGGTAAGTATGCGGTTTGAGACACAGCCCACGGCTTCTAGCAGTTGTCTTGTAGCACGCAAAGCATGACAAATAATTAACTGCACTTAAAGCGTTCGTAAAAAAATTTAACAAAAACACCCAAAACTGTATACGGTACCATAACAAAGATGAACTGTATGTTGATACGTGAGATTCTGGAGGGACGTCAGACAGCGTGACAGGCTCAGTGACGTAATAATGCGGGCTGTTAATCTAATTATGTTCCTTGAAACGGGAACATGACAGGAGTATTCTAAAAGCGACTCATATAAACACCTTAATCACAATATTATCTTAATCAGTGTAAGGTCAATAATTTGATTACTGCTGTCCTTGTAAACGTAGTCCATGTAAACACATGGTCTGTTTGGTTATGGTTGTGCCCCTCACTCCATCCCGTATTTTTGTCGCTTATTCCCGTTTTTTCCTCACTTGGCCTCAGTTTGGAATAACAGCTGTGTTTTTGTTGCTTCTCGGTTGACTGTTTCTCTTTCTTCCTTTTTTGGCCTTTTTCATTTGGCATTATTTTTCTTCTTTATCCTATATCCAACATTTCTATTGCCCTGTCGTTGGCGTTCTTGTATTTTCTGTACTCCTTGTGTTACATTTTCAGGAGGAAATAGGAGAAGGAAAGAGTAAAAAAAAAAACATCTTTTGGAGCGGCTGTTGGGTTTGGCTCACAACATTAATTTTTCTCTGTGCTCAGTGCAGCTCTAGATATGCAAATTTCCATGTCTGCCTCCCTTTCCTTTGCTATTTTTCCTCCTGCCTCTTTCGTTTGTCATCCACACATTGTTGGAAATAAGTATTGGACTTTTTCAGTCAGTATATTTCCAATGAGGCTATTCACATGAAATTTTCACCAGACATCCGGAAATATAAAGAATTCACAACATGAAAGTCCATAAATAAAACTATGTGTAATAAAAGTGGAATGACACAGGAAAAAAGTATTGAACACGCTAGGTAAAAGCAAAACCCGCTGTCAACTGCAACCCTATTCGAGCCTTATGTGATCTAAAGTAGCTAGTTAATGTAGTTCATAAAGAACGAGCCTAGCATATTGTCTGTGGACCAGTTCATGTGCATGTTCTCATGGCCACTATGTAAACCTCTGTAAAAAAAATATTATGTGATGTCCCTGATTGATTAATTCTAATTTTGGTATCAATATCCGTATCAACGGATACCAAAAACTTCATCATACTCAGTTAAAAAAACTGGTTTTGATCCGTTACTGCGTACTTTGTGTGAGTAATGTGACATATTCCAAAGCTAAGCTGTCAAGCAAATGAAAATGAAGGCAGTTTGAGAATGCTGGATAAATGCTGACCATAAAACTTTCCACTGTAAAAGGCCACATCAGGTCATATTGAGATACTTTTATGAAAGAAACACACACACACACACACACACACATATATTCACAGGCACAGGCATACACATGCATGTGATAACCTGGAATTCATGGCTTTTTTACATGACATGGAAAAACTTGCAGTGAATCAGGTCACAATTACAAAAATGGTTATTTGAACCAGAGAGTGTTAAGGTTTGTCTGTACAACCCCAATTCCAAAAAAGTTGTTACTCTGTGTAAAATGTAAATAAAAACAGAATGCAATAACTTGCAAATCTCATAAACCCATATGTTATTCACAATAGAACATAGAAAATATATCAAATTTAAACTGATAATTTTTTTTTAAATATATCAAGTTTAAACTGAGGAAATGTACCATTTTAAGGAAAAAATAAGCTAATTTTAAATTTGATGGCCGCAACGCGTGTCAGAAAAGTTTGTATTTTTATGTATATTTTACACAGTGTCCCAACTTTTTTTTTTAATTGAGTTGTACATGCTCACTGTCCTGGAATGTGCTGAGCTAGAAATTTCCAAACAATTTTTTTTTTAGAGAAATCATGTTGTCCAAATCAGATTTTCCCCAATGACTTGTTGGTTTTTTAGTTTTTAATGACTGTACAGAGGCTATATCCATGAATGTGCATATTGACTGCTTTTCTTCTTCCAGATAATGATTTTTTTATTGACTTTCTAGTGCACTAATTAACACATCCTCTTCCTGTCTCCCTTTTCAGCACATGAGTCTGACTCCGACACATTTGCCTTTTTCCACGAGGGGGTGCGGGGCTGTTTGGCTGTACGAGACCACGCACTCTACCTCACAACATCCTGTGATGGTAATGCTCAGCTCTGGAAGTGGGTCACCAGGAATCGTCTCTTTAACATAGGCTCCTCCCTCTGCCTGGGTGTCCGAGTGGGAAATGGGAGTGCCTCGAGTGTCTTGCCTCGGCTCAGTGTGTACCGGTGTGACCGCGAACCCCCACTGGTCCGGTGGTCGTGGAGTTGCAGCAAGTTCCTGGATGACCTCAGCACCTATTTACCCAATCCGACCCCACCCAGAGATGACCGTAACATTTCAGTTGCTTGGCCCACGCCAGCAGCTGGAAACACACGGTGGAGACTTTATGGTGACGATCAGGACCTCTGTGCCAAAACGTACCGCGGTAAGACATACTCAGCCCTTGCTTTGGTATCTGTGAAACAAACTTAGCAGACTGATTTGAATTAATTTTCACTGGGGTTATGAGACTAATTAATAAGTACAGTGCCTTCCATAACCATGAACATTCCCACATTTTTTAAAAACATTTTGATTAACACAAATATTAGATCATTTGAATGTGCCTTTTTATTGTGACATAAAGGTTAAATAAACAACAAAGCAGATGTACTGTGGAGTAAGTACTTGGTAGAACCATCTTTGGATGCAAGTCTTCTGGTATATGTGTTTACACATCTGGATCCTGATATTGTTTCCCATTCTTCTTGCCAAAATTGCTCAAGTTGTGTCAGATTGGATGGAGACCGCTGCTGAACAGCAATTTTCAAGTCTTGCCACAGATTATCAGCTGGATTTAGGTCTAGACTTTGATTGGTCTATTCTAACACATTCTGGTTTTTGGGTTTGTGCTACTCCAGGGTAACTTTGGCAGAATGCTTAGGGCTGTTGGAAAGTGAACCTCTGCCCTGGAGTCAAGTCTCTTTCAGACTGGAAAGGTTTCTAGAATTACCTTGCATTTGGCTCCATCCATGTTGTCCTCAACCATGACCAGTCTCTGGTGACGAAAAGAATCCCCACAACACGATGGTGCCACCACCATGCTTTACTTTGGTTATGGTGTTTTCAGGGTGATGAACACTGCTGAGTTTCAGCCAAACATAGAGGTTTTTTTTGCCAGAGCCAAACATGAAAACCTTATGCAAGCGCATGAATACCTTCTGCAAGACATGATCAAGCCACAGCACCACCAAGCTGCCATTGTTGGGCCCTTGAGCAAGGTCCTTAACCTGCTCTGCTCCAGGGGTGCTGTATCATGGCTGAACTTGCGCTCTGACCCCAACAAGTTGGGGTATGTGAAGAAAATAATTTCAGTGTGCTTTACATTGTGAAAACAGCATGCCTAATCCATCACATTTATCTTAAAAATGGTGTTAACTTAACTTAGTGTTTTGGGACAAATATATAAAGACTTATGTACAGTGGCAAGAAAAAGTATGTGAACCTTTTGGAATTTCATGGTTTTCTGAATAAATTTGTCATAAATTGAGATCTGATCCAAGTCAGGGGTATTGACAAATATAATGTGTCTAAAATAATAACAGAAAAAAAAATTCTGATCTTTCATGTCTTTAAGAACAACAAAAAAAACTCATTGTGCTTGTGGAAAAAGTATGTGACCCCTTGAGTTAATGACTTCAAAAAAGTTTTTTTTTTGCACACCTGCATTCTCGTTAATAAAATGAAATTTGGAGATGTGGACTACAGCTACTATGACTGATAAAAACCCCTCAAACTTTTGGAGTTTTCTCTGCACAAGAAGCACATGCTTATGTGAACCATGCCTCAGCAAAAAGAGCTTTCAGAGGATCTATGATCGAGAATAGTTGATTTACATAAAGCTGGCAAGGGTCACAAAGTGATTTCAAAGACTTTAGAAATTCACCAGTCTACAGTTAGGCAAACATTCTACAAATGGAGACACTTTGGGACTGTTGTTACTCTACCAAGAAGTGGGCACCCAGTCAAAATGACACCAAGAGCACATTGAAGACTCATCAATGAGGTAAAGAAACAACCCCGAATGACAGCCAAAGATTTGAAGGCATCATTGGAACTGGCTGACATCTCTGTTCATGAGTCTACAATACGTAAAACATTGACCAAGCAGGGTATCTATGGCAGGACACCACAAAGGAAGCCACTGCTTACCCAAAAATAACATTGCTGCACGCCTGAAGTTTGCAAAAGAGCACACTGACACTCCACAGTGGTATGGGCAAAATGTTTTGTGGACTGATGAAACTAAGATTGAACTATTTAGAAAATCCACACAGCACTACATCTGGCGTAGAAAGGGCACGGCATATCATCATGAAAACATCATCCCAACCCTAAAGTATTGTGGAAGAAACTTCATGATTTGGGCCTGCTTTGCTGCATCAGGGCCTGGCCAGCTTGCAATCATTGACTGGAAGATGAATTCCCAAGTAGATCAGACAATTCTTCAGGATAATGTGAGAATGTCTGTACGTCAGCTGAAACTGTGTAGAAGTTGGGTGATGCAACAGGACAACAACCCAAAACACCGGAGCAAGTCCACAACAGAATGGCTTCAGAAAAACAAAATCCACCTTTTGGAGTGTCCGAGTCAGAGCCCAGACCTCAACCCAATAGAGATGCTATGGAATGACTTGAAGAAAGCCATGCACATGAGACGTACAAAAGGATATGGCCGAGCTAAAGCAGTTCTGCCAGGAAGAATGGGCTAAAATTCCTCCTGAACGATGTGCAGGTCTGATCCACAGCTACAGGAAGCGCCTGGTTGAGGTTATTGCTGCCAAGTGGGGGTCAACCAGTTATTATTTCTAAGGGTTCACTTATTTTTTTCCACTGCCATTTTGAATGTTGAATGAGTGTGTTCAATAAAGCCATAAAAAGATCATAATTTTTTTGTGTTATTCTTTTAGGCACATTACATCTGTCAATACCCCTGACTTAGATTAAGATCAGATCACATTTTATGACAAATTTATTCAGAAAACCATGAAATTCAAAAGGGTTCACATATTTTTCTTGCCACTGTATACAGTGAGGGGAAAAAAGTATTTGATCCCCTGCTGATTTTGTACGTTTGCCCACTAAAAAAGAAATGATCAGTCTATAATTTTAATGGTAGATTTATTTGAACAGTAAGAGACAAAATATCAAAAAGAATCCAGAAAAACGCATGTCAAAAATGTTATAAATTGATTTGCATTTTAATGAGGGAAATATGTATTTGACCCCTCTGCAAAACATGACTTAGTACTTGATAATGACTTAGTAATTACTTTTAATTTTCAATGCCCTGGCTGAGGGAAGGAGGTTCTCACCCAAGATTTGATGGTACATGGCCCTGTCCATCGTCCCTTTGATGCGGTGAAGTTGTCCTGTCCCCTTAGCAGAAAAACACCCCCAAAGCATAATGTTTCCACCTCCATGTTCGACGGTGGGGATTGTGTTCTTGGGGTCATAGGCAGCATTCTTGGGTGAGAACCTCCTTCCCTCAGCCAGGGCATTAAAATGCAAATCAATTTATAACATTTTTGACATGCGTTTTTCTGGATTTTTTTGTTGTTATTCTGTCTCTCACTGTTCAAATAAATCTACCATTAAAATTATAGACTGATCATTTCTTTGTCAGTGGGCAAACGTACAAAATCAGCAGGGGATCAAATACTTTTTCCCTCACTGTAATAAAGGGGTTTGCAGTTTGCTAAACTAGTTGCTAAGCTTCTCTCATGCTGCTCTCATTCTCACTTTAGTTTTGTAGTTCCCATGCAGGACTATGAAAGCAAATTTGTCTTTTATTGTCTGGCATGTAAAACGTGTCTTGACTCAGCAACTTCATTTGATGTAAGTGGAAAATTGTGTATATTTTCACTTTTGAGTGAAATGCACCTTAAATAAAATTGAGCAGAGGATATAAATAACACATACAAAAACAACATGAAGCAGAATATAATGAGATTGATGCTATTATAGGCCGGAAGATGATTGATGGCAGAGAGAATGTGAGTGCTGTTGTGATGGAGGTCTGGAGCACATCTGGGACTCTTTAGATCAGGATCTGTTTCATGCTGGCAGATTTGTAGCCAGGGGCAAGTTTGGCTGTGTACCAGAGAAGCAGCCATCTAAGAGAACGCATTGTATTTGTAAACAGCAGATCAGCCTGGTGTGTGCCAGCTGCTTAGGTTTTAAAACTGCTGTATCCGGTGTTCAGTGAATAATCCTCAAGACCCCATGAATTTCTGGGTGGGTCATTAAGACTATTGAAATTGGTAGAAAGTTGCGTGTTCTCTTGCTACAGTACTTGAGTACATGGTTCACTGTAACAGTATTTTTTTAATGCAGTTAAATCTTTTACTTTTACTTTAATTACTTTTACTTGAGTTTTTTTTTACATCAAATATTCAACTTTACTAGATTTATTTTTTTTAAATGACTTTTATAGAGTGAAAAAAAATGCATTTAACCCCAGAAGCTAATTATAAGACACTGTGCATTTTTTAAATAATTCAGTTTCAAGAGCCAATTAAAATATGTTTAGTCGCAAGCTGTCACAAAATATGTTTTTGTCTGATTCAATGATGACGATAGATGAACACCCCTGATCCAAGTTATTAGGTGTCTTCAGTTTTAAATGCTTCAAGGAAAACAGTGCGAAAGTGATCTGCAAATTATGCAAATCAGGGTGAATTTCAGGGTGAAATACTTTTTTTTTAACTGAACTTTTTTGGATATTTCTACTGAGCAGACTAGATATCATGCAAGAAAAATGTGTTGATGGTCACAGATAACTGAGAGACAATTTTGCTTTTAGCAAACCAGCATGCGCATCTCACACAAATGTTCGATAATTCTTAGATCGGTTTCTCAATATGCGCAATTTCACTATTAATTTCTCACTATATGTGTCAGATTCAGCCCATAGATTGCAATATAGCAATTTGGCCCAAATAACAAAACCTAACTCTAATGATAATCTAAATAATAAAATATGCTATTTTAGCAGTAAATGAATAGTTAATGTTAAGGTATTTTATTGCACTGGAGTCTTGATAAATTACACAAGAGCTTTGTCCCATTGTACAGGGTGTCCAAAAAAAAGTCTCCATACTTAGGGGACTATGTACACCAACACCACATCGGTTGTGCCTTTGTCAGTGGATGTTCGTGGGTGTCCACTTCTCGGTCGGTCCACAATACTTCCAGTCTCTTTGAATTTGTTAGCAAGATTGGCAACAGTGTCGTGTGTGATGTGCGTGCCATGATTCCTGTTAATGTCCATCGCAAACTTGAGACAGCTTCCCGATGCACTCATGAGAATGGCTGAAAAGAACTATGACAGCATCACATGAAAGACATTTTTGCTAAAAAGTGTTAATTTGGAGACTAATTTGTATGGAGACTTTTTCTGACACCCTGTTATATTATATTATATTATATTATATTATATACATTTTCTATTATTATATATTCAGTTGCTCATTCTATTATGTTATATTTTTTCTCCAAATAATTGGATTAAAATGTGTAGAACAATTGAAATGGTGAAGTTTTCTATGAGGATCCATTTATTTAGCATTTTTGGAAGGAGTCTCCCTTATAAGAGCTATGAAACTATTTTTTCATTAGCTGTTATAATGTTGATAACTTGTTTCACAGACTTTCTACAACATTAAATGTAATCATAAACAAATAAGTAGCATGGCATATCTTTTCTTAAATTTTTTTTTTGTAAACTGCTGTGGTACACTGTAGTGTTTTTCACACTGTGCTTAACTCCAGGTTATCGTTATTCTAAACCCTGCTTTTAATACTGGGTAGAAGAACGTTTCACATTTCTAACCAGGGTTATGAAATCCTGCTCCGAAGCAGGGTTAGCACTGCTTTTGCGTTGTTAAACCCGCATTGCCAAACATGTACAGTGTGAAATGATGCTACGTTAGAATGTTATGGCTAGATGCTTTGCAACAGACACCCAATCAGAAATTGAACAGTGTGTGTATCATATCATGTGCTTTGTACAGTCACAGAAACCCAGCGTGTTGTGTAAACAGTAGCTGCAGCATTTGAGGGAAGAAAAAATGTCAAATGATGACGGAAAACGCAACAATTGGAGCAAAAAATTTTTTTTACAATTTTATTTTTACAGTTCTGATCAGAAAAATCTGTTCAGGACAAACTGGATGGGACTGTCAGAAATAACTCAGTATTTAAGAATCTGACTGAAAAATTAGCAGAAGTTGGATTCACATGGCGACATTTTTTGTCACTGATGTGAAAGCCGATACAAACTGTTATATTGTTACGTAAATGTAAAAATGATAAATGTGCACTTATATAGCACTTTTATCCAAAGCGCTTTACACTGTGTCTCATTCACCCATTCACACACACACCAATGGTAGCAGAGCTGCCATGCAAGGCGCTATTTTTTTTGATCAGCCGAGGCGGAATCGAAACGAACGTCGACATGCAACCCACGCTACCAACTACGCAAGCTGAAATGACACTGCACATGATGAAGACTGTGCCGATTTCTTCGTGACGCGACGCCCCGACTCCGCGCGCAACGACCGCCAGTCGTGACATATATATACTGGTCGTGTGCTGTATTTATCCAATCATGGCTTTCACACTGTATATATGCAAATAAGAAGGTTAAACCCAGGGTTTAGGAATGTACAGTATCGGAACTTCAGATTATGAATAACCAGGATTCATTGTTAATCCTAGGTAAAGTATGAGCAGTGTGAAACATGAAACAAGATAACCCAGGATTACGTTTACGCAGGGTACAGAATGACCCAGGGTTAACTATTTCAAGTGTGAAAGGCACTTATATGCCCAAAAGTTTGTGGACACCTGACCAACGCACCTGTATAGTGTGTAAGAGGAATAAAACACTTCGGTAATATGCAGTTATTGCCAAATAATCAAGCCGACCTATCATTTATTATTTTACTCTATCAGCATTCAATTAGAGTGATTGAATCCACAGCCTCATGCTTTTAAATTAATACCAATTCACTTGTTCACTGGCTCATATGAAACTAAATGAAATCTAGACACATAGCCCTTGTTAAGGTCTGAATTTCTCTTGAATGTGAAAAAGTAGAGTCATAGTACATTGTTCTCTGTTTGTTCTCTTTTGCGTTTACATGGGCATGTGCAACAGCTTCTTTTAGAATAGATTTAATAGATGTAGATTTGTGCTTTGAGTGCTTTTAGCATTTCATTTGGTACAATTTCATCACAGACATGACTATTCCAGAATGACATCTTTCACCACAGCACTTGGTCAAAATTACAGCTGTGTAGCATATAAAATGGAAAAAATAACAGAAGTGCCCGAGAGCCCTTGCTGAGATGAGAGACTGAACTCGGGATGACAATGTGATTTAATTGCAGACGGTAGAAAATTTTAGGGCTGCTGTGTTTCGTTGCGCTGTTCCCCCTGAATGTCTCGGATTTCTGTCAACTGGCATGAAACTCTTTGCTCTGTCCTGTCCTGCGATTCCTGTCATCTGGTTCGCGGCGAGGCGGATGGAATGAATTGGAGTGTTTTCAAACCGGAGAAGGAGATGCCACCGATCTTAGTCACTGGGAGATTTTGCAGGCATGTGTGTGCTTCTGTCTGTGTGAAGGCACTGTGAAATTTTTAATGTCTGCCCCATGTTTTTTTTATTTTTATGGAATACTCCCAATATTTTTCCAGCCTAATATCCATGTTACACATCTGTAGCATATGTGTGATTACCACGGTCTCGAATTTACTCGAAATGCACATGTAACGAAAGTTGTATTTGTATCCACTTGTAACGAAAGTTGAGTTTTATTAAGAAATAAAAAATTTTATGCAAAGAATCTATTTTTTGTTAAATATTTAATGAATTCTTCAGTCAAAGGCCTTTGAGCTTGTATCGTTTGTCCTGCTGGACTACTTTATTTATTTATTTTTAAACATATACAAAGCCTAATTGTGTGTATTTGATTGCTTATGGAAACCACAAAAACCTTTAGGTCAACATCAGATTAATTCCAGGGTGTCCAAAAATTCCAATCTGTATTTCCCACGTTTGATAAAACTGAGAAAATGTAGTATAGTAAAAATACCCAAATGTTATACAATATTTGCTGAAATTAACTAACTTTTCCCATCATTTTGAAGTCATAGTTTGAGAGGGAACACTAAACAGAAGAGCTATATGTATTCGAATGTTTATTTTCTTAGAATTTTGAGCTTTACCTTTTTTTTTTTTTGTAGTCACTGACTACACCTTTAGTTATAAAATGGTACAGTTCTCTCATGTACAAATCCATTTAGAAGTATGTTTAATGTACTAATCTATTATTAGGTGATATTATGTGATTTGAGACACAGTTTAAAAAAGCACCAATGTCTTTTGGGCTTTAAAGTGACGTGGCACTGCTTAGCAGACCTGCGCACATGTACAAACATGAGTCCTTCTTGGAAAGGGCAAAAAAGCAGTTTGCAGTCTTTCACAATGTAATTATTTCTTTACTGGTGTACTCCATCAGCGTTGTTTATACTGAAAGTGTGTAATAATTTCCACTTGCTGCTGTTGCAGCAACCGTTGACGTGTATTTGTCCACTCCTGAATGGCTAACTGAAACAAGAGATTACAGTCTGGAAAACAGGAAACATACGTTTTTTTTGTCGTCAGATAATTATTAATTTCTCCCCTCTTCACAGAAATCTACACCATCCAGGGAAACTCTCACGGACACCCGTGTTACTTCCCTTTCCTCTATGATGGCCAGTGGTTTCACAACTGCACCAGTGTGGGGAGAGAGGACGGCCATCTATGGTGTGCCACCACACATGACTATGGAAAAGATGAACGCTGGGGATTCTGCCCTGTTAAGAGTGAGTTTACTCTGCTTATGATGTGGTATTAATTTTGCAATATATGACATTATGCCATAGCATTGTTGTATTCTCAGATCTGATTGGTCAGATGGTATTGATTTAATTTTCTGTAACATCAGCTCTGACAGTAGTTCCAGCTGCAAGAAGACAAACCACAAGTTTATGCTCTCATTCTAATACGTTCTTTTTTTCTACAGTAAGAACTAATTCACAGGAACACCGTTGGCAGATGCTTCACATAAACCAATTTATTATTAATAATAAATAGGTTTTTAAAATGTGCTAAAAATAAAAATAATCTTATATATGAAGAACTGTTCTGTAAGGGGGTGTTTATTTAACAATTATGGACCGAATCTCCAGTCTTGGTGATTTTCATAGTCTGTAATTTTTCTGCCATGGAGACGTCTTCAGTACGGAAGACTTTGACCTTTAAAGAGCTGGCCAGATTGGACTGACAGTTTCCAAACAAGTTATCTCAAACTGGAATCAAATTAAATGCCATTAGTCTGAAATGACCTGTTTCTCTGGAAACTTTGTGTATTCCTCTGCAATTTTTGCTATGTCTGTTACTGTGGTGCACTGTATTTACTGGAATTTACTTCTCATATTAACACATGGACATTAAAGCTGTTCCAACTTGTGCAATCTGGCAGCCCTGGTGAAAATGGAAATGCATCCTATTTTAAAAAACAAAAACAAAGATGTCTATCATTCTAACCATCGCTTCTATTTGCAAAAACTGAGCCAAAACAAATACAGACAAAACTGTGCATAATTCCTCCTGTCTAACCCCTGGACTGTTTTTATTCATGTGACTCAGACATACCTGTAATATCACCAGCTGGCATTTCAGGAGTTTGGCCCAGTGAAAACATAGCTGTTTCTGTCTCTGTCTCTAGGTGCGGACTGTGAGACATTCTGGGACACAGACTCTCTGATGAATAACTGCTACCAGTTTAATTTCCAGGCCACTCTGTCATGGGAGGAAGCTCACACCAGCTGCCAACAGCAGGGGGCAGAACTGCTGAGCATCACCAAGGTGGAGGAGCAGAGCTTTATCAATGGTGAGAAAGAGAGAGAGAGGGATGATATGATTATGATAATGGAGGCAAGGTTCAACGTCAACCTTTTCAGGAACCTCTGGAACTTTTTCATTTCTACTGCAGAAACCAAGGCTGATATTTGTTCCTGGTTGAGTGTATGAATAGAGAAGTATGCATTTATGTATTCTCCCCATGCCAAATTTAAAATAGATATGTATAATCTGTCCCGTCTCCGCCCTGTGTGCACAGAGTTTGCATGTTCTCTTCGGGGGTTTCCTCTGGGTACTGCGGTTTCCTCCCCAGTCCAAAGACATACATTGTAGGCTAACTGGCATTTCCAAATTTTCCATAGCGTAATTGTCCGATTGTGCCCTGCGATGGGTTGGAGACCCCATCTAGGGTGTCCCCCACCTCGTGCCCCAAGTTCCATGGGATAGGCTCCAGGCTCCCTGTGACCCTGTGTTGGACAAACTGTAGAGAAAATGGATAGATAGATGGATGTTTCTATTGCTGCATTTGTTTAGAGTCCATGGTGCTAGTCAGAATTGGTCATGTGAAGCACACCTACGAAACAAAACGTAACAGCTTCGAATTTTCTTCTTTATAGCCATAAACTCATTATAGTCACTAATGCTTAAGCATTAAAAGGTAAGTGGTGTCATCATTCAGCCATGTTAGATGCTTATCTGGTATTTTTTACGCAAGGGATTTTATATAACTGGAATTTCACATATTTTCGTTGAATACCCAGCCTTATATCTTTAGTTCCTCAAAAGTTTCCTGACATTGGGGGAAATGTGCCTTATGAAAAACTAGGGATTACAACGAAAGTCATATGTTAAGGATTACTTGTTTGCGACTAAATATATAGATATATTTTGTATTATATTCCTGCAGGTTTTCTCACTGGTTACAGCTCCACTCTGTGGATGGGTCTGAATGATCTGGACCTCAACGGAGGTTGGCAGTGGTCTGACTCCGCTCCTCTCAAATACCTCAACTGGGAGACAGGTGAGAGGAACCCTGCCAGCAAAGTCATACCCCTTAGAACATATGCTCATACACATCTCTAGAGTGGAACAATGGCACGATTCATTTACTAATTACTGGGAATTTAAAAGCCAATGCTGACTCACTGTGACTTCAAAGGATCAGTGAGAAACCCTGCCTTTTCTTTTGCCATCTGTGAGACTGCAGGTAATAATCTGGATCAGGCAGAACTGATATGAATAATGCATGTGTGTGTATACTGTAGACCAGCCAAACCACGAGGATGATCAGAACTGTGGCGTGATCCGCACCGAGAGCTCAGGGCGCTGGCAGAACAAAGAGTGCTCCATGGCTCTGCCTTACATCTGCAAGAAACGGCCCAATGCCACCCTTGACCCTTTCACCACAGGTGTGTGTTTCTATGTATTTAAAAAAAAATTCTCCCTAATTTAATCATGGCCAATTCCCACACATCAGGACGCTCTCCCCTGTCATATGGCTAGGGAGGGCATAGGCTAAGCCAGCAGACCGCATCCTTTTGAACTGCCGCCCATGCAACTTGGAGGCATTGTCGCACATTTGGAGGATCAATGATCTCATAGACGCCCATGATTGGCTAGTGTATCTGTTATTGTTAGGGCAGAGAGACTATGTCACCCCTCCCTCCCTGAGAGCTCGGTGAATTTTGCTCTTTTGGGCTCCCGGCCACAGATGGCTGCATGGAATTTAAACTCGTGATCTCTGGAGGATAGGGTGAACGCTTTTCTGTTGGGCCACCCATATTACTCTGTATTTATTATGCATAGACCATGCATTTTTGCCCCTGATGTTTGCACGTTTTAGACTCATGGACAGACGATGGACGGTACCAGTGTGATATCGGCTGGCAGAACTTCCAGGCTGGCTGCTACAGGCTGACCTCAGACAAGCAGAATTGGAATCACGCTGAGAAAAACTGCCAGAAGATGGACGCCCACTTAGTCAGCATCCACACACTGCCAGAGCTGGAGTTTATTAATATGTACATGAAAAGAGGTGAAAAAACACGCACACATACTAACGCAAACAATCATTTTCAAATTGCTGATGTGTATAAGTGCATTTTTCTCGAATTATCAGATGTAGAAGAGTTGTGGATAGGACTGCACGATACCGCCATGCAGATGAATTTCCAGTGGACGGACAGCACACCTGTTATCTTCACATTCTGGCACCCATTTGAGCCCAACAACTTCTTGAACACGCAGGAAGACTGCGTCATCATGTGGGGTCCTGTGAGTTTCAGCTTTACTTGTACTTGGTACTGGAGAGTCATTCAAAACATGCTAAATATTCATCTCCGTCATACAACTTCACTAATTCAACAAATACACACAATTTTCATTTGTTTATACAGAGCATCCACCATAAAAGTCATTGTGTTGAAAAAAAAAGTTAATATATGAGATGGAACACATTAAACACTGTTCGAGTCTTGCAAATAGGAAATTATACCATGGTCTGTCTAAATATTCGATTCTGATTGGCTGGAAGGTGTGCGTTCAAACCGTGTATTGCACAGGTGGTTCGAGTCACTTTAATCACCGTTCAGAATTAATGTGCTGCCTGAAAACAGTTGTGATCCTAGTAACATACAGTGACAGTTGCATACAGTAGTTAAACTCGCACCTTTATTATTAGTAGAGACGTGGTAATGCACAGACATGGTAATTCACACACACTATTTCTCTCTCTCTCTCTCTCTCTCTGTCTCTAATAACTATTTATTATATTTCATTCAAATAAATGTAATCTTATCGCACTACTTTATCTCCATGTATGATTTAGAACAGACGGAATAATAGATCTAATGATCCGTATTGTCACGATTTAGAGGCGAAGACGGATGCAATCGCAGATTTTCAGTTTTAATGAACACCTAAAACAAAACAAGAACTATGAACAGGCAGCAAAACACTAAGGCGAGAATCAAACATTAACAAAGGCTGTGAATACAAAGACCAAACCAACAGCAACAAAAGACAACCGTAAGACCAGGAGTGCAGTGCAAATTGTGGCTATATACAAATGTGCTCGTTAACATGAACGTGATTCAGGTGCGGGTGGTCATGTGACCATGATGCAGTGAGGTGCAGTGGCTGCTGGGAACTGTAGTCCAGAGTTCCTTCTCTGATATACATGACACGTATATAAGATAACTAACGAAAATGAATCTTTATTTTATCCTTTCAGTGAAATTTTGCACTGCAGACATCATTGACATCTTTAATTGTTAGTGCTGGAAATCAACCATGGTATAAGCAAGATAATCCATGGCTTGGTGGGTGTTATGTAATGCACACTAGCCGTGAGTTATCCCTTACTTAATCAGCACCTTCTGGCCAATCAGAATCAAACAGTAATTTAGCAGTAATTAAACTCATAATGTTCTTAGCATTTGCTTACACAAAGTTCTCAGGAAGACTAAGAGTAGCAAAAGGGAACTGTTTATTTTAACATCTCTACAAGTAAAATGTAACAAGGGTGTGTAGGAACGTTAAAAAAAACATTCTCGAACACACAAAAAACTTTGAACATCTTAGGAACCAAAAACCCAAAATTATTTGATGCAAACTTTTGATTTGTGTCCTCACTGGATTTTTTTTCAAGCATCCCAAAAGTCATAGCTGATACTGTGGTGATTTTTTTTTACTAGTTTTCTTAGTTTATTTTTAGAAATCTTGGTGAACACTTTGAAGGCAGGTCATTAAACAGAAGACTAAATTCAAATCATAAGATAAGGGAAACAAAATGAAAGCTAAACAAAATTTTAAAACATTACAGCAAGCATTTACAATCACACATAGCTATGTTTATCATGAAAGGGCCCAGTGTAATAAGAGAACCCAGTTTCTGAAGTCTATTCAATGTACGTGTAACATGAAGTATTTACAAAATAGCTTAAAAAGTGTTTCATAGAGCATCTGATCTTGATCCTTTGAACATTCCTTAGATATTTTGAACTAGCAAGTGACAGTGTGGTTATATGTCATTCGATTTCCTTTGCTTCATCTCACTCAGGTGTTATCATAAGAAAAGGTATGAGTCCTAAACCCAATTAACTAACTTTAATCTTTTTAATATGACTTGAGTTTCAAATTTGCGAATGTAGAGGTAAACTAACAGACAAAAAATACATACTAAAACATGAATAAATGCGTTTTCAGATTCTTTTTAAAGCTGCTGCGGGTGCCGATGATTTGCATGTTGTCTGGTAGAGACAACAACTTTTGCAATTTATTTTAGTATGTGATTTAAAAGATTCACCACGGTAAAATGAAGTACCACAATAAAATCTGCAGTGATATCTGAACTGAGCATAGAGTAAGCCGGTCTGAGGTGAGCCACAAAATGTTAGGTCCAGTGCTATAGTAGTAGTTAATATCCTCAGACATGCTCTCTATTTCTGCTAGTCGTAACTAGACCCCTGGATTTCTACTACACTGCATAGTATAGTTCCAACATACCTGAATACATTATTCTGGTGCTAGTATATGTCTTAGTTCTCTGGGTTAGTAGTGTTACATTTAAGGTGGATATGAACTTTTTAGGGTTGGATAGGTTCAGGACTCAGCAGAAGACTGTTTATTAGGAAAAATCCAAGAAATATATTCATATTTATAATGATATATAAATATTAATAAAAATATATTAAGTACATGACAGGCCAGTACAATCTCATACACATAAAATTATATGTTCAACTTATTTGTTTTCATTGCATATCAATAAAAATCAAGTAAACCGTGTAAATTCAGTCATAAACTATATTGGTCTGCAATACAATAAACAGCATCTTCACAGCTTCCTCTTGCTTTATAGGCAATAACATGTGTACATATTATTATATAACAGACTAAATCACATAAAACATAACATTTTGTAGTTCTCAAGTATATACTCTACATATCAGCTGGAAATACAAAACGTTTTAGAGTGTAAACATAAAATAAACACCCAGAATACTGAATTTAGGAAAACTGGAATCTTTTAAGAATAGAGCAGTAACAATGACCCATATTTTGAAAAACCAAAAGGGAAATAAGCAGCTGCAGGTGAATAATAAAGTAACAGAGAATGAGAGCTGCTGTTCCTCTGCTGTTTGCAGTATTAGCTTTTATCCAAAAACCCCACCCCAGGATTTCCTGTCAGTAAATCAGAGGTCTAAACCCAGATGGCATCCAAATGAGGGCCACTTCAGGCAGTGATGCGGCACTGCTGGCGTTCTTTTGGCTCGGACATGGATATGAACCTGAAGTGGCGTGAAGTGAACCTGAAGTGGCCCACATGTAAAATAGCAAATATGGCTCAAATATTCCTAATCACAAGTGGGCCTCTTTAGGCAAAGATGCGGTGCTCATGGCAATGTGTAATCTGGATGTGACCCTAAAGCGGCCTATGTCGTAAATATCACAAAACAAATGTGGGCCACCTTTGGCAAAAATGTGGCACAAGCGGTATCACTGTGGCTTGCTCGTGGCCCAAATCTGGCAAACAGGAGTGGACCACCCACGTGCCATCATTCCGAATGAAATTGTGGGCCATAACGATGTTGCTATCTGGGAAGGGACACCAATGAGACCAAGTCTTTCAGCCTGATCAACAAACCTGTGCTTACGTCTTTGTTGTGGCCTGACTTATTCCAGCATGATTAAACAACATCCACTTAGGAACGAATCAAGATATAGCCAACTTTTGTTTCAGCACTAAATCAGCACTAGGTAAATGGTATGGCCGAAATATTATTGCTCCAATCCATAAGCAATAAAAAGTTTGAAAATTTGAAAATGAAAATGAAAATTTGTTTTCTCTGATTCTCAATTTAATATTCAGTAGATTGCTCTATGGTTTGCTTGTTGTTTTGCAATACCTGGAACACCATTTAAACCTGAAAATGGAATTTCACATCTAACATGCTGGTACGCTTTTGTAACCGAAAGTTAGAAGGTGCCCAGATAAACATAATACCTCTACAAGTTGTTGCGTATTATCAATAAACTTCATCTGTGGGAAAAAATGAACAGATTACCAGATAAAATGAGCACCTGAAGGAGTTTAGTGCAAAATATGTATGAGGCCATCCTGCATGAAGAATTGTGTCTTAAAGGTGTATTAAAGTGTATTTCAACCTCATGCGTATTACCTGCAATTGTAGTGCATGGGCAATTACCACAGTCAAGAATTTCAGAAAACCACAATCAACCCAAAACTCACTCATCTAAGGGGCAGATATTAAAATCAGAATTTTAAAAATAAGTATGTGCAAATACAATATAAAACTTACATCCAAACAAGAAACGTCTTACCCGAAGTCAAATGATCTTACCAAAGCTGTTCTTAAGGAGATTTATTCTGTCCACCTTTTAGAGTCTAACACATTATGATGTAAAATCATATGTGATCTTTGAATTATAAATGCGCCCATGTTTGATTAGTGCTGGCTGAAAATCACCACATATTCTACCCTCTGAAAAAAGTCACATATATCTCTTCCAAAAAAATCTCCTTTCACTGAAGAATTCACAGAATCTTTCGACTGAAATACGCTTAACATGTTTTGACAGAATTGAACACCTCTTAAACCTATTATATTATATGTAGGTCTATTATACATTGTTTCCAAGGTATATTATTAGTGACCTTCATTATAATTTCATCATTGTCTGTGCTGCTCACTCATTAAGCACTTTATTAGGAACTCTATACTAATACTGGGTAGGAATCGCTTTGCTCTCAAAACTTCCTCAGTTCTTCATGGCATGGATTCCACAAGATGTTGGAAACATTCCTTTGAGATTCTGGTCCATGTTGACATGCATCCTGATGATTGCATCACGCATTTCCTGCAGATTTTTTCAGGTGCTCTTTTATGCTGTAAATTGCCCGTTCTACCACATCACAAAGGTGTTCTATTGGATTTAAATCCGGTGACTGGGAAGGCCACTGAAGACCACTGAACTCATCATCATGGTCATGAACGTAGTCTTTTGCTGTTGTAGCCCATCCGCCTCAAGGTTCAACGTGTTGTGCATTCTGAGATGCTTTTCTGCTCACCACAGCAGTTATACTGTAGAAATACTCAAACCAGCCTGTCTGGCACCAACAAGCATGCCACGGTCAAAATCACTGAGATCACACTTTTCCCCCATTCTGATAGTTGTTCTGAACATTACCCAAAGCTTCTGGCCCGTATCGGCATGAGTTTATGCATTGCACTGCTGCCACACGATTGGCTGCTTACATAATTGCAGGAATGAGTAGGTGTACAGGTATTCCTAATAAGGTGCTTCATGAGTGTATACTACAGATGCTTTAGAGAGAGATTAGCTTGAAATTATTTAAGTATTGCTTTAAGTTTTTGTTTTTGGGCTCCTGAGTGGAACATCAATGGCTGTGACTGCACATTGAAGGCATCTAGCTGCATTACTATGATGGACAAAATGCACAACAGATGACTCTCTTAGAGGCTTTATTCAGTAGTTCAAAAGTCAAAGGCTACTTCTGGAGCACCAAACCATGATGAAACTGTATATTATATAAACCGTAGTAAAGGTTTGAAGTGCAGTTAAAACTCTGCAGGCTTATTTATTGATGCTTGGTGGTGCTACTGTACGTGGCATAGAGGTATTTGCTGTATCTGCTCTGTGTAAGTCCTTTATTTTGGGTCTCTGTGTCTTTGTGTGTGTGTGTGTGTGTGTGTGTGTGTGTGTGTGTGTGTGTGTGTGTGTGTGTGTAGGAAGGCCGCTGGAATGATAGCCCCTGCAATTACTCTTTACCCTCCATCTGTAAAAAAGCAGCTCAGAAGACAGATGGACCAATCCAAGACCACGGGTGCAGACAGGTACTACAAAGTTCTTAATGCCATCAGTCTCTCCTCAATGCTCTATTTTTTTTTCTTTTCTTAATGTGGCTGTATTAGTAGAGTTTCTCTCTCTCACTCGCTCTCTCTTACTTGCTCTCTTTTTGCTGAAATAAAGGATCTTTTCAGAGCTTCTGCTGCGTCATACTGCTGAAACTCCAGATGTACTCAGTCAGCATAAATGTGCCAAAGACATATTGTAAATATTGTACTCAGTCTCTCACACACACATTATGCTTCCAGCCTCCTAACCCACAACCACATGCAATGGTGAGGAGGTCAAACAAACTACACACACACACTGTCTCTCTCTCTCTCTCTCTCTCTCTCTCTCACACACACACACACACACACACATATACACACACACACACACACAAAAAGCTGGAATTATTTTCATACATCTGCTAAACCTATTTCTTTCTATGACCTCATTCCTCTCTCATATTTCATTTTACTTATATATCCACTAGAGGTCCTCTTGTAAGTGTCCTTATGCTATACGTGCCTACTGTTGCGAATGGTTACTTGTAATCTTTAGGTATTTCCAACGTAAAGTGAAAACATGGATATGTGAAAAATGTCTCATTCAAAGAAACGGAAGGTGGCTTCTGAATGCTGTATATTCCAAGAAAAATGGACAACAGAATATTTCTTCTGGGAAATAAATAAAAAACCAATTTGTTTAATTTGCTCCCAGCAAGTGGTGGTCCTAAAATACTTTAAATAATTTAATATTCAATATAATACAAATCACGTGAAGAAATACAGCCAATACTGACCAGGCATGGACAGACAAGGTAAAAGAGTTGGTTTCAGTACTTAAAAAGCAACAGTCTGTTGTCTTCCTCTTTACCTTAAAATTGAGGTTGAAGTACTTTTGAATTACAATTTCACTGTGATGTGGTGAAATGATAGGTCTGGTCTTGTATCAGTTTTATCCTTCATGTTGTGTGTTAGCCTAATCCTGCCTGTTATGGCTGCTATATGAAAATTTCCCTCAGAATTCCATTTTGGTTGATAAATAAGTGTCAAATTCAATTTTAACTTGTTCTCGGCCTGCCTAAAGGGATATTTTAGCCAATGTGGCCTCCTACTCCAAATGAGTTCCCCACCTGTGGTTTAATGCTTTAATTTTATTAGGTAAAACATTCTTTGTATGAGTGTCTCTTTGTCCTCATTTCCTCCAGCTGAACTGCAATATGAGCTTCTAACCAAAAGAGCTGTCAGTAGTTCAAAGGACAGAGGCTACTTCTAAGCCACCATATCATTCAATTTGAACAGCAAGCATGATGAAACAGTGTGTTACAGATATAATTTATGACTTGGACTTCCCCCCACCTCAGTCCCACACCCCCACCCCAGCTCCCAAGTGAGGGGAAGTCCAAGGCATGGATGTTAAAGTCAAAGGCATAAAATACATGACTCATGTCTGACTTGAATCCAGTTCAAAACTGGTGTTAGTTATGTGTACTACCAATATGAATGTTGTGTTGTTCCTACCTATTTGAATAAGTTTTGTAATCATACTCTGTGTGATTATCTGTATTAGAAGTTATTCAGGGTTATGAATGCACATCCTGTCCCTGACATAATGTCTGGCAGACTCCTTTCTCTCTAAACCTCCTGTCACTCTATTCCTGTGGCTTCCCTTTTAAAATAAAACACAACTAATTTACAGGGATGGAAATGGCACAGTCCTGCCTGCTTCTGGGTTGGAGAGGAGTCTGTACCTTTCAACAGTGCTAGAAGAGTGTGTGCTAACTACAATGCCACGGTAGCTGTAATCAACAACAGGTAAAGTTTAAATATCAACATTGGTTTCTTAAACAAATAAACTAAGTATACACTGTGGGTGTAACGCAATTCCACTATCTGTATCTGTATCTATACACCGACCAGCCATAACAACTCTGGCCTGTCGAGGCATGGACTCCACAAGGTCTCTGTAGGTGTGCTGTGGTATCTGGCACCAAGATGTGCAGTAAGTTGCCAGGTGGATCCTCCACGAATTGGACTTGTTTGTCCTGCAACCCACAGCTCCCACTGATGCTTGATCAGATTGAGATCTGAGGAATGTGGAGGTGAACACCTCCAAAGTGAACACCTTGAACTCTTTTTCATGTTACTCAAACCACTCCTGATCAATTTTTTCATTGTGGCACTAAACAGTAATCCGGCCTAGGATATCAGGAGGCCTTGGCTAATCCAGGGGCAAAGTCGAAGCAGGAAGGGGCAACAGAGATGTCAGGGCCTGCAAAAAGAGCTACCTTTAGAGTCAGAAGCTTCTCTGAAGCTGACCCTTAAGGGCTCAAATAGGGTGCCTCACAGATCTTCGTGGACCACTGAAGGTCCCAGGAAGGTATGTGTGGTCTGCAGATGGGGCTCAGCCATCTGACATCCCACATTCTCTGCGAAGTTAGAGGATGTTGCCCTACAGAGGCTCCATCAGTAGGGGCATGGCTGGCCGAAATGGTGGCCATGTAAACTCTAATCGTAGAAGGAGAAAACCCTGCTGAGAAATGTTCCTGTAAGACCTCCGGGACTGTAGCTATTGTATCTTTTCATGTGACAACACTGAAGAAATGACACTTTGCTACAATGTAAAGTAGTGAGTGTACAGCTTGTGTAACAGTGTAAATTTGCTGTCCCCTCAAAATAACTCAACACACAGCCATTAATGTCTAAACCGCTGGAAACAAAAGTGAGTACACCCCTAAGTGAAAATGTCCAAATTGGGCCCAAAGTTTCAATATTTTGTGTGGCCACCATTATTTGATATCTACTCCTCCATGACAACATCATGGAGCTGGTGGATGTTAGAGACCTTGTGCCCCTCCACCTTCCGTTTGAGGATGCCCCACAGATGCTCAATAGGGTTTATGTCTGGAGACATGCTTGGCCAGTCTATCACCTTCAACCTCAGTTTCTTTAGCAAGGCAGTGGTCGTCTTGGAGGTGTGTTTGGGGTCATTATCATGTTGGAATACTGCAAACTGATCAATCTCTGCTTCAGTATGTCAGAGTACATGTTGGCATTCATGGGTCCCTCAATGAACTGTAGCTCCCCAGTGCCAGAGTCACTCATGCAGCCCCAGACCATGACACTCCCGCCACCATGCTCGACTGTAGGCAAGACACACTTGTCTTTGTACTCCTCACCTGGTTGCCGCCACACACGCTTGACACCATCTGAACCAAATAAGTATATGTTGGTCTCATCAGACTACAGGACATGGTTCCAGTAATCCATGTCCTTAGTCTGCTTGTCTTCAGCAAACTGTTTGTGGGCTTTCTTGTGCATCATCTTTAGAAGAGGCTTCCTTTTGGGACAACAACCATGTAGACCAATTTGATGCAGTGTGTGGCGTATGGTCTGAGTACTGACAGGCTGACCTTCAACCTCTACAGCAATGCTGGCAGCACTCATACGTCTATTTCCCAAAGAGAGTCTCTGGATATGATGCTGAGCATGTGCACTCAACTTCTTTGGTCGACCATAGCAAGGCCTGTTCTGAGTGTTCCTGTCCTGTTAAACCGCTGTATGGTCTTGGCCACCGTGCTGCAGCTCAGTGTCAGGGTCTTGGCAATCTTCTTATAGCCTAGGCCATCTTTATGTAGAACAACAATTATTTTTTTCAGATCCTCAGACAGTTCTTTGCCATAAGGTGCCATGTTGAACTTCCAGTGATCATTATGAGTGTGAGAGCGATGACACCAAATTTAACACACCTGCTCCCCATTCACACCTGACACCTTTTATTTAGGTCTCAGGTGTGAATGGGGAGCAGGTGTGTTAAATTTAGGGGTGTACTCATTTAGGGGTGTACTCACTTTTTTGCCAGCGGTTTAGACATTAATGGCTGTGTGTTGGGTTATTTTGAGGGGACAGCAAATTTGCACTGTTACACAAGCTGTACACTCACTACTTTACATTGTAGCAAAGTGTCATTTCTTCAGTGTTGTCACATTAAAAAAATATAATCAAATATTTACAAAAATGTGAGGGGTGTACTCACTTTTGTGAGATACTGTGTATATATATATATATATATATATATACACACACACAGACACACATGCACTTTCACACACCTGCATGAAAAGCTTTTCTCACCACGAGGTCCCAAACATGATGCAGACTTTTAGTCTCATCCCCATGCCATGTGAAACATTCCGTAAAGCTTTAAAAAAAAACAGTGCTCCTCATACTGTTTTTGAAACCATTTAGGGTTACATTCCTAGTCCGCAGTGACTCATTATTAAGTGCGCTATCAGTATAGCGAGACCACTAAATAATATGTGTATGTTCGACTGTAGGTTTGAGCAGGCGTTTGTGAACAGCTTGGTGTTTGGCCGTTCAGACGACCATTTCTGGCTGGGGCTGCATAATGAGAACACCACTGGCCCTTTTCGCTGGCTCACTGGAGAGCAACTGACCTACACCAACTGGAACAGAGACCAGCCAGGTACACACACACACACACACACACACACAGACACACACACTCATGGAGACAGAATCTTTCCATTTCCACACCAAAAAACACATCCATTTCTGTCCAGTCCAATGAGTCATACTGGCACTGTGTCACTTTTCATGCTTCAGAAAATGACAGGCAAATTTGGACAGACTTACCAGTTAGTTGTATGATATTTAGATTGGCTTGTAGTATTTATTACCCTTATTTATTAATTATTTTTATGATCAGGCATTAAACTCCCATGTGAATTTTTGCATTCTTGACTATTCACCCTATTTCAATCACTTATTTAAAGGACTACACTAGCATGTCTCAATCTCATTGATATAATTTATATACAGTATATTGCATCTGTAGCTTGTGTTTGATTATCACTGATGTGCATTTCATCATGTTTCCCTGTACTGAGAAAACAACTTGTTTACTCGAAGCTCACTATAATGGAAGTCTAAGGGCAGTTGTTAAATTCTGCAAAAAAATGTTTAGTATAACACAAATTCAAAACTACAAGCCCTACACTCAAGAATAAAAGTCTTAAAATAAGATTGACATGAGAAAAATTCATAGAGAAGTCCCATCTTTGAAGGGAGGAATTGTACAGAATTTACAAATGTATTTTTATGAATAACTAATTAAAACATTACAAAAAAATTGGAGTTCAACAACTGCCCTTAGACTTCTATTATAAGTGAATTTTGAGTAAACTGGTTTTCCAGTCATTTCTCGGTACACCGTAATGTATAAATTTTTTGGGCATAATAGCGCACTCATGATGCAGAAGATTATGATAGAGATATGGGTTGAAAAGCACTGACGTATTTCCTAAAAATGCCTTTGTTGACTGGAATGGAAAAATGACTTGACATTTTCTTTTGGCATACATTTCAGGACAGATTTTCATGGTCTTGTTAATACTCTGATGACTCGTCCATCTCTCTCATGGACCTTATGTTATTTTTTAAACCTCTTTAGCTCCTCTTAAAGGCGGATGTGTAGCCATGGCAACAGGCCATGCTACGGGCCTGTGGGAGGTAAAGGAGTGTGCAAGCGCACGCTCCAAGTACATCTGCAAACAGGACAAGGGCTCTTCATTTTCCCCAAGCCCCCCTATACCCCAGCCCACACCCCCCATCACAGGGTACTGTCTCCCAGATTGGAAGAGCTCCAGCACATTGCATCACTGCTACAAGGTGGGTTTGAGCTTGTGGATGTGTATGAATATACAGTCAATGTTCACTTGAATAGGAACGCAGATACTCATTGTGGTGATAAAACTGACTTGTAATAAATAATGACCATTAATCAGTATTTACAAATTGATAATATATTACCTGACGATGTAAACAAATAGTTGAACATGTAATCACATTAAGAATGTACTAATTGTGAGCTTCTGTATTGTTTGACTCGAGAACCATGCGTGCTGTTCTGTTCCTGTTTTCTACTTATAACACTACTGAAGACAGAATGTCCAAAACTTATATTTTAAGTTATATGTTATCCTCTGTTTAGTCATGTAAGAATTGTTTTGATTCTGTTTTTCCGTACATGAGATCCTGTTTTCATAAAAATGCACCAGAGATATATATATATATATATATATATATATATATATATATATATATATATATATATATATATATATATATATAAACCATTTCTAATAAATACTCACTGTAAACAAAACCTCAGCAGAAGTGTCTAGACTTGTCACCAAGCGCTACTCAGTTCTTGAAAATCTTACTAATAAAGTAATACGTGTTTTGTCTGAGTTCTGTCTCTTCAAATTCTTATAGGTGGATTTCCACGACGCTGATTTATATAGTTATCCAATCAACCAATCATATGGCAGCAGCACAATGCATAAAACCATGCAGATACAGGTCAAGAGCTTCCGTTAATATGCATATCAAAAATCAGAATGGAAAAAAATGTGACTTTAACCATGGTATCGTTGTTGGTGCTAGAAGGGCTGAGTATTTTACTATATAACTAGGAATTTCGCACATCATAGCCGCTAGAGTTTACACAGAAGGGTGTGAAAAGATAAAAAAAAACACTGACTGAGCGACGATAATGTGGGTGAAACTAAACTGCGTTCTCTTCTTACAACCGTGGTGAGCAGAAAAGCATCTCATAATTCACAACACACTAAACCTTGAATTGAATGGGCTACAACAGCAGAAGACCACATTAGGTTCCACGATATTATATTAGGTCAGCCAAGAACAAGCATCTGAGGCTATCATGGCTATCATATCAAAAAATATTTTTTTCTTCTTCTGATCTTCAACTGTAGTTTGGGTGAGTCTGTATGCATTCTGCTCGTATTCTGCTTTACACAAACAGCCATGCCACGGTTAAAGTCGGCAGAGATCACAATTTTTCCCAATTCTGATGTTTGATGTGAACATTAACTGAAGCTCATGACTTGTATCTAGCTGATTTTTTACATTGTACTGCTGCCACATGATTAGTTGATAGGATAACTGCGGGTGTTCCAAAATTAAGAGGTTTTGTGTGTTTGTCACTTGAACTTGTTGTTTGTTTGTGTGTGTGTGTGTGTGTGTGTGTGTTCTCACTGCTGACCCATACAGGTCTTTCATGCTGGTGACCTAGAGAAAAAGCTCACATGGATCCAGGCTCATATGTTTTGTCGGAAACATGGCGCTGAACTAGTCAGCTTTGCCAACCCAGATGAGGAGACCTTTATGTTTCAGGTCCTCCATGAGGCCTTCGGGTAAGTATGTGGTCAAGTGCGTGTCCAGTGCTGGATTGTATACTAATATCAATTAGACACTGGAACAAAAGTTGTCAAATGATCACAGTTGTCACAGCGTGACTGTGAATTATGTCTCTGTTTGGTTGTATGCCCAGAGTGGAGGAGGATCATGAGCAGCACTGGATCTGGATTGGCATATCACGCCGAATCAGTGACAGCTGGACGTGGAGTGATGGATCAGCTGTAAGTGGGACACATGCAGTATCTCTCAATTTCTATTTGTAATATATTACAGTTCATCACATTGTATCACCCACTTATTATATAAGAATGATATAAGTATTCATGTAAGTTTAACCCAAACATAAAAATCTTGTCTAAAGATTAATTAAATATCTATCCATTTTTAAAAATAATACATGTCCCACCAGGTCTCGTATCAGAACTTTGGAAGGGGTCCGTATAGCTCAGCTCTGTGTGGAGCAGCTAATGTGGCAGATATGAACTGGGTAAAGGCTGACTGTAATTCTGAACTAGACTGGATCTGCAAAGTACCAAAAGGTACTCTTTTTTAATATCTCTCTCTCTTTCTTTCACTCTCTCTCTCTCTCTCTCTCTCTCTCACACACACACACACACTAAATGTGATGTTTTCTTTTATTCAGGGAAAGCTGAGGTAGAACCTGAGCCTGCTGAAGGTCTGTAATTATTTATTCTGTGTATGTTTTTGTATGCCTGTGTGTGTGGGATTATAGATGTGTATTTCTCCTTCCAAGACAACACAATACAAATATTGTGTGTTATAATATTGAGAGAATAGAATAGATAGAATAATTTACTGTGCAAATCGTTTATGTGTGAAAATGTGTCAGAGTGTTTTGAGGAGTCAAAGGTCATGCTTCCCAATTGGAATGACAGACAGAGACATGCGCTGAGGCCACACCCCTTCATTGGGACTAAGATACAGAGGCCACACCTGCTTCTCGTGGACTGGCAGGTATAGAGGCCATGGGTGCTTCTCAGTACTCAAATTGATGCTTCCTCATTTCCTCACTCCTCCGTTTTCCAGCCCGTGACCCGGAAATCAATCGACGTCAACCATATTGAAGGACAATTCTCTAATTGCACGGTGAGGAAAGAGGAGTGAGGAAGCTTCCAGTGGAGTTAGGAGAGAGGATACACAGGTGTATCCTGTGCGGTTTGTTTCTTGTCGAAAAACGTCATGCACGTATAAATTCCCCTCCTCCTTTACATCTGCCATAATCTCAAACAAAATGTCCTTTGATGATGTGATTGAATTTTGTTTGAAAAATTATTAATAGTCTTACAATGAGCATTGTAATTAAAGCCGCTTTCCCACTGCACGGTACGGCTCAACTCAACTCGACTCACTTTACTTTTCTGAGTTTGCTTTTCCACTGCAGTTTAGTGCCACCTAAATGTAGGTGCCATCTTCCACTTGCCTTCACGCAGGAATAATGTTGTATTATCGAAGCCCTGTACAGATACACGGTCAGTCCGTATTCCGAATGCTTTTCCTGTTCACTGAACATGGACCCTATTAAGGATGTAAAATAACCGCGTTCTAGAACCTACGTAGTGTATATATGACTAAGTTAGATTCAGCTGCAACAGGAGTGACTTCGATAAATACTGGTTTGGAAACCGGTAACAAGCAAGATGAAAAATTTCTAAGACAGATTCCTTTGTTGTAATTTTATCTGTAATGATATAAATGATACATCGTTTTCAATTAATAGAATATTACCATACGCAAAGTATGTATTAAATGACACATTTATTCAGGCACAATACAGAAGCGCTCATTAAGGAGTATTCCCTACTCCCTCAGTGCGTGGCTCACATTTAGTATCGGCTCAGCTCGCTCGGACCCTCGACCAGAGTGGAAAGCCACCAAAAAGCGAGCAGAGTCGAGTTGAGCCGTACTGTGCAGTGTAAAAATAGCATAATTGATCCTTGCATGTTTGTATATGCAAAGCTGCACAAAAGATGTGATATATTATGTGTTGTTCATTAATTCATTGTTGAAGAACCCAGACATTTCACATATTATCAGTGCATTTTGCTTTATTAAGAATGTTGTTATTAATCAAGCTTCAAAAACATAACGGCAGATTCCTGAAGCGCAGTGAGGAAATCCGGCTGAGCACAGTCATCCGTAATTGACATCGCTTTGAAGTGATGCTTCAGAGAGCGAGGATATTCCATTGCTTCGATTCCTCTCTCCTCGCATCTCATCCTTGCATTCCTTCCCTCATATGCTAAGGGGGTGGAGCTAAGATGCAAGGAAAGGAAGCGAGGATGCACAAATAAGAAATGAGAAGCACCCCTAGACTTTTTCACTGAGACTGACAGGTACAAAGGCCATGCCTCCTTCACTGTAAGTGACATGAACAGAGGCCATACCTCCTTCACTAGGACTGACAGGTACAAAGGCCACGCCTCCTTCACTGTAAGTGACATGAACAGAGGCCACACCTCCTTCACTGGGACTGACAGGTACAAAGGCCACGCCTCCTTCACTGTAAGTGACATGAACAGAGGCCACACCTCCTTCACTGGGACTGACAGGTACAAAGGCCACACCTCTGTACTGGAACTGAGAGGTGTGTGTGTGTGTGTGTGTGTGTATGTGTGTGTGTGTTCTTGTGATATGACACATGACGTGTATTAAAGGGAACTCTCCACAAGCTCGTTATCAATCAGGTGATGGTAGTGATCGCATCTTGGTGAAAATCAAATTGAGTGAAATCCGTGTGTGTGCGTGTGTGTGTGTAGACTCTGGTCTGGACTGGGTTGATTTCCAAGAAGCTCAGTATAAGCTGTTTGAGCATCGCTCTACATGGGGGCAGGCCCAGAGGATCTGTTCCTGGTTTGGTGGGTCTCTCGCCTCCATACATTCTGCCAGTGAGAAACAGTTCCTGGCAAGCACTCTGCGCAAGGTATACTCACAGGTGTAAATATCCTGTAAAACACAAAATTCTAAAATGTGATTAAGTATAGTTTAGAGTTAACATAAAAATGTACTCAGTATCCTTTCTCTAAATAAATTTTTATGCATGTGTTTATGTCTATTCTTGTCTTCCTCCAGATGTCGAGGATTGAGACAGATCTCTGGTGGATTGGACTACACACGTTTGAGAACGATGGACGATTCCGGTGGTCTGATCACTCTGTGCTCAACTACGTGTCCTGGGGACTTGGCCAACCTCGTCCCCTCACTAGAGACCGCAAGTGTGTCCACATATCTGCATCTAAAGGTTCGACAATGCACATCCTCTTTCCATCTTTCTTTCCCCTTCTTTCAAAAAATCCGTTTCTCAGTCTTTGTGGACACCCACATATATGATGGTTATAGCTCCCTATATCTCTCTTTCACTCTCTCAGGGGAATGGGCAGATAAAAAGTGCCATTTAGATATGCCCTATGTGTGTAAGAGAGTAAATGTCACAGGCACACCTCCTCCCACTCCGGCTCCCCCAATTATCCCAGCAGGCTGTCCTGGTGGCTGGAATCCTTTCCTGCACAAGGTAAAACAAAATAAATGCATTACACCTCATTCCTTATATGTGTACCGAGCATTATTAGTGTCTTAAATTCAAATTGACCTCTTATTATGATAATATTGCCATGGAATACCATTTACGGTAGTGATTTATTGAAAATGAATGCTGATCACAAGTTGACACAAATCTTGACAAAGCCAAACAATAACCAGGAGTGAAGGTCATTTGGCTGTCTGTTTGAGAGGGATGACTTGCTTACTTTTACCTCAGTCATTTAGGAGGCTAACCAATCGCAGGTGTCTGTCTGTTCATGTCAACAGAGTAGGGAAGTTAGTGCTTAATGCCTTAGCAGCAGTCCTGACAGCCTGTGCCTTAGCAGCACTGACATTATGTCTGTCTTGGAGAAAGCATGGTTAGTCTATGGGTGGCTGTGGCACAGGTGTTGTCCACTAATCGTAGGGTTGCCGGATCGATTCCTGGCCCACGTGACTCCACAAGTGTCCTTGGGCAAGACACTGAACCCCAAGTTTCCCTTATGGCAAGTTAGCGCCTTGCATGGCAGCTCTGCTAGCTCCGCAGGTGTGTGAGTGTGTGTGTGAATGGGTCAATGAGAACCAATGTAAAGCACTTTGGATAAAAGCACTATATAAGTGCAGGCCATTTAGTCTTCACACTCGCAGATTAGTAACGATTGTGGAGGAGAGAATGGAGTAGAGAATGGGAACTGGCAAATGGCAAAATTGGATGTAAAAATGTTTGAATCTGAAAATATGTACTGTATGTTATTTGACTCCATTTATTTCTGATAGTGTTATAAGGTGTTTGGGGAAGGGGAGGCGAGGCGTGTCACGTGGTCTGCTGCCCGGATGATGTGCCAAACTCAAGGGGCAACACTGGCCACAGTGCCCTCTCACATTGAGCAAGGTACCAACACACACACACACACACACATCTATTATATATGAAATCGCAACTGTTAAGCAAAGTACAATTGCTGAAGCATTCAGATTATTTTAAAACACCATCACACCAAGTTCAGGCTGTTGGTGTTTACAGTACTTTAGCATTGCTCTATATCCTGTCAAGTTCTACACACTCTTATATTTAGAGGTCAGATGGCTGGCTTTCCTCTTGTGATACAAAACATGCTTAAGATGTAGTGTGTACTTGTGTAGATTTCTTGAATGCTCATGCTTCCTTCCTTTACATGAGCATGGTTTGGATGCCTAAAATATTGATACATTATATATTATATAGATCTTTCTGTAACAGAGATTATTTTACTGCTAGCGAAATATGTGACGTAAAGATCTTCCTATACGTTTCTCATCCTCTGTTCTGTAGCATTCCTGGTGACTCTGCTGCCCAACTCGAGTTTTCATCTGTGGTTGGGGCTTACCTCAGATTCTCAGGGACACTTCAAGTGGGAAGAGCCTGGTTTACTTAGCTACACAAACTGGGGGCCTGGGGAGCCAGTGAACAACAGTGGACAAAACAAAAATCCGGTATGAAAAAATATATATATATCATGTACATAGTACCAATAAGCTAAAATCTATGAACTAATGATACAATGATGTATGGTTTTAGTATATGATAAAGAACTTACAGTACTTGGGGTCATATGAGCAACATGGTTTATTACTGATTGGTTATCGTGTCACACATCATCCTAGTGTGTTGATAGCGTGTTGTGATTTCCTCTTCATCACTTTCATAAACTGTTTGATTTTCCAATTATGTAATTATTTATTTTGCCTCGTCTTGTCAAACCACTCACTTCTGTGCTGAACTTGTGACTGTTGCCACTGTAATCGTTGCTGGAAAACAACCCCAAGTTGTGTTGCTGTCTGTTTGGAGCAGTTCTTATTTTCGAATTTACAGTCCAAATTGCTATTGACCCTTTTTGTCATTTTTACTTTTCTGATTATTTTTTATTGCTTTATTCTTCAGTACATTTGGTCAATTTTCCTCACATGTGAAATACTTACTATTTTTCTCGTTTGATAACTCCATCTGTTTTCATGTGTGTGTTTTACTAGACGAATTGTGTGGTGCTACTACACGTTAGTCCTCACAGAACCACGGGAATGTGGGCATCTCGAGGATGTGAGTCAGAGAAACATGGCTACATCTGCATGAAAAACAAAGGTAACTCTTACACATCTGAGTACCAATGTGTTTTTTTCATTAGATTTAGTATATGAAATCCAGTGCTTGTGTTGTTTGAATAATCATCATAAATGGGCTACATATGTTGAGGGCTTCAATATGTAAAGAATGTGTGTTATATGTGTTTTGTGTCAGACCCTGCTATTCCCCCTGGTGTGGACCTTCTTCCCCCTGTTGCTGAGAGCCAGCTGGAGTTTAAGGGCAAACAGTACCGTGTGTTACAATCTCGGCTAGACTGGGAGGGGGCCCTGCATGTGTGTGAGTCTGTTAATGGCAGTCTGGCGTCTGTACGAGACCCACAGCAGCAAGCGTACCTCACACTCTTACTCAATGTCCTCCGCAAGCCTGCCTGGATTGCACTACACATTGACGGGGTGAGTGTGTGTGTGTGTGTGTGTGTTTGTTCTCTTTGGTCTGCAAATGCCATGCTACACGTTTAAATGTCAAGCCAAATGTGTAAATGACACTTTGTGTCTCTAGGGCCGTGGATACAGATGGCTGGGCGAGGAGGAAGTTACTTTCAGCAACTGGCGCGATGGAGAGCCCAATCTGATAACTGGGTGTGGTCACATGACCATCAGTGGCCAGTGGTCTATGTCATCCTGTAATTCCAAATTGGACACAACTATCTGTGAAATGAATACAGGTATGGTGTTTTTAAAATCGAAAATGTACATTGATACCAGTGTAATAGTGCGCTCATGTCATGTCAGAGTGGTAATTACAAGATCCTGTCTGATAGAAAGCATTCACGTCTTCATAAACATCATAATTACCAGTTTAGGACTTGCTGGCACCACACAGTCTGACTAAACAACAGCAGCAGCTTCCAAAGTGAATGAAATTCGGAGTATAATGCCAGGAGAACATTCTCCATCATCTTTTATTATTAACTGTATAATAAATAGTACAGTATCACTTTCCGTCTAAAAGATATTAAAGCATTACGTGCATTTCTGTAGAAACAACTAATTTATTTTGTCAGAAGACATGAACAGCTCTGAGCCATCACCTTGTAATTACTGTAATTCTGATATGACATGATCGTACTTTAAGATTAGTCCTCATAAAGTTAGTTTAGCACTGAGAACATTGAAAGTGTGATATTTTATGCTTGCGACACCTTGTTCTCTGTCAGAGCGAGCAGTAGATCACAGGTGGATGTATCCGGGTCACTGCCTTCAATCAGTCGGGAACTGGTCCTGGGTTCCATTTAGAAACCACTGTTATGCGTTTAACCTGCACCAGCTGCGGCTACAGCACGAGGCCGAACACACTTGCAAGAAAGGTAACGCGCACACATGTACACACATAACAACCACTCTTGATCACCCTAATTAGGCTATGGTGGCAGACAACAATTGTGACACATGATCTGAGCCTTAATCTATTGGTTAACAGATTTACCCTCCAAGTACTTCTTCAGTGCCATTAGTAAAGAGATCCTAATTTATAGTTACCATTAGGATCAGAGGGCAGCCAGATAATAAGTCAAATACAAAGATTTGCCCTTTTTGAGTGGAACACGTATTTAATATTTTTACCACAATGCTCTTGAATCCTTAAATCTGATTGGTCAGAAGGTGTTTTCTATAGGAACAGTACTATTTGACAATACAGCGTGTCCCAAAAAACTCCATACATAGGGGGTTATGTTTGCCAGCACTACTTTGGTTGTGCCTTCGTCAGTGAACGTTCGTGGATGTCCACTTCTCGGTCGGTCTGCAACACTTCCAGTCTTTCTGAATGTCAGAAGTCTTCTGAAAAAATATACATAATATAAAATATGTATGAAACATTTTGGAAGACATTTTGCTAAAACCTGTTAAATTCCCCTATGTATGGAGACTTTTGGGACACGTTGTAGTTTGGCTGCAAGATAAATAACAGGATTATTTGAATGCATTTGTTCTAATAGGTTATTGGTTCTATAGTAACAACTAAATCACAGTGATTGTATAGTGGATACTCCATCTACTATATGGGGGGGTGTTTATGTAACAAAGGAAAACATATAATTATTGATATGTCTAAAGCTTTAAGTATGGAGGATTGTTTGAACATTTATGAAAGGAGTCTCTAATGGCAGTATTTTGTAATAGCAGTAAAGCCATTTCTTTACGTTTTCCACCACAAGAGAGTCTTCAGGACAGATAATGTTGTCCCAATTCATTTGATTCCTTACTTATTTACCAATTCAGTACACTATGGCACTAATATTGATTGAACTGGTATGGAAAAACATCTGACTTGCGATGTAGATATGTTTAGAAATATGCATAAATGGAATACAGTACTGGTTTGTGTGATCTTTTCCTCTTTCTCTTTCCGTCTGTGTCTTTCCCTCAGTGGGAGCACAGCTACTGTCAGTGCAGGATGAGAGTGAGAATGGTTTTGTATGGGAGCACATTCAGAGCTACCAGGAGCAGGTTCATGGCGCCTGGCTCGGCATGACCTTCAATCCCAAAGGTAAACTCCATCCAGCCATCAGGAGTGATATATTCCACCTGAACCATTACCTGAGAGTAACCAAGAATATTGGTTCAAACAAAATGTTACTTAATCCAAATATTACTTTTGGATTAAATTAACAGCCGGTCAGTCTGTGATTTTTTTTCATACTGTATGTTGGAAACTCTACCTGTCTTGCTTTTGTTGTGTTAAGCAGGAGGCAGCCTGCAGTGGCCGGACAGTTCGGTGGTGGAGTACACTAACTGGGAGCAGCAGGACGGTAATCTGAGCATGCTTTCTGCTAACAGCTGCTTCTGGCTACAGAGTAACACAGGGCTCTGGAAACCTGGATCCTGCAAGAACCGCACACATGGAGTCATCTGTAAACGGCTACGAGGTAGGGCATTACATACTAACACACACTCCACACGAATCCTCAAATGTTTAAGTGGTCTATGGCCAAATACACAAATGAGAGCGGTATAGGATCTCACACAGAGACAATCTCTTTATGTTATGTGTTGTAGCCACCATTTGAGCTGAGTTCGTTTTACTAGTCAAAGTTCAGAAATATAATTTCAGTAAGTACGGAATAAAACATGACCGGGTGTGCTGTTATATCAAAAAATAATCAAAGACAGGATGGTGTGATGTGGCACAACATGAAGTGGAGTTACAGATACCACTAGAAAGTTGACTCTTTTCCAATAACATCCTATCCTGAAGTGATTTATTCCTCTTATACCACAGCAATTTGACAACTGCCATGGCATACATGGACTACATATTATCTACAGAAACGATAAGGTATTAGAACGAGTGTATTCTAATATAAACCTTTGATTTGATTTGAAATTACAGCCAGTACTGTAAGAGCCTAGCTGCTATAGAACATTCATCAGCACCTTCTGACCAATCAGCTTCAAGAATTCAGTAGCGCTGTGGTATAAACTATAATAATATGGCACACAAGGTTTAGTTATTACTTTTGTGTGAAGTCAATTTGAACAGGATTTCTACATCATGTGGGGCTCCAGAAAACAGATATTACTGATTTGTAACGGATTAAAATCGGGGGGTTTCCTCCGGGTACTCTGGTTACCTCACCCAGTCCAAAGACATGTCTTGTAGGTTGATTGGCATTTCCAGTTTGTCTGTAATGTGATTATGCCCTGCGATGGGTTGGCACCCCACCCAGCGTGTCCCCTGCCTTGTGCCCTGAGCTTCCTGGGATAGGTTTCAAACTCCCCTGCGACCCTGTGCACGATAAGCAGTATGGAAAATGGATGGATGGATAATAATAATAATTTGATGTACAGCACACTTTTCACTGACCCCAAGTTGCTGACGAAAGTTAAACACAGATGGACATGAGCAAAAGAAAAGAAAGAAAATGTAAAAAGAATATAACAGGAGAAGAAAACTGAAACTAATAAACATACTGTACATCCGGAATGAGCTAAGTTGCAGAAATGTTGGACGCTTTGGAGAACAGGTGGGTTTTGAGACAGGAGTAAAATATGGGGAGTGGGAGGGATTGTCTGATTGTTAGAGAAAGCTGCGAAGGTTGGGGGAGGGGGATCACAGAAAGCATTTGTTACTTCAATTATAACAGGTAAAAGAAATTCAGCTACAAACAAGACTGCTTTTGACCATATTTTGAATTTGATTCTTCCCTTTGTTCTCTTAGGACTGGAGGCATCTGTTGTATCAGGTACAGTGCTATGTTTACTCGGCTAAATTGTGTTATGTCTTACAATCCTACACTAATCAAGAGAATCTTATTCAATTCAGAATTTTTAGGCTCATGTGACTTGATAATGATAATGATAATGATAATAATAATTAGGGCAAATCTCTCTGTGTGTTTCTGTAGCCGATGTAGATCATCTTCCTGCTCTCGTTCTTATCCTGCTGGCTGTCCTGGTCCTGATTGCCCTCATTGTGGGTGGAGTTTATCTGTATCGGAGGAGGAGCTCTGGCTCTGCCGGCTCCTATGAGGGCGCTCGTTACAGTCGTACTAACCTCAGCTCATTTGAAGAGGCAGAGAAAAATATCCTGGTGTCGGACATGGAGCTAAACGAGCAAGGGGAATAATGAAGCGTGATAGATCATTATGAATGACTCAGAAAACTGGCCTGCACACATGAGGACTAATTGAACTGACTTCATGTTTTGTTTTGTTTTGTTTTGTTTTCTTTCAAGGGTTTTTTTGTGGTGACATTTAGAAAGCTGTGTGGAGCGCAGCAAATGTCAATCAAACATGAAGGTGGAACTCCACCCCTATATGGACTGTTGCGTCATACCTGCACACCAACCAATCAGAATCCACCAGTTTAAAAATCGCCTTGAAGTGGCTGATGCGCGCATAGTGTTCTTCTTTTTATTCTTCACGTTAACTCTTTTTGGCAACTCAGTTTATAACCATGTATATGTTTTGTAGATATCCATCTGGTTCATTGTATGTTTAGCATTACAAAAAAGAAATACTCAAAAAAAAAAAAAAGACCATACCAGCTCAGATTTCCAGATACAATTGCGCACACAACCGCACAATCTGTACCAAAGTGTTATACCATAGAAGTATTTTTGCAGACCGTGACTGTGACGTGGTTCTATTTTTACTTTATTAGTCTTTTTTTGATTAGTTCCAGCTAAAAGGAGAATTCATTTTTGAATCCACAAATCATCTGCCTGTGGGGTCCCCCCTTCCTCCCTGTTCATGTCACTTTTCTCTCACCTCTTTGCTTTCTCTGTTTCTCTTTCTCTCTCCAGTTGAATACTGGGTGCAGTCTGTATGAGATAATCATAGTGATTAGAGATGAAAGGAATTGATAGCATGTGGAGCATTTGACAATACAGAGGCGAGACAGGGACGTGGAGAGAATGTCGGGGGTAGAAATGAACTGTGTGGCTTAAAGAATGAGAGTAATTTAAATGTCTTTTCAGCATGGTTGGTGCTAGTTAAAGCTCAACTGTGCTGCTGAGATTTGCTGGAGCTTGGCACAATTTGGTATCTTTTTTTGAGTAAACTATGTTTAGTAAATGAGCTGTTTTGAAAGTTTTACAAAAATGATCTGAGGAATGTGTCACCAACTACAGCTACTAGGTTGCTAAACCTTTTTTTAATTAAATCTTTTTCAGTTATGAAATATATTCATAGGTTCAAGCAGTTCTTTATCTTTCTGGCCATTCTTTTCGTTGTTGTTGTTGTTGTTTTGTTTTGTTTTAACATTCTTAAAAGGTTTCAGATTCTGTGCAGTTGCATTTTTTCCTTGATTATTTTTTCCCTCTCTCTGCTTTTGGCGAAGGCGTGGGGTTGAAAAGGTGCTGCGGCCAACTGTGGAATGTCGAGTCAGCAAGTGGATCAGGTCTGGAACCAATTTCAGCTTCTGAGGAACAAGAGAGAGAAAAAGAGACAGAGACGGAGAGAGAGATAGAGCGCGAGAGAGAGAGAGCGCAAGACAAAGAGAGTTGTCCTGAAGGGAAAGAAGGGGCAAAAGAGCCTTTAGGTGAACAGGAAGATATGTGCAAGTTCAGGCTGAAAAGTTGCTGCAGTGCCTCTAGTGGACAGTCTGTGTCATTACAGAAAGTGAAGTCTGTGGTTTCACAGAAATACGTCTTGTATAAGCATTTCATCTCTATGTACATGTTATGTATTCATCAGAGAGCATAATAACTGTGCAGTAGTGTGCATAAACATAAAGAAAATATACAGCTCCTGCCATGGTCTTGTTCACTGTTGGAGGTTTGGTCAGGGTGCAGTCATCGTGAGTCATACGACACTTTCAGAATTTGATAAATGGCCATTTCCTCAGCAGAGGAACTGCCACGTAGGCGAGACTCAATGCGTGCTTGTTTTTTTGGGGGTTTTTTTTTCTAGCCTCACATTCCATAAAATGTTTCAGCATTTTGCAATAAAACTTACCAGAACACTCATGCATACATTTTCTCCACTTTTGACCAGAGAATATAGGCTATATGATCAGATATGGACATTATATTTTACTTGTAAAACTAGTCAAAAAAATCAAGTTGTTGAAAGAAAAAAAAAATAGCACATAATTTATATGGTTTTATAATTTGTTGAGATTTCAGCCACCGATGTCTGTGACAGTTGATTATTATAATTTTTTTTGTCTTAACTTCAAGGAAGAGAAAAAGAGAGACTGGTGATGGAACAGCTGTTTAAAGCTGCTATGATATAAGTGATAACAAGAAATAATGTCATACAGATGTTCAAATACATTAAATAGAACTATATACATTCACTAATGAATGAAATTTAAAAAAAATATTGCAATCAAATGGCTGTGATATAAGAATGAAACACATGCTGTTATAAGAAAATAATTCCCTTTCGCATCAAGCCACATCACACCATTGTGTTTTATTCCTTACTTATCAACTATATTTTTTAAATGATTGTATTATCATACTATTGGCAGTAGCTTTTTTCCCCCAGCCTGTGATGAGGCCCTCTGCTGGCTGTGGGGCACATAACAGCCACTTAGTTCACTTAGGAGTTGGCTAGCCCTAGTGTGATCCATTTGCTTTAATCAGATTGACCATAATTCGTTGGTGGCATTGGAATTGAAACAAGCAAAAAATATGAGACACAAATAAGCATGTAACGATACTGATGACTCACAACTACACATCCACTCCCTGGCTGTAATGACGCACAAGACAGAATGACATTGTACATGTGACACTGTTTCTGACCCTGTTGTATACTGTTATGACTTTGCGATAAAGGCTAAAAAAAATTTAAGCGTAATGTGAGTCCGAATTTGGATGAATCATTAACTGACACCAGTGGCTAGTGTTGGTTTTGATTTAAGGAAATCAAAATGTTGGGTTTTTTCTCCCATTTTTTCTTTTTGTTTGAAGGAGTAGATGAATTGACTTGATTCTTTGTCAGAATGGTTTTCTGATTTTCCAATATGCACCTGTTCTCTATTTGTTTTGAATCATTTTTTCGTTTGTTTGTATGTTTGTTTGTTTCATATGAAATGAATAAAGTATATGTTGGCTATGCGGCAGTCTACAGATTGACGTTCCTGTGATAGGTTTTCTGTTGTGTTGACATGCTTGCTTTTAAATTTGAATTTCTATTTAGAGAGAACCTATTCAATATCAACAAAGCTGTGATATTTGTGACTCTTGCTACAGTATGAAACAACATCACTGCCTGTCATGTGCCAGAAAAAGAAACTTTTTTAAAGAATGACATTTGACCAGACTTTCACAAGCACGCTACGTGACTCACTCCTGTGACAACAGGGTACGTAGATGATACATGATGGTGCAGACATCTCTCATCTGTTCAGAGATGGCAGTCTAAATTTTTTGAAAAAGATGGCATCTTTTAGTGTCTTTTCAAACCAATGGCCCAGAGTTGTACGTTGTAATATGAGCCGTTCAACCTGACCTGGATGACTGAAAGCGTCCAGAAACATTGATGTACAGGTTGTTTCTTTCTCTTTTTCTGTTAACATTATACAGTCTCTCACAGAAATGAAAGCAAAATCAAGCAAACTCCACAATATTCAGAGGAGCTTGCAATTCTTGCAATTCATCGCAGATTTAGGCCAGGATGCATCACTAGACATCATCATAACACATTCAGCCATAGCCCGCTTCGATTCATGTGCATTGAGCATGAATACAACTAAAAGGTCTTATTTACAAACCGTGCAAAAGGCTGAGCAAAATAATTTCATTCAATTGCACTATCGTGAAATAAAGTAGTTTTCCACAAGAAAAGCACAGCAAAATCAAGCATTTTTGCCTGCAACAATCACAAAAAATGTTGTGAAATCCTGTATGGATTAATTATATACTCTTAGGCAAAGTAGGCTACAGTAGATCAAGAATCAAGATCTTTATTGTCATATGTACTAGGTACTATGAAATTCTTATTTTGTCCATTCCTCTGAAGACAGCTGGTTAAAAGGGCATAAGAAACAAGACAAGACAAAACACAATAGAATTGTACACAAAACACAATAAGAACAATAAAAATAAGACAATTTCACAGTATAATAAAAAAAAGGATGTAATACAAGTAATGTAAAGTGTCAGTGTAAAGTGTAGTGTTAAAGTGACAATGCTTGTCAATACTGTACTGTGTGAAGTGTGCATATGGTAGTCCAGTTGGTAAGTGCAAAATGCAATTGAGTATGGGGGGGTTGCTCTTACCCTGATGGCCTGGTGGAACTGGTAGTGGATGATGACTGATGTCCCAGAGCCTGGGTGTTCTGTCTGCAGTACTCCGGTACCGCTTACCAGACTTCATAAGGGTTAAGAACTTATGGGTGTGATGGGTGGGGTCGCTGATGATGTTGCTATCCCATTTGTAGGTTTTCTTATCAATATGGTTTATCAATATCACCCGCGCAGGTGATAGCGCGGGTTGTCCACTAATCGTGGGGTTGGCGGTTCGATTCCTGGCCCGGGTGACTCCACATGCCGAAGTGTCCTTGGGCAAGACATTGAACCCCAAGTTGCTCCTGATGGCAAGCTAGCACCTTGGATGGCAGCTCTGCTACCATTGGTGTGTGAGTGTGTGTGTGTGAATGGGGGAATGAGACACAGTGTAAAGCGCTTTGGATAAAAGTGCTATAAAAGTGCACATTTAAGATTTACCATTTACCATATGGTTGAAGGCCCCTTTTAAAGCTACAGTCTGTGATCTTGGTACAAATTAGCTGAAGCTAGCTGTTTTAAACCAAATGTTCATTTTGAATTTGGGTCATTTGAATTTAGTCTTTTAATTAAAATATAATAGTTTGAATCATACTTTAATTATTCAGTTATTGTTCGTCTAGTTAGTTGAAAAATAAGTGCTGGAATTTTAGTCAATGAAAGCTAAAAATATTTGTCATTTTTACTTGAAATTCCCCAATACAGTCTTTTTGAGTTTCCCTTCTTCATAGAGGAGTAAACATTTTTGTCTTGCTTTTATTAATTATTATTAATTATTAATTGTGGAAAATATCATTACATTTTTCCCTAAATTCAAAAGAAATTAAATAATAATGCACAATTGTACTCCAAATCTAATCAAGTCAAGTCAGTATAGATCGACTATATTTGGAGTACAATGGTGCATTATCATTTAGTTATTGTTTCATCATGGAAGAAATGCTAAGGGGCATTTACTGGCTTAGTATGTGATATATATATATATATATATATATATATATATATATATATATATATATATAAACACCTCTGTTTAAAATAGAGAGGTGTGTGGGACATTTTTCTATCCCATGTAACCATGAGACGAATCCTGAGCACTCATGTTTTTATTTATTTTGTTTAGTTGGTTCTCACAAAAAAACCCACAATGACCCTGACCTTAGTAAGGCATTTACTGAAGAATTTATAAACGTGGTAAATGTGTAGAAAGGCTGGCAAGATCCTATCACCTCCTCCATGTGCCAGCTGGTAATAAGGACCCTTGTGAACTCTGCAAATGGTGAACCTCTCCAAACGATAGGTGGAGCAACTTACCATTGGAGTACTTTATTGTCACATCAAATGGAAATATCTTCCAAGCAACCTAAATACATTATGTTATCCCCCATAGGCGACATCGGCAAGTGATACAAGATCATCTATTATGACTTCAAGTAAAAATCGAAAAAGTGTCGCTGTGGTAGTCAGCCAGCAAATACGAGACAACATCTCAGATCATCTCACCTCCATAAAAATTGTTTCTGGCTCAATCACCATGTGTCTCATCTCCTGCTACACCCCTCAAACCAGGTGTTCCAATGATGAGAAGAACAAATTCTGGGAAGCCCTCAACATGCACCTCAGAGCAGTGAGTCATGAAGAGCATCTCCTGATCAGCGGAGGTTGAACGGACATGTGGGGTCATCAAGAGATGGTTACGAACAGTGCTATGGAGGGCAAGAACTTGGTGACTGCAAAGAAGTTAGCTGCCAGACTGTGCCTGAAGCCCATGATCTAGCCATAACCTTCTTTAAGAACAGGTCCACACAGCTGACCACCTACACCAACGGTGGAGGTTCAACCCAAATTGGTTGTTGGATGATCTGATGCCAAGACCTGAAACTGGCACTAGATGCCAAGGCTATTCCATCTGACAACATTGGCCCCCAACACTGGCCACTCATCCGTGACATCTGGCTCCATCTACAGGACAACCTCACACAACAAACGAGGGGCTTTGAGCGAATCAAGTGGTGGAAGTGGGCTGAATACAAGAACCAGTTGACAACAGCCCTCAGTGCCCTTAGCTTTGATCCCAATCAACCAGCGGAGATCTGCAGAAGTGAAATCACTGCCAAATTCCTGAGGCCACCACCAAAGTATTGGGGAAGACAATGCCAGGAAGACGATACATTGCTAAAACAGTATGGTGGCGGACAAAAGAAGTCCAAACAGCAATCAAGGCCAAGAAGCGGGCCTATAAGACCTGGTTCCAAACACGCTTGACTGCCAATCTCAACCTATATAAGACCGTCAAGTCTGTAGTGAAAAGGGCGGTAGCCACAGCCAAGGCAAAGCATTATGATGATCTGTATGACTAGCAGGGCAAAAAAGATCTACCATCTCGCTAACTCTTGCCACCAGTCCACTCAAGCCATTGGTCAGGTAATGCACATCAAAGATGTCAACCATCAGCTTCTCCGAGACCCACCAGTTATCCACCAGCACTAGTGTGGCTATTTCTCTATGATTTCCAATGCTGAGATCCCTCATCCACCAATTCCCAGTTCTGAACCTGTACTTTGACCTGTCTCACTGATCACTATAGCCAAAGCACTGTCAGCCATAAGAGTATGAAGAATGGTACCAGATGATATACCATCCGAGATCTGGAAGTCATTGGGAAGATGAGGCACTGAGATCCTTGCAGCACTGTTCAACTGGATTGTCACCGACAACACACCTTCTCGAGCCAGCAACCAGCACCACTGTGCCAATCTGGGAGGAAAAGGCAACGTCAGCATATGCATAAATTACCGGCCCTTTCGGCTCCCAAACCATGAACATCTTTGAGTGGATCCTGGACAGATGCCTCAGAAACATTATCAGCCTCACTCCCAACCAGTGCGGATTTGTCATAGGGTGTAGAAACACTGACACCATCCATGCTGCTTGTCTGCTACTGGAGAAGTACCGGGAGAAGAACAGAAAGATTCATATGGTATATATAGACTTCAATGATCTCGTAAAGATCACCAAGTACATGGAAAGCAATTCGCAGACCGATGGCACCATTAACATTGATGGGCAAGACCTAAAGAAGGCGGACCACTTTAAGTATCTCAGCTCCGTTCTTTCGGCAAATGGCGATAGCCTCCCAGATGTGCGATCCTGGCTCGACGCCTCTTAGCTGAAGTGGTGCCAGGTCGACGGTGTCCTCTGAGAATGCCAAACTGTCTCAAGGCAAAAATCTACAACAGTATTGTATGTGGTGTGGCCTGCATCCACCAAACATCAGCAGACCCACACCATGGAAATACACATGCTTCGATGGTCATGTGGACTGACCCGACTAGATAAAGTCATGAATTAGGATGTAAGGAAAGTGCATGGAGTAGCCCCGATCACTGAGAAAATGAGAGAAGCGTGTCTCTGCTGATATGGCCATGTAGTCTGCAGCAGTGAGGAATCAGTTGCCAGGAAGGCACTGCGCTTAAGCCCCGATGGACAAAGACTATGTGGACAACCAAAGGGAAGTGGATGGATCGGATCAAAGAAGACATGAAACAAGTCAGTGCCTTCACTGAGGATGCCCTGAACCGGATCAAGTGGAGAACAATGTGCCAATGGGTTTTCTTTGTCCACAAGCTTCTGACTGTCCACTCCTGTAGGCGAAAGTAAGAACCACCCACTTCCTAGTGCATGTTAGTAAAAACCAAACACTCCCCCATGCATGACAGTAAAAACCACCCATTCCCACCTGTACGACAGTAAAAATCACCCACTCCCACCTGCATGAGAGTTTATACCACCCACTCCCACCTGCATGAGAGTTAATACCACCCACTCCCACCTGCACAAAAGTTAATACCACCCATTCCCACCGGCATGCGAGTAAAAATCACCTATTCCCACCTGCATGAGAGTAATTACCACCCACTCCCACCTGCATGAGTGTTAATACCACCAAGTCTCACCTGCATGCGAGTTAATACCACCCACTCCTACCTCATGTATTTACCTCATGCAAATGATACCTAAAAATCATTTGTTCCAGCATGTATTACAGTAAAAGTCACTCACTCCCACCTATATGAGATAAAAAAAACAATTGGCAATGAGTTTGAAGCTCAAATACCAACAACTATATGTAGTCTTTTCCTTTGATGTTTCCTCCAAAGCCATTTCCAACAAAAACACAAAGCTCCATGAGACATCTCATGGTCATGTTTGTTTGAGGAGAAACATCACCAACTATTGCAGGACGTATTTAAGTACTGATTTTATGAAGATGTCTGGCCAAAGTTACTGAAGCAAATAGAAAATAGTTTAAGACACAAATGCAATACACTACAGACATTGATTAAAGCTCTGTGTGTTCTGTGCAGCAGTAATACACAAGTTGCCTCAAAAACACTTGATCTGAAGCACTGACTAACATTCACCACAAGGGGGCAGAATATACTTACCAAGTTAACTGCCCTTGTTATAGCTTACACATTGTACTTTAATGGAACAGGGTTTAAAAATTCCATTGCTTGACATAATGGCTGCAGCATTCTAAAAAATGGATTTCTAATGTGTGTGTGGCAAACTACATAGTGTCCTGACCATGCAGCGATTCCTCATTCCAGAGTGTTACCATAAAGTGGGGTGTGTGTTTCTTTGTGTCATGTTATTCCCTAATCTCAAAGCAAATCAAACAGAAGTGCTTGTTTCAGCAGTGTACTGCTGTAGCTTTTACTGTGTTCTCTTGCATCTGCAGCCAGCCGTGCGCTTTGCGGGCATGTTTGTTCCAATCTGCCATGTTAGCCCTGTCTGAGTTTAGATAGAAAGAGAAATATACAGTGACAAGGAGAGCTTATTGAAAATCTGTGTGTGTAGACATTTGATGACAGGTTTTGTATGGATCATGTGAACACACAGCAGTGAGCTTAGACTAGATCATGTTTGTTTTATAGTGGCACTCAGCAGGCATTTTGTGTGTTTGTGTATGAGTGTGTGTGTGTGTGTTGCAGGGTTGAGTGGCTGCTGACTGTGTTCCAGGAGCTTCATTAACAGCCTAATTAAAAAGACAGACACGCACACAGAGTAAAAAGAGCAGACAAGTGTCTTAAAGGAATACTTCAGCGTTCCTTAACCTGATCTCTATTCATCACATCTGTAGTATATGTGCATTACCACAGATAGGACATGTTATCCTGTAATGACAAAATAATGAAAAACGTATTAACTCAAGACTTACTTATTATGGAAATCTACGGGCAGTTGTGGAATTCTGTTAATAAATGTTTAAAATCTGACTATAAAATGTTACACTCGAACAATAAAGGTCTTAGAATGAAACTTTAAGGTCCTAAAACATTATATACTTAAAAAAACAAACAAAAAATCCCCCAAACAAACATGTTGAAGCAAAAAATATGATTGAGTTCATATTGTTTTGGGTTGTCATGCCCCTGAACAGAACTCATAAGCACATGAACTCATGAAACCTCTCCCTGTCTATGATTGGTCCAAATATCACATTGTTGCTTCCATTCATTCATTTATTCATTGCTTCCATCACTGCAAACAGTTTTTCGATTTCTGGTTCCTTTGTTAGCTCGCTGTTGTTACAGTGTGAATGGCAAACCAATGTGTTGAAATCTTTAAGTGATACGCCTCTAAGATGGGAAATCTAGGCGTTCTGCCTTTCCTAGAGCTCCTTATCGACCAAAAACTCTTCTTACTGAGCCTTTCAAAAGAAATGTTTTCATTTCAAATTTAAATATAATTTGCTTCAGAAGGTCATGAGTTCACACCACAACATCACCAAAATGCCACTGTTGGGTCTTTGTTGGGTCATTTGTTCATTTGTACCTTTCTCAATTGTTAATTGCTTTGGAGAAGAGCATCAGGCAAATGGGCAAATGTTAAATGCTATCAGAATATACAATCACCTCATGGACAGATGTTAGCCAGACTCTAATGATATGTGTGACGTGAGGTGAGAACACCGTTTCATGTAGGTGAAATGTCAAATGGCAAACACAATACACTACATAATCATATACTCTTTTTTCCCATTAGTTTGTTATAATGCACTTAACTTGCTAGCTAGCTTGCCATAAATTATTACATTACATTAGCTACCACTTCTTAGCCTATTTAGTCAGGTTTATGAGCAACTACAGCATGGGACTGTGCAGCACACTGGAGCTTTTACTTGTCCAGTGGAATAATTAATGAATTTATGATTTGTCTACCCTTGTTTTTGATTAAAATGCAAGAAGCAAGAAATATTAGAGTTACTTACACTTTCCTAAAGGTTTTGTAGCAGCATCAGGCAGAAACTGAGGCATTTCCTTTCGAGTTTACTTTGAGCTATGTTGCTAGCAAGATGAAAACTGTCTAGTTGTTCCCGCACCACGGAAAAAAAAAAAAAAAGAAGAGAAAAAAAAAAAAAAAAAAAAAAAAAAAAAAAAAAAAAAACCCCCACCCCCCCCCACCCACCCCCCACACCACCCGCCGGGGGGGCGCGGGGGGCCACCCACACACCAACCCACCCCCACTCTGGACAGTTTGGAAATGCCAATCAGCCTACAATGCATGTCTTTGGACTGGGGGAGGAAACCAGGGAAAAATTCTAGCTTGTGGTAAGCACACATACAGTACACTATAGATGAAAAGATTCTGATTTGGCTGAAAAACACTGGAGTATTCCTTTAAGGAAGCATTCTTTCTGTCTGTCACTAATTCCATTTCAGCTCTGCTGTTTATGAGAGAAGGGAAAAGACAGATCACAATAATCATAGAGAGGCGGTGCAAGTGTGAGGGAAATAGAGCGTTAAAGTGCAAGAGTGGGAATTGACTGAGATAGAATTGAGCGATACTTCAGCCTTGTGTAAAGCCATCTTGCTACAAGTATGAGCTTGCATGTGATGATAGATGTTCCATTGTTGTCATAAATTGCCTGACCAGGCAACCACCTCTCACTAAGCATTTTACAGAGAGAGAGAGAGAGAGAGAGAGAGAGAGAGAGAGAGAGAGAGAGAGAGAGAGAGAGAGAGAGAGAGAGAGAGAGAGAGAAGACACAAGGATTGCAGTTGAGGACATGATGTTAAAAGGGATTATTTTGTTGCGGAAGACAGAATTTGTTGCCGTAACAATGCTTGCTCTTTAGGAAAAAAAAAGCTGATTAAGCTCTTTGTGTATGAGGCTGAGTGTTGGAGAGCATACCAAAATTTGTAAACCCACAAAATTGCACCTTGTCCTACAGAAGTAGCATGTTAAGAAACAAGTCAGTGTTAGTTTGAAGAAGACAATAATGGAAGAACTGCATTAAGGCATAAAACTGGACCTTGAAGACCAAGATGCTAATAATTATTGCGTAGTATTTGAAATACAATGCACAGTCTTGAACTAGGGACTACATATCCCATCAGTGCTCTGGTCCTTTGACTCACAGTCTGCCCCTGCCAAGTCTGCCCCTGCCATGGATAATCCAGGTCAGTGAATACACAAACTTATCATAGTTTTAAAAGAATAATACATGAGTAAGACTAGAAAACAATCCTTAAAATTATCTATAAATCCATTTGGCCATCCTGAACAACATAAGCCAATTAAAACTATCAATGTTTATGTCTTATGGAGTGCATGATGTGGATGTTTTTACCACTGTCTTGTAGTAGTTAAAACTCACATGTGTAAGGTGAAATGAGTGTAAGGCATCTGTGAATATTGGTCCATGACACAAGAATTGGACATTAGCTGTTCTACACAGAATAATACCAGAATATTAGACTGGGTGCTAGCCAATTTCCCCCTCTTTCATCCAGTTGCTATTTTTGTGGTCAGAAATTAACATGCCTACGTTGACTTTGATGGAGTAGTGCAACAGGAGTTGAGATTTGAAATTGTAGTAGTATTTTTAAACCCTCTTTAGTCCATTTAGTCCACTTGCATTTACATCATTGCCAATCACCTTTAACCATTTGTGCCTCTGCACAGAATGAAGTCTTAAAAGTCCAGTCTCATTTCTTACAATTTATCTGCACTTGTGACTCACTTTCTGTCAAAGACCTACACTTCCAAAAAGCTCAACCTTTCTTCAGTGGATCTTATTTCAACTGCTTCTGTAATCATAAAGACTACGATGGTCACACTGAACATCCTTTCAACATACTTAGTACTGTTTGACTTTAAAGTCTACAATTGTGTATACAAAGTAATGATTTATAAATCCCTCAGTATTGTGTCACCCAGCAGAGACTGGGTTCCCTTTTGAGTCTGCTTCCTCCAAGGTATCTTCCTCGTGTTGTTTCAGGGAGTTTTTCCATTTACACCGTCAATTCTGCCTTGCTCATTACAGACCTAAATATAAATCTATGTAGCGCAAAATACAACTGATTACAGCTTGTGTTTTACAAATATGAACAAATGACCACAAAATCAAACACATTATTATACACTAAACGTCGTGCAACATATCAACATATATAAAATATTTAGCAAGCCTAACAAAAGCAATTAAATGACAACCTTGCCCAATTTATGTGATTCTACTGTATAGCCAAGGACTGATGACACAAAAATACATAATCTGCATTTGTTCTCCAGTTAGTTATTTCCACTAAAATATCAATATTAAATCCATTAGGGAATTTGAATCTTATACCACTCATTTTTAAGCGAAGTAAAAAGAACTGATTTGGTTGGATACAGCAACAGTATGTCTAATCTCATCTACTGATGTGTTTATTCCAAACGGACAACTTTTTATAATTACAGTGTGCTTTGCCAGGTCGTTCTGGTTCTGCATATTCCAGAAGGGTGAATTGTAGTAATCAATAATTGTGAGGTTACACTTGACACATCCTGGCTATTAAACACCCCGCTTCAAAGAAACACAGGGATAATCTAACAATACAAACCCTAAACTGATAAAAAAACTCTGTTTTGTCATTTAACGTTAATGCATCACATCAGAAGATCATTTAGGGACATTTGAGGAGGTACAGCACTCTGATTGTGTGTGGGAGTGGGAGGGAGTGTGGGTGTGTTGTCCGAACAGCTGCTGTTCACCGATGCAATGTTGCAGTTGCCAGTCTGAAATCCAGACCAGACGCATACTGTACAATAGACATTAGTCTATCTGTCTCATCTCATCTCTGGGAATTTAGAGCCAACACTACCGTCTGTGTGCGGTTGTGCAAGCGGCAGCATGTGTGTTTAATATAGGTGTGAATTTGGACTGATTTCCCTGGTGCCTTGCTGCCTTCTGAGATTTACTCGCTGACGGGCAGCTGTGTGTGCGTTTGTGTGTGTGTGTGTGTGTGTGTGCGTGTGAGAGAGTGACTTTGCATACATTCACAGACAAGGAAATGAATCCTGAAATCAAGACCAATGTTGGTGGTTTTATATTGTGACTGATTGTTTCTGTTTGTTTTCAAAGGGCAGAAAGCCATATTGTAAAGCAGCAGGATTTTGGCTGATCTGTGACAGTGTCTGCACTCAAGCTGTGTCAATCACCAGGCACATGACAGCTGATTGGCTAAAAGCTGTGACGGACAGGGACAAAAAGCTGGATGTGCTGCCAGACACCCACTCACACAGCACCTGGTCTTATAGTCTTATGTACAGCAGCCAAACATTTGTGTACAGTATGTGTGTTTTATGTTTCAGCCTTAGTAACAGATGCTAGTGTGCTTCACAGTGCTACCTCTTATCACACTTCAGACTGAAAATGAACTGATGATTGCTTTCAACACTAGCTGGAGTGTGAGTGCTACACTTGTTAACTACAGATGCTAAACATGCTCTGTTCTGAGATGAGACTCACAAACGGCAAGCACACATTTTATCCCCCATCCTCTTTCTCTCCACTGAAGTCACTGCAGTCACAGATCATATGCCTTAAAGCTATATCCTGGTGTTTTTCTACCTGTACTGCCTCTGTAGTCCATGTGCGATTATCATGAACAAGAATTTTGACATGTTTCCCTTTACTGAGAAAACAATTGAAAATCTTGTTCAAAGAAAGTCATGTATAATGGAGGTCTAAGGTCAGTTGACGACTGCTGTCGGTAAACACTTGAGGGAAAAACACTGAGTTTTATAGAATGCTTTGATATATTGTTTTGTTAAATAAAGTTGTAAGCTCCAAATCTGTATAAATCAACCTTTCAGATGGAAGAATCTGTGACTATGCATTGTAGAGTAGACATACTGTAGGCATGTAAACAGGTGTGCCTCAGTTTAATCCTAACGATTTAGTCTGATAGAAACATATAAGTCCAAGCTCTCATATAATTCCCAGCTCCAAGGGGTTCAACAACTGTCCTTAGTCTTCCATTATAACTGCATTTTCACAACTTTCCCCATTTTTGTCTCACTATACTTTTACTGCAACAAACAGGAAACATGCTGAACTTATTAAACACGTGTCAAAATGACTGTAGATGCGAAATCACTCATCTGCTACAGATGCAATAGTTAGAGTACAGCTTGCAGAATCGCTGGAGTGGGGTTGATGGACTCGAGACTTTTTCTGTATTGACTTGTATTGTCCTGGCATTTGCACTTTTGCACGTGTTTGTGTTGTCTTTGCTTTTTGCATGCACAAACTTTGACAAGACGTAATTCCTTCTTCTAGAAAACATAACATGATCATTAGTGGAATACATAAATGAAGCCAACTAGTTAATGTAAAAGTTGTTTTCAGTCTTTGTTTCATTTGGACTTGAGCTTAACTGGGCCTTGACCTTGGAATTCAGTTGATCTTGGCTAGTCCTGGGCTTGTACTGTCTTGTCTTGGATTTGATAGTGGCAGTCTTGACTACAGCCCTATGCTGGAATATTGTTTGTTTATGGTTCCATTAGCCAAGGTATCAATTATCAAGATAACCACATTTATCCTTTCATTTAACCTACCTGCCACCATGGAATGATGATAATGAACTTGTATGATTCTGGCTCCCAGAATACAACTAAACTTCACCCTGATGAAACTGTAGATATATCTCAGATATGGACCAGTTGGGCCAAAATTGGAACGGCATAATCTGTGAAAAACTTTATAATTGGTTGCTTAGATAAGGATCATTCCATAACGACCATTCTGTGCTTAAATCACATTTAGCCTTAATTATCTGATATCTGATAGCTAACATAATTTATTTAATTGGTTAAAATATGTAGTGTATGTAATATTAAAACAGTAGCTAACACCTCTATTCATTGTTTAAACTTACATTCATCTATATTTAGTATTGTCAGAATTCAAATAATGTTCATTTACGTGCATGTTTTTGTAATCCTGGAGAGAATCCACATGAGCCAATTCATTATCTGTTCATTATCCAGTTCCTATTCAAATGAGCATCAATTATTACAAGATTTCTGTAATATTAATGCAAGTATTCCTGTGGACATAAAATAAATAATGAATAAGTGTAAATACAGATTGCAATAAACACAGCTGTTTCCTCCCCACGTCTGCTTTGCTAGAAAAGCTTGCAGCGTATGCTGACCTCTTTGTGACCTTTCTCCTGGGCGCCAGACAGCATGAACAGCATTCTGTGTGAAAAATGATACTGATCTGTGTGTAACCCTGTTTGCATGTAATCTCTTGATGTGATGAGCTGGTGAGGAACATAGTTAATTGAGAAACACTTTCTTCACTTATATATGCAATGTTTCAGCTTATCCTGATTATGGTGAAAAAGCAGCTTATATAATATAAATAGAGTCAGGAAAGATCTTGATCATTTTCAGTCACTCTCATTTTTCTGAACTCTATGACTTCAGGGCACATGCACACACACACACACACACACACACACACACACACACACACACACACACACACACACACACACACAACACACAACACACACACACACACACACAGGAACTCACACACATAGGCACTCGCCTAGCGTTTGAAAGTTTCCTTGGCAACACCAATTTCTAATTTTCTATGAACGAGAAAGCCAGGACACACAGGAGAGATTTAAACCCAGAGAACATGCAGTGTTTCTCCAGTGACGTGCTTTTACTAAAATCTAACTCTTTAAAAGATATATTAAGGAGCACAAATGGTCCTTCTCCGACTCTAAGTTTGAGCCCAGAGCGAAGGTCAGCGTTGCACTTGACCCATGTGTCGCTGATGTTGCTGCGGATGAGCACTCATTGTGCATGTACTGCATACAGACAACAAGATGCACAATTCCACTAACTTATAAGAAAGTGGCCATGGATTTTATGGTAAATGGAGATCCAGACATTTGGATGCAAGTCTGAAAGGAGTGACTTTTTTGGTTTTGTTTTTATCAGTCAACATTCTGTGATCTGTTTGCAGGTGCAATGTGTGTGCCAGACAAGTCACACACTCTTTCAGGTAGGTGGGTGAGGAAGGTGTGTGTGTGTTTGTGTGTGAGTGGATGTTGCTTTATCAGTGTGTGATTTATGGGCTCCTTGAGTTTAACTGGCAGCCAAAAAACAGGTATAGGTGGGTGTGTGTGTTCATGTGTATGCTTAGGGCACAGGATGGAGACACACACATCACATACACACAGAGTAATCCTCTTACTCTCAGTGTGAGCTGTGATGCTCTGTTGGTTCATGGCTGATGCTGCCAACCTCATCTACCCCCTGCCTTCACAAAACCACACGCCACATGTGCAGTAACAATTTTTCAAGAGATAACGGACGGTAATACAGTATGTTTATTAAGACAGAATATCTGCTGCACGGAGTGTGACTACTAAATCATGCTGAATTTGCTTTTGAGTAAATTCTACATCTCCTTTAGCTTTATGGCATGACACTACTGGAAGAACATCTATAACACGTCTGCTTGAAAACTCTAGTAACAAAAATGTCAAAATTCAGCAGAAATATATTTATTTCACTGTCCATTCATAATCAACACATTAGTTAAAAGTTTGAAAGCAACTTCAGAGAAGGCTGTAAATCCACCCACTCGTCACAATCATGTCATAACATACATATCCTACATCTCTGAAAAGGTTGCTTCCTCATTTGTACCAAGATTTCATTCTTTGTTCAGAACCAAAAATTTCAAAATATTCTGCATTGCTAAATTTTTCCATGTACATTCCTATCCATATTTAGAAGCTTGCTACAAAGGAATTCCTCAATGTTGATAATTCTTGGTTTTATTATACAGTAGATTATATATTATATATGACCGTGCTTGTTTTTTCCAATAAACTGTTCTGTAACTTTTTTGCCCTCTGAAGAGTGTGTTCACAGTGAAATAAACATTTTAGTTCTAACATCATCCAAATACTACATTTGTGATTTGCAAATGTTTGCAGATTTAATTAGAATCAGCCAAATGCAAATTTGTAGGAAAAATGTTCCTATACAAACAATATTGGTAATAATGTCTTTAGTGTCTTGCCTTAACAAAGCATATTTTAAAGTTTCAGCGTGCATGTTAATCACATTACATTTCAAACTCTTATAGCTTCATTAAGTCTAACACTTTTATTCTGCTTCTACATTACAGTGAGTTTGTACAAGTTTGTGTGTGAGAGGAAGTTTTCAAAAGTCCTCATCTTTGTCCAATTTCCCAACTAACCTCATTGCCAATTTTATGACTTATAAAACTTCCAACTATGTTGTGTTGAGAACATTCAATGCTTTGTGTTAAATTAATTTGATATGTAATGTGCAACTGTACCACTAGAGGTCCCTAGTGGATCTGTGAGGTATAAGAGGAGCTGAGTTGAGATAAAAAAAATAAAATAAAAAAAGAAGAAGAAGAGATTAAAGTTAATTTTTAGGGTTATGCCATGTCCACTGTTCATTTTATTTCTACAAAACACCACAAGCTAGAACCAAAGAGTTTTTCAGCTTATTGCCATATCCATAAAATAACCCTTTTAAGTTGCCCAAAGAACCTTTTATTCTCAAGTTAGAAGAAAAAGAAGAAGAAGCTTTTGTCACATATATAGAAGGTGAAATATTGACACTGTGTCAACATTTTTTTCAGTAAATATATTTCCAATGAGGCTATTCGCATGAAATAGTCACCAGACATCTGAATAAATTCAAGAAATTCACACATATAAAGAAATCCAAACATTAACGTCCATAAATGAAGCTATGTGTAATAAAGAGGAATAACACAGGAAAAAAAGTATTGAACACGCTAACTGAAATTCATTGAATACTAAGTGGAAAAGCCTTTGTTTGTAATGACAGCTTCAAGATGCTTCCTGTATGAAGAATATAATCAGCAGCAGTATTCGGGTGTGATTTTGGCCCATTCTTCTAAACATATTGTCTTTAAATCATGTTCAGTTGGATTTAAGTCAGATGTTTGACTGGGCCATTCTTGATTTTTTTTTACACCAATTGAGAGTTTCCTTTGCTGTATGCTTGGATTGTTGTCCTGCTGGAAGGTTCACCCACGTCTTATCATCCTGGTGGATGGCAGCAGATTCTCCTCATGAATCTCCCGGTAAAGCGCTCCATTCATCGTTTCTTTAATTATATGAAGTCTGCCAGTACCATGCGATGAAAAACAGCCCCACACCATGATGCTTCCACCTCCAAACTTTTGCTATAGTGTTTTTAGGGTGATGTGCAGCACCATTTCTTCTCCAAACATGGTGTGTAGTATGACAGCCAAAAAGGTAAATTTTGCTCTCGTCTGACTAGACTACACTCTCCCAGTATTTCATAAGCTTGTCCAAATGAGTTGTAGCAAAGTTTAAACAAGCTTCTACATGCCTTTTCTTTAGTAATGGAGTCTTACGGGGTGAGTGTAAGTAGTGGAGTGCATTGCCTATTGTTTTATCTGTGACGATGACACCTGCTGCCTCCAAGTGTTTCTGGAGCCCTTTCCGAGTGGTCCTTGGCTTTCGGTTACTCTTCTGACTATTCTTCTGACTCCCTGGTCAGAAGTCTTGTGAGGATCTCCTGTGGGTGTCTGGTTGATGACGGGGTGATGTTGCTTCCACTTGCAGATAATGGCCCCAATGGTGCTTTCTGGAGAATTCAGAAGGTTTGAAATACGTCTGTATCCGATTATATCAATATGTTCCACAACAATAAGGTTGCGAAGGTCTTAGGATAGCCATCTTAAGATGTTTCTTGTGTTGTCACACAAGAAACATCTTAAGATGGCTCTCCTAAGACCTTCGCAACCTTATTGTTGTGGAACATATTGATATAATATGTTGTCACACAAGAAACATCTTAAGATGGCTCTCCTAAGACCTTCGCAACCTTATTGTTGTGGAACATATTGATATAATCGGATACAGACGTATTTCAAACCTTCTGAATTCTCCAGAAAGCACCATTGGGGCCATTATCTGCAAGTGGAAGCAACATCACCCCGTCATCAACCAGACACCCACAGGAGATCCTCACAAGACTTCTGACCAGGGAGTCACACAAGAAACATCTTAAGATGGCTCTCCTAAGACCTTCGCAACCTTATATGGTAACAAAAAGCTTTTTTATAGACCATCAATTTACTATCCATCCATCCATCTTCAACCACTTATTCCTGCTTCAGGGTCGCGGGGAACCTGGAGCCTATCCCAGGAAGCATATGGCACAAGGGTACACCCTGGACAGGGTGCCAGTCCATCGCAGGGCACAATCACATACACTACGGAGGAAACCGGAGTACCCGGAGGAAACCCCCGCAACACGGGGAGGACATGCAAACTCCGCACACACATGGCCCTGGCAGGAATCGAACCCCGGACCCTGGAGGTGTGAGGCGAACGTGCTAACCACTACGCCACCGTGCGCCCTTATCAATTTACTAACCCAGCTAGTCGGTATAATTACTTACGGATTTCAGCTGGTTCCTTGCCTTACCTTGCCTTGGAGAACTGCTTTTATTTAGCGTGCTCAATACTTTATTCCACTTTATTACACATAACTTTATTTATGGGCTTTAATGTTGTGAATTCTTTATATTTTATATTTCCGGATTTCTTGTTAGGAACTTGGGGTCAGAGTGCAAAGTCAGCCATGATACGGCGCCCCTGGAGCAGAGAGGGTTAAGGGCCTTACTCAAGGCCCAACAGTGGGAGAAAAATCTATTTATTGGCGCTTTAAAAAAAAAAAAACCCACAAATGGGTCTTCACAGCAGTGCCACATGGAAACATGTCATCATAAGTTCTCTTTTTTGAAAAACTATTAGCCAGTGCTTTAAGGGACCAAAGTAAGGTTATTAAGAGTGATACAATGAGAATCTTTAGGGTTTACTTTAGCATATTAAGGGATGATACCATTTAACAACCAATACACTGCTCTGAAGAACCTATAATGGACCATAATCTCCAAGGAACCATATAGCTCAAGAAACCTATACAATGAAAAATGGTTCTTGAAAAGAAGGTTGTTTGCAGAACATATGGTGCCATAAAGAACCATTAAAGAACCTACATTTTTAAGAATGTATCAAAAATGTATTAATGACTCTCATGATATGTCATACCACGATCCTGTGTCAAAATCCTAACTCTATAAATGTCATTGTTGCATTCTCAGACAATCAGTGTCATGCTTTGATCAAGTTTTCTGAAAGCTAAATGCCAAGGAATGGACATAAGCATAATCAATTTAGTTGGTAATCAGCAATCACCAGCTGTCAGACTATGCGCATTTGCATCTTCACATTGTCAAAACAGCAGATAAAGCTTTAAAAACATATAAATGCCTTAATAAAAAGACATTAATAACAAAAAATTTAGCCAAATTATTTCCCTTCCAACATTGGTGAGAACGGCCGAGTGAAGAGACGACGATGAGGCTCGTGCTTAATTGCGGTGAGTGACTTTTACCTCGGGTGATGAGATAGAGACTGATGTGGATGATGCTGATAATCCAAGTTGTAACTCATTTCTCATTGGCAGTAATGTTTTTCTATAAAAAGGTTTGATTATAAATGGAGAGGTAGTTGCTGCTTTTTTCAGTGGAATGGGAATGCAATCTTTAAATGAAACATTGCCTTTTGGGAGTAACTAGATGAAACTTTGCTTTCAATGCTAGAACTTGAATTCTAATGCAAAATAGAAACATATTTCAGTTTAGTTTCTACTATAGTACATTGCAAAGAATGACAGCAAGTGAAAATGTCTTAAACGTAGTAAAAATATCTTGTATTCATTATTATGAGATTACAGTAAACCAAATATAAGATCAAACCTATTTCTAGATTTCTTTTCTTATATTTTAAACTAATTTCAACATTTATTTAGAAATAATCTTGTTTTATTCTGCAGAAAATTTAGCTAATTTTAAGCATTTATTTCTAATAAAATGTAAAGATTGAAACTAGTAAAAATGTTTAATAAGCTTATTTGATTTATTGTAATCTTATAATTGGAAATACTAGATATATTTGACTATATTTAAGATTGTTTTCACACAGTTTTCATCCACCATCTTTTATTTGTGATGTATAGACGACCACAGCCAATCAGAGGATCGTGTTCTGGACTGTAAAAAAAAGAATTGGTGTATTTTATGAGCTCTGGGGAGGGTGAATCACTGCGGCCTTAGACCGACAGATGCTATTTGGTCTCGTTGATTTTGTGATGTACTCGGCAAGTGTTTAATGTAGGGCTCAATGAGTTAAGCATAAAGTAGTTGCAAAGTGCTGTTAACAGTCATACTTTCGACCTGCAGTATACACCGTGTGTGCACATTACTGTATTCCGTTCATTAGCTTAAGCACGATGTTGTGTGGAGGAGCCGGAAACCACGGCAACAGCCCAGTTCCGCTGTGACATCACAAGACAGGCGGGAGGCAGTTACTGTGGAAACAGCTGCCCGGTTGCCGATAACCAGCCTTTGTGGTTCGCGTGCATGAGCACAGAATGAAACTGCTTCACTTTCTTGTGACTTTTTCTCTCCCTTGAGAGTTTATTGTGGACAGGAATATACAACTAATGTGAGCTCTGACATGCGTTAAGCAAAAACACGGAGAGGTTTAAGACAGGATGAATAGAAAGTCATGGTGGTTATGTGACATGTAATGCTTGTGTGGCCTTGTAACTTGAAAGGCTTCACCTGTGTTGTCCATTTTCGAGTCTCAAACGAGTCAGTGAGTTAATCTCATGGTATGATTAGGCTCCAGGGCTGCTCCAGGCATCAGTAGTTCTGTGATTACACGTCTATCTCACTTTGTCAGCCAGTTCTCTTCAGGCCCTTCATCAAGTTGCCTCAAGTGCAGAAATAAAATGACCTTTTTGGCATTCTGACCCAGTGTCGTTTTCTGGAGTGCATAATTTCACACGAGTGAAGAGCTATCGCCTGTGACAGCCAATTCCCATTAGAGTTACTGAGGTGAATAACAGAGTTACAGTGGACTGTAGTGATTCAAACCTGACTGCTAAAAATAATTAAGTACAAATATTTTAAATCAAGGATGAAATAAAAACCTGCTCACACATATAATCCCATAAAATCTCTGTATTCTTGCTTACTTTCAGTGACAAAATAATAAACAACAACAACTTCATGGTCAATAAATAGTCCTCTGTGGCACTCATTAGCACATTTGTACAGCATAGAAGCATATAATTTTAATTTCATAACAGACCACAGCTGTGAGAAATCCAGTTTAGAAGGACGAGCTCAGGACGCAGCTGTGTTGATTTGTTTCTGTGTTTGTTGCATTTTTTTTTCTCTACATGACATTGCAGCTCTTGGCTCTGTCCTTCCTGAGTGTAGGGGAGGGTTCGAGGGGTGTGGTGTGGGAGTTGATTGGCATCAGGGGCTGATGGGAGATGCGCTTGAGGGTACGGCGAGAGGAGCTTCGCTTCAGGCCGGGAGCGGGGCGTCTGACGGACGCGAGAGTGGTGATGTGAAAGACGTCTCGCACACTGTTTACGCACATACGTGAGGAACACTCGACATACGCCACAGCACCAAGCTCCCGTGCTCGCAGGCTGCCCTAAAAAAGAGAGAGCGAGAAAGAAATGTGCTTAACGATAGCCCATATTACATTTGTGTTGTGTTTTTTACATTGCATTTTGAATCTGTGTGAAGTCTCTATTTGCTTTGGAAAGGCACCACAACAACCAAAAATTAAATGTACAGAATTTTTATTTTGTAAATAGATATATTCCATTGGCCAAAACATGTTTGGTGTCCAATGCTCTGGAAAGGTCCTTTACTTTTCCAATGGAGCTACGAGGCTAATATAGCTAAGAAGTAATGGTCTTGTAATGTCACCTAAAATCTTTCCTATAAACATTAAGATACAAATCGAGAGAACTAATTTTGTAAAATGTCTCCATCCATCTATCCATTTTCCGTACCGCTTATACTACGCAGGGTCGCAGGCACTCAGGGCACAAGGGAGGGGGGCCAACCCATTGCAAGGGCACAATCACACACACATTCACACACTACGAACAATTTGGAAATACCAATCAGCCTACAGTGCATATCTTTGAACTAGGGGGGGAAACTGGAGTACCCGAAGGAAACCCCCTAACTGCCTAAACACTAAGCCACTGTGTATGTACCTTGTAAAATATCTAGATTTACAATATCATAAAAAGTCTAATCATTATCTGCATAACTGGCTTTCCTGTCCAGGCAATAGTTTAATGCTTGTAAAATGCATTCAAGTCTTTGAACTCATAGATACTTGTTGGAAGTGTTCTGAAAATTATTTTGGAAACCTCAGACTTTCCAAGTCCACAAGGATGTAAACACACAACAACAAAAATGAAAAACATGGCAGCTTCAGCATGCCTCAGCAGCTTCAGCATGAATGTGCAGTTAAGTGTGCATTATCGGGATGTAACTGTATGCATGCCTATGAAACATTCTCCACAATTATCCATCACTGATTAGATAATAAATAGTTTAGCAACTGTAGGTGTTGCCATGGAAATGCCAAGTCCAAGGATATGAACTACTCAGAACAGACGCTCCAAGCCTTCATTCATTGTAATTACCGTAATTCTGGTGTGACCTGAGCACACTAGGAGATGGGGCCAGGGTGGCAGAAAGATTCCAAGTGAAAAAAGGTGATTCTGGTTGAGTAAAATGGTTCAGCTACATGGTGACGTTGTTCAAGTTTTTAGATTACAGTAATATTGTATTTATACTGAAAAGTTTGAGAGTGACAGACTTGGTAACTACATTTTCCTCATAGCACCATCCATCCATTTTCCATGTTGATTATTCTACACCAGGTCACAGTGGAGCCTGGAACCTATCCCAAGGAACTTGAGTTACAAGGTGGGGGACATGCTGGATGGGGTGCCAACCCATCACAGGGCACAATCGCACACAGATTCACATACCTCAGACAGTTTGGAAATTTGCCAATCAGCCTACAACATATGACTGGGACCAGTAGCAGTACCAGGACCAGTACCAGTACCAGGAGAACATGCAAGCTCTGCACACAGGGATGAGGAGGGATGAGGCGGGATTCAAAAACCTCCCTCCGGATGCTGGAGGTGCGTGGCAAGCACGCTAACCACTAAGCCAATGCAGCCACATAGCATTAATGAAGGACCAAACATGTCTTGCCTAATATTCCTGTCTTAGACCACGTGCCCCTGGGATAGGCTTTGAAACTACCATAATAATTTATACAATAACAACAGTTATTGTAATTCTTATTGGTGAATGGAAAATGAGAGGCTTATAGGTTTTTCTATCATCTCCTAAAGGACCTTTTCCACTTCTCCCTCTCATCCTCTCTGCTACTCTCTCCATTAAAGTGGAAGCAATCTGTGAACTGCACTCTCAAGCTCCTAGAATGAATGACAGTTATAACAAAAATGCTGCCTAGATAAAAATAAACACAGCCTGCCCCCCCATATTTCCCACCAGCTACCCAGTTACACCACCCTCTCTCACTTAAACACTCTCCTGGACCGTAATTATGAGTTTAGCACTCTGATTTCGTTTTCCTTACAGATGCAAAAAATCATAGAAATAAAAAATTGATGAGTGAAAAAGTATTTGCTCCATCCTGATTTCTTCAGTTTTTGTTTGTGGGGAAATTCCAGTTGATATAACTTAATCAGAGTGACTTAAAGATAATACTGGTCTCATAATCTGGGACAGCGAATTGAAATATGTTAGTTTGGCCAGGGAAGTGTATATTTAGCTTTGAAAAATCATATGCTTCTGCAGGCTACAGTGTGTTACTTTTAATCAATACCAGCACAATAGAATTAATTTCAAGAGACTGTAAATGCTGATTGTGCACCAGAATGTATTTAGGCATTTAAAACAATACCTAAATAGACTATTTGGTCTATTTCTTAATCAGCCTTTCTTGCACTATTCCAATTTATTAACCTTATTATAACAGGAAGATAACACATGACTGAAACACAGTCCTGCTATAGCTTTTCAAACCTGTGTGTGTATGTGTGAGTGAGCATGCGTCTGAATGTAGTTGTCAGACCAAGTATGTGTACTGTCACAGCTTATTTGCATGGATGGGTGCATAAGAAAACAAATTCCAATCTCCGATGTAGATACAGAGATACAGAAAATTAATCATGTATTGTTGGTGCAGTGTCTGTTATAGTTATATCATTATGCTCACTATGTTGTGCCTCAAGAAATACTACTGAAACTGACAAAACTATTGGTTGGAGTTGTAGCCGTAGTATTTAGTATATAAATACTGTAATATCAGCAGTTAAAATGCAAAAGTAATTGTGGTTTTCTCAAAACATCATTTGCATGTTATTCATATTCTGCAATATCAGTATTGTAAAGGGCAAAATAAACACGTGATGTATATTGTATACAGCTCTACAGAATATTGAATAGTGCCTTTCCATCATATAAAAACCAATGGCAGGAGATATTTCCTTTTCATTTATGGAAGTATTCATGAGTGTCAGGACTTTGGAAAGTCAGGAAAGACACAGGCAAGTCTTCAGGAGTTTGTGCTTTCTGGTTGGACAGGCTGTGTTTCTTTGTCTTATTAACTTCAACAGAGAGATAAAAAAGGAAGGACTGTTTATAGCTGCTATAACATAAGGCATAATGGGAACTAACTTGTCTCATGGGCCTTCCATAATGGTAAATGCAAATCATAAACATTTAAAAGGCATGATGCATCATTCATTAGTAAATACAATTTTGGAATTGTTGGCAAATCATTGTGGTGTAAGAGGAATAAAACCCTTTTGGGCATGCTGTTATAGTTAAATAATCCACATCACACTTTCCCAGCAGAGATTCATTTTATTCCTTATTGATGAGTTCTCTCTTCTGATTGGTCAGAATGTGTTCATTAATATTCTATAACAGCAGCTATGACAGTAGTTCCAGTTGCAAGGCATACCACAGGTTTATATTCATGCACTTGTTTTAATGTTTTATCCTCTCTATAGTAATGGTTTACACAGGGACTTGTATGATACACTCTCTACATATGTTTTGAAGTGTTTAATTGTACAGTTCACATGCTAAATAGTATCCGAGATTAGAATTAGTGTGTCCCAAATTGTAGTGTGGTTAAATGTCACAAGGTACTCTACTATTTCCACTACATTTTCGATTTCTGGATCCATGGACACGCCCTTTCAGCTAATATAGCCCACAACACCTGGCACGAGGGAGGAGTTTTGTGTCGCCAAATTCAACCTGCAAACATGGCGGACGAGCGTAACGCATTTTTAGAGGTGTAAATAAAATGTGGAAAAATAAATCAAGGGAATGGTCAATTAAATTATGTAGTATAAATGATATAAGGAATTATGAATGAAGATTGACAGGTGACAGTGTATGTAACTATGCAACAGTGTTCTTGTCTATTTCATGATGTATTAGTATGTCCCAGTACTTGCAAATTTGTTTGCTACACGCTCAAAAGTATATACTTTTTCTGCTCAAAAAGAATACATATTTTTAGTGCACAGTATAAGTAGGTCAATTGGGACACGGCATTGGGGAAGTTTTCTGTCGGGAGATGTTTATTTAAAATTTTGGAAGGAGTCTCCAGTGTCAGCTCTTTGTAATAGTGACAGAGTTATAGCTTTACCACTGACTAACAAGATGCATGTTTTCTTATTAATTCTAGAGGCAAAACCACTGTGTTAATAGTGCTATAGTAAACTATCGTGAACATTTCTAAGGGTTATGCTAATGTCAACTGCTTTACATGTCAAGGATATGTTGCTGGAAATACAGGGAATAATCATAACCAACAAGCCTGGTTGTAAGGTAAGCCTGTGTTACCAGGATGCACTTTTTCTGTAAGTCTGCTGTAGCTTTACTTCTTCAATTTGCTAAATCCCAGGCATGAATATTAAACCGCCTGGATAGACTCATCCAAATTGAATCTAACACTGCCGTCTGTCAGCTCCTCTCAGACGGTCTCATTTAGTTGTGTGTGTGTGTGTGTGTGAGAGAGAGAGAGATTGAGCTATCTCTCTGGTGAGCCCCACTGCAGTATCTGTGTAAACAGTTATATTAAAAGCGATAGTTTTCCTCCACACTACTTTCTCCTCATTTCCTTCAAGTGCATGTGCCTTCTCACCTGCTCGTGTGTGATGGGTATGAGGCGCTGTTTGGACAGTTCTCGCAAGGTGCTGACATCCGTCCTCATGTCGAGTTTACAGCCCACTAGCACTAGCTTAGCATTGGGACAGTACTCCTGAGCCTCAGCCTGCCACTGAAACACACAGAGGAACAGTTACACTCCAATAAATATATGATTAATATGCATGGATTTTATTATTAATAAGAAATATACTGCATATGCTAAATATGTAATGAGATGTAATATGTACATACGTTTATTAATATGTCAACTGTGATGGTTTTAAGAAAAATATTTGTTGCAATATTTGTTATAAAAAGCTGGAACATCATATTAAACAAATAGTGTTTTTCAATCTAATTTCTAATCCATTTCTGTCTGTAGAATGCGTGATTACACAGACAAGAACTGGTGCATTTTCCTGTACTGAGAATAGAACAGGAAGCTCAAAACTCATGAATAATGGAAAGTGTAAGTAATTGTAATTTTACTGTATTGCCACAGCGTTGGATAAAACTCTATAAAAAAAAACCTTTGGTGATACTTTCCCTTGCGTGTTTCATCTCAAGACCTTTATTATTTACAAGCACACTGAAACTTTCCATTATAGGAGGTTATTAAGTAAACAGAAAAGATTTTCTCCCCTCAGTATTGGAAAATGTTTTGTAAAGTTGCTGAAGGTAACTGCATGTGTACCTGCAATTGTTTTGTCTTAGAATATTAATTATTAATTAATACAACACATTTATAAATATATAAATAGTTTATGCAGATATTATGATGATGATTATTATTATTATTATTAAGATTATTGTTATTATTATTATTATTATTATTATTATTATTATTATTACAGTTGAGGTCATAATCTGCTAAATAACAATGTTATTATTTTATTTTCTGGTAAACATCTTCTGAAGGGCAGTACTAAATGGGAAAAAAAGATCTTTAAACAAAATAATACCAATTTCAATCAATTATCCTGTTCAGAAGTTTACATCCCCCTGACTCTTAATGTAGTATGTTGCCTTCTTGAGCATCAGTGGATGCACCATTTGTAATAGTTAAGTACGAGTCCCTCAATTGTCCTCATCATATATCTACTGTTGGAAATGGATGAAATATGCAGAAGATGCTGGAAAAGTAAAGAGTGTGCAGGACCTGGAGGATTTTTCTGAAGAACAGTGGGCAGTTTAACTGCTCAGGACAAACAAGGGACTCATGAGCAACTATCACAACACATAAAAACAGTTGTGGATCATCCAGGTAATGACACACAGTATTAAGAACCAAGCATATGTACACTTTTGAACTGATTCATTTGTGTAAATTCAGTTATTGTGTCTTGTGGAATATCTGTAAACATGTGTTATGTGAAATATTTTATTCAGAGTAGTACTAAAAATGTATGATCCCTCAGTAAAAAACAAAACAAACAAATAAAACATTTAACAGATTCTGCAAATCGTATGCAAACTTATGACCACAACATTTATTAATAATAATAATAATAATAATAATAATAATAATAATAATATCATCATTGATGTTAATAATAATAATAATAATCATAATAATCATACTACTACTACTACTACTACTAATAATAATAATAATAATACAGTTATCAATAATGAAACAAATACATTTCTTTGATTAATTCTTAGCCAAGGGTACACAAAATTTTGCACTATGTTCTATAGTTTATAATTTTTTAAATATTATATATTCAGTAGGTGCAAGGACTCTACCCTCCTATAAAGACACACAGTCATGTAAACTCTAGATTTTCCTCCAGATTGTTGTTGCCTCCAGATATCTAAACTACACCGTTGTCCTCGGCTCTGTAGCCTACGAGCTCAGCTATGCCAGTTATGCCACTGTTCCCCTCTGGCTGAATGTGTTCAGCCATCCATCAACTCATCTCAGTGATCTTTCAGCCCTTGACACCATCACTCACTGTGCAGTCAGAATAAAGCACCTCTCTACAGTTCACGCCTTTCAGCTCCACCCACATGGGGAGGGGTCAGAGGTGACAGGCTGGAGTTCTCGGACTGGCACCTTAAAAAATCCAAACGGGTGTTTGGGATCATCGCAAAATCTCTAAACTATTTTCTGATCATCGCGCTACTCTGACTTCGAGACGGAGTTCTAAGGAATGTTCTGTGTCTGTCATGGCTCTGATGTAAACACATGTGGGCTGAGGCACATTACAGGGCAAAGCTCCACTTAGATTGCACAACAGAAACGGCCTTAAGTGCCAGGCATGCCAAAACAACTATTAGGCTACCAAAGCGTGGGAATGTCCCTTACACGGCTGCTTTTAAAACACAAATATGGCAGACCACACAGCTTAAACTCCTCTTCATATTAACGCTGCAAGGCCATTCTCACACCCTAAAAAAAAAAACAAAACACTTTTTGTATTGTTTTGATAAAATTGATTCTTTTAATGGTTTACAGTGGAATATTGTTTGAAATGAGTTCTTCAGAAAGATTGTTTGCGAGTCAGCATTTTACTTAATCATCATGAAACAAAATAATTATTAACTCCGATTTATTCAGATGTTTAGAAAGTAGATTACAGTCAACACCCATACGACTACTGTATGAAGACCGTGAGACATAATACAGTAATATTGAATATAGTATGAATGTAGTATTCAAACAATGGTACGCCTTACATGAAGGTATGCTTTACATTAACTTCCTTCCACTTTACATATTAACATGAACAAACCATACACCGTAAGTAACCATAACAAAATAATTAACACTTGTTTTTTGCACATAATACACCAAATTTGCCAAATAGGCAATGAGCTGATAATGACCAATAAACATGCTTTTGGCTGTTAATTGGCGAAATTCAGAACTGAGCCTGAAGCACATTCCAATATTTAAACATGGAAACCAGAGTGAAGGAATTTAATTTGTGCTTGTTTATGTGGACTTATTTTTAGCCATGGATTCAGTGCTGGTGTCTTTAACTAACATTTAAACAATTGTTAGTTGATACATGTGTTAACTTTGTTACTTTGTAAAATTACTTGCGCTTTATCAATGCCAAGTTAAACATTTCTTAATGTTCAATAATGCAGGAAATGTTAGTTAATGTGTGTAAATGTGAGATTTCTTTATGCTCCTATATTAGTATTATGTTTAAGGAAAAGACAGAAGAGAGAGAGAGAGAGAGAGAAGCAGAAAGTCTGGAGTTTTAGACCTTCTTTGGAACGCTGTCCAGAGTCTCAGGCCTGCTGATGTCGAAACAAATGAGCACCGCATCCGAGTCTGGGTATGCCAGTGGCCGCACATTGTCATAGTATGATGAGCCTGTAGACAAATATAACCAAAAATATTCAAATAAATAAACAATAATAAAATAATAAAAAGTAAACATCAGGCAGTTATACAGGTTTTATGATGATCTGATTCTCAATTTTGATGAAGAGCAGTTTTCTACAAGTGAAAGTTTGTCTTAAAGCTGCCAGAAACGAGCACTCGAGTAAAAGTAGAAGATGCTGAAACTCATACATTCTCACAGTAATGAAGCAGACACTTTATTCCTTTGTAAATCCATATGCATAAGAATGAACAAAATCAAAGTAACTGCCATTTTTAAGCCTTATACAATTGGACCATGCAGCTAAGTCAAAAGAAACGTTCTTTTATTTGACAATTTTCCACAAAAATATAATCAATACAACTGCAAAATGAATCAAATGTAAATATAGCCTGCAACAAGACAATTCAAAACATAAGGCAAAATCAACACACACGAAAAAATGTAGGCAGCGAACAGATGGATTATACAGCAAGATCTTCCCCATGGCATCACTAGTTTCATTTACACATGCAAGCAAAAACAAGGGCACAAGCTAAATCTTACTCAAGATACTGATAAAAACACAAAATACCTACCGGGGGGGCTTATAAATCACAATAATGGAAAAAAAGAGGAAAACTAAAAGCTGGTGTTGCAATGTACTGTTATAATATATAATGCATGTTGAACTTCATCTATATTTATAGGTGAACTCGCCACCTGCTGTAGCATAAAGAACATCACCAGTTGTTCCCTTCACAAATGAGCTTAGATGGAACCTTTGAGGTAAAGGCTTGATTGTTTTTGAATAATCCTGCAAGTGGCTGGTTTTTTGTTTAGATTTTTTCATTTAAAATTGTCTTGTGTAGGCTCCATCACATCAAGTTCAATTGAGTTTTTATTGTCATCCCTCTATATAGCGTGTATACATTGGAACGAAATGATGTTTCTTCTGGACAATTGTGCAAGACTATATGTAGGAGACGAGTGCAAAACAATAAATACACAGAACAAAACAATAAAACAGAACAGTAAATACATAGGAAAATAGATTCACAGAACATGGACTGTAAACTGTAAGTTATTGTACAATGTAGCAGTATAGCAGCAATATTGGCAGCAAAAACGAGTTCTATAATATAAAGTAACTAATGTAGCTTTGTAAACTGCAGTGTGCAGTAGTACTGAGGTCTTACTGGGTTAGTGCATGTACAGTTGTATGAGTCTTACTGGGTTAGGTTTTTGACTAACCCAGGTGATCGTTGGGAGGCAGCAGGGTGTTGACTAATCTGACTGCCTTGGAGAAGAAAATATTTCGTAGTCTGTAGGTGGTGGCATGGATGCTCTTGTACCTTGCGATCGGAGGCTGTGCAAGTCCTGTACCACACAGTGAGACAGCTGGTCAGGATGCTCTCTATTGTCCCTGTGTAGAAGGAGGTGAGGATGGGAGGGGAAAGTTTGGCTCTCTTCAGCCTCTGCAGGAAGTGGAGGTGCTGTTCAGAGTGGTGGTGCTGGACGTGGAGTTGCTGATCCTGATGGACCTGGGTCTCCTGGTCAGAAAGTCCAGGATCCAGTTGCAGAGGGAGGTGTTTAAACCCAGGAGGCTCAGATTTGTTGTCAGTTGTTTGTTGGATGATTGTGTCGAATGCTGAACTGAAGTCTATGAACAGCATCCTTACATAACTGTCTTTTTATCTAGAAGGATCAGAGACAGATGGATGGTAGCAGATACTGCGTCCTCTGTTGAGCAGTTGGGACAGTATGCATACTGAAATGGGTCCAGTGTGGTGGGAAGATTGCTCTTTATGTGTTTTATGACTAGCCGCTCGAAGCGCTTTATGATGATAGGTGTGAGGACAACAGGCCGGTGGTCATTCAGTCAGGACACAGAACATTTCTTCACCACAGGGATGAACTCAACAGTAAGCTTTAAGTGTAGTGATGAAATGAAAGACGATGACTATAACACCTTTCAAGTGTGGTAGAATTATCAACATTGTGGCTATGATTATACCGAGATCCATAACCACAAGTAGTTTACAGCATCTGGTCCAAATTAGAGGCTTACAGTCCGTGTAAAGATCTTTGCCAAAAATGGTCAAGTCCAAATCCAGTCTGAGAACAGAAAGAGGTTGGGTGGAAGAGCCCAAGTTGAGACTGTGACCCAGACGGATTAGCTCAGGGAACCAGCAGACCATTTTAGCAAGTTGCCTATGTTTCCACAAGTTTGAGAGCCAAACTATTATGCATTGAGACGTGCAAGATACTAAAAAAATGCTAAAAAACATGCTAAACAAATTTCATCTAAGTCAAATCCTTTAATACCTATCCACACCACAAAGATATCATCAAAAGCAACAATTAAATGCAAGAGGAGAGATCCATTTTCCTTCGTAAGTGTTTTATTGCTGCATTTGACTTCTCTGAGTTACGCCATTTTTTTTTTTCACCTCTGTTTGTTTGAACTATAAAGTCGAAAAAACAGCACGGATGAGTCCATTTCTGTCTTTTGCAAGACAGCTAACTGTGATGAGTGATGTATATTTATCTTCTCAGAACAGCAAACTGTATAGTCAGTGTAATAGAGTTAACAAGCGAATACTGTATGCCTGTATGTTTAGTGATCTAAAGCTAATACTTGCAAATACACCGATCAGCCATAACATTAAAACCACCGGCAGGTGACATGAATAAAATTGATTATCTTGTTACGCTGGCACCTGTCAAAGGGTGGGATATATTAGGCAGCAAGTGAATAGTCAGTTCTTGAAGTTGATGTGTTGGAAGCAGGACAAATGAACAAGCGTAAGGATCTGAGCAATGTTGACAAGGGCCAAATTGTGATGGCTACACGACTGGGTCAGAGCATCTCCAAAACAACAGGTCTTGTGGGGTGTTCCGGGTATGCAGTGGTTAGTACCTATCAAAATGGTCCAAGGAAGGACAACCAGTGAAACACTGACCTCAATGAGTCATAGGCATCCAAGATGATTATAACATTGGACTTCTGACCAGAAGGTCATGAGTTCAAATCCCAGTACCACCATCCCACTAACACTGCTGGGCCCTTGAGCTACTCACTAATAGAAATTTAAGACACTCTGGATAAGGGCGTCTGCCAAATGCCATAAATGTAAATTACACCTGACAATATTGACAAAGCTGCTACTACAGAAAATTAATTCTGACCAATCAGATTTAAGAATTCAACAGAATTAGGTCACGTAAATAGCTTGTTTTTGTCATGGCAGATCACTAGTTACTGAATCTAGATCAACAATTATATGTTCATGTTGCTGCCCAAAAACCAGGTCGAAATTAGTACCAGCTCCTTGTGGCTAGAAAAGGATGAGACTGGAAGATTGTGAACAGTCCAAGCGCAATGGTAAGAAGGTCCAAATCAGGACCAAGCTCATCCAGTCAGTCTGGAGAGTAAGCGTGAAACAGGTGCTGCGACACCAGTGCCCACTGCGTGAAAACAGACACCACCCGCTGTTAACACGTGTCCCTGTACTGAACATGAGAACAAGGTTCAGATTCGCAAACAAGTATCACAGATGTACACAAGTAAAAAGGCATTGTTTTTTTTGTGTGTGTGTGTGTGTGTGTGTGTATGTGTGTGTGGTGCAGCCATTGGAGTAAGGTGGATGAAATGAAGGACGATGGCTCAGCAGTAAGTGTCCTGAGTGAGGGGTCATTTTAATTCCACCTCGGGACAGACGGATAAAGATGGATTGAGCAAGGGATAAAGTAAAGGAGAGAAGGTGATGATGATGATTAGCACTGCAGCAGCAGGACCAGAGGTGGGAAGAAAGAGGTGAGAAGTGGCATTTTAATGAAATGTTTTAATTTTTTCCTTTTTCCCCCTCCAAAACACTTATGGTTTTCCAGTTTTTCCCACAAACCACATAGAGAGAAGTATGAGCATACAGTATATACTGTATACTGCAGCTAACTTAATTAAGCTCATCTGTTTTTACATTTGAATCAACTACAATTAAAAATATAGCGCACACACACACATACACGAAAAGCCCTTCACCGATGACTCGTGACCTCCTCTCGCACTTGTCTCGTCTACACCAAGGTGTTACACCAAGCTTTAATTAGATTTCTCCTGTGGCTGTGATAACACTCATATTCTTGAGAATCAAGTCTTTTTTTTCCAGAGCATACCTTTTGACATCATTGCTTCTGGCATCATACTTAACGATAAATGTCCCAGTGACCCAGATCTATAAAATACATTCACTGGCCACTTTATTAGGAATACCAATCTGCACAATGCACAAAACCATGTCGATACAGTTAATGTTCATGGAAACATTCAAATTAATGGCTGTAGTGGCTCAGTGGAGGACAGTGGTGGCTTAAAGGGCAAGGCTCTGGGTTACTGTTTAGAAGGTTGGGGGTTGATTAGAAGCCCCAGCACCGCCAAACTGCCACCACTGGGCCCTTGAGTAAGGGTGTGGGGTGTGGGTGCAGGTTTTCATTCCAACCGAGCAGAAGCCACACCTAAAACCTACTGAAAGCCAAGACCAACTGATTAAACAGGTGGAATCAGGTGTGTCTCCTGCTTGGTTGGAATGAAAACCTGCACCACACCAGCCCATTCGGGATAAGATTGCCCACCCCTGCCCTAAACCCAATTTCCCAGGAAGTTATATACTGCATCTCAATATGTACAGGAATAGACACTGAATCTTTTCCTGATGGCAGATCTTTGTGTGTATGGACACACATTTAGCTTTTTGTGGGGATCGAATGTCCACATTTGAACATTTTGGGAGAATCAAGCCCTCCACAAGAAGACAAACTGCAAATTTTATATAAAATAAGTCAAATATATGAAATAAAATAAAATAATCAGACAAATTATTAAGGTTTAGGTAGATATAGTGTTTTTTAGTTAAAGTATTATACCAGGTTGTGCACTTCTGGTTTCAGATCTACAAGGACCAGCCATTCTTATCACTTTTAATTGACTTCATTACTCCCAGGTAATAATAATCTTAACACTGGCTCTTTTAATATACTATATTTCAAATGATTTCTATTATTTGTTATACAAAATTAACCAATCATGTTGAAAATTGCTCTGTGGAACATTTAAAAGTTTCTAGTTTTTTCAGGTAAGACTTCGGTTTATGTTTTTCTAGCCTGGAAATTATGCTCCATTCAATTGATGCATTCTAACCTCTGACTATGACAAACCAAAGAAAATACCCCCTCAACTCGGAATTCCTACTTGATATTCGGGAAGGGAAGTCATGTCAACATGGCTACTCACAAGATCAACAGTAAAGAAAATATTACTTCACTACTTTAAATTAATTTATAGTAATGTTTACATCTATTGCACTAACCCTACAGTTTGCTGTTTTGAGAACGTAAATACATCATGATCTCAGGATCACTAAAGTGCTAAAGCTGGCTAGCTTGTAGCTAACAAAGCACCCCCATGTTGGTTTTCCACATTGTAGCTCGAATGCACCAACCTGAAAAATTATATCAACTTCAGCATTAGCTGCAGTCTAAACAGAGCTACTTAGCCCACCCTTTTTTTCTTGAGGATGTTTAGGGGGTTGACAAGGCTTGTCAATATTTTTTTTTATTACATCTGCAATAAACCTGCGTTTGGGGTAAAGATCACTGTGATTCACCTGAATGCACAGGGATCACTGTTTTGGATAAAAGTTGCAACACTACACTGTGACAGCTGACTTATCAATGTGAAGTGGTGGGGTACAGTGGAACTGGAACAAGGCTCAGAAATAAAGTGAAAAAACTAGTCATCTAGAGCTTTCTGTCTGTTCTACAGCAGAGAGAGAGAAAGAGGGGGGGCGAGAATGCTGATCAAAGCTGTTAGTGGTTTTGCACTGGCACGTCCATGCCGAGTAAGCCCCTGCAGAAAAGGTCTTGAGGATTGCAGAGAGTGAAAGCCTCAAAGAGATTATTAGAGGAAAAAGAGAAGATAGTCAGGGAGGAAAGCGACAACCTCTTGTGTTTTCTATTGGTATGAGCACTCACTTACCCAGCTGTGCGCATGTGTGTTTAAAGGGAACACAGATGTACAGTACATCTTTGTGTTCTCTCTCTGTAACATCTCCAACACATCCCGTGCGTATATGTTATCCATGGATGACCCCAGCTGCTCCATTTGTGTGACTCATCCTGTGTCATCTTCTCTATCTCTGCTTTTTTTTATGTATAATTGCCCGGGGAGCATGTTGTCATGCACACAGCCAAATTGTGCGTCATCGCATGCATGCGAGGGAACGTAAGAGCGGTCAAAAATCTCACTCGCATACTACTCGTGTACAGATAAGAAATCAAGCAGAAGTAAATCTGATCCAGTATCTGCTCAATATATCAGCGTTGCTTTACTGAACAAATAGTGATATGTATTATGTATTAATATACATACAGCATAAAACGGGCAGGTGCACAATGAAAATTCAATAAAAACATACGTGCTGCTGCTATGCTCATGTACACACTGCAAGTTAGACTGAATGCATATCTCTGATCAGCACACTCATGCTAACATTAAAGTTCACTGATTATACAAACGTATGTTTTTGCATGAGTTAAAGATTTTGCGTCGCATTTACAAAAGTATCAGAAATGCTGATTTTCTTCATACTCGCATGCATATGTTGGTCACTTGTAAAGTGCATAGTGCACTCTTGACACAGCTCATTTGCAAATAGTGACAGCCACAAAACTCCATAAACTTTCAAGTGCAGAGTTTGAATGTTCTTGCCGTACTTCGGGGGTTTCCTCCGGGTACTCCGGTTTCCTTCCCCAGTCAAAAGGTATACATTGTAGTCTGAATGGCATTTCCAATTTGTCCGTAGTGTGTAAATGTGTGTGATTGTGCCCTGAAATGGGTTGGCACCCTGTCCAGGACTCCAGGCTCCTCCACGACCCTGTGTAGGATAAGCGGTAGAGAAAATGGATGGATGGATGGATGGATAGATGGAAATAATAATAATAATAATAATAATAATAATAATAATAGCAAGTCTTTCATCAGTTAAGGCATTGATTTACAGCTTATGGCTATGTGCATACAGACCAGCCTCTCCTACATTTATGCAGTGGCATTTCTTTTTTTTATAATTGAATGATTCATTTTATTTGTCTTAATTTATTTTCTCGATGATATTCTTAATCCCTGAACAAGTGAACTAGCAGGAGGATGTAGTTTTGATAGAGATTATAAAGCACTTCTATAAGACACTCTGAACACAGTTGTCTGCTAAATTCTGTAAACATACTGTACATCCATCCATCTTCTACCGCTTACTCCTTCTTCAGGGATAGGCTCCAGGGGAACCTGGAGCCTATCCCAGGAAGCATTGGGCACAAGGCGAGGTACACCCTGGACAGGGTGCCAGTCCATCGCAGGGCACACATACTGTACATTACATAATAAATTTATATGACAGTGTACTGTATACCATAAGTGCAGCAATCCCATAAAAAATAGATGAATTAAAGTTGATGAAGTTGAGATTTACATTTGTCTCCTTGTGCTTTTCTCCTTTAGGATTTTCTGGTAGAGAGCAGAATTGATGTTTCATTCAAATATTGCAAATTGTCCAGGCTCTGAAGCAGCAAAGCATCCTCATACCATCTCACCTCCACCACCATGTTTGACTGTAGGTATGATGTTCTTTTTGTGGAATTCTGTGTTTGGTTTATGCCAGATGTAAAGGGACCCCTGTCTTCAAAACAGTTCCACTTTCGACAGTCCACAGAACATTCTCCCAAAAGGTTTGAGGATCGCAGGTGTGGTTTTTGGAAAAAAAAGAAAAAACCCTAAATAATTTTTGGGGGGGGTGTGGTTTTCACTCTTCCATGCATGTTATATTTTATTTTTTTAATATTTTTTTTTATTTTTTTTTTTTTTAAAAATTTTTTTCTTTTTTCTTTGTCCATTTTTGCCCAGTGTTTTTCTGATAGTGGAGTCATGAACACTGACCTTTATTGATGCAAATTAGGCCTGTAGGTCCTTTGATGTTGTCCTTGGCTCTTTTGTGACTTGCTGGATGAGTTGTTGCTGTGCTCTTGGAGCAATTTTGGAAGGTTGGCCACTTCTGGGAAAGTTCAGTACTGTGTTGAGTTTTTCCATTTGGAGATAATGGCTCTCACTGTAGTTCTTTGGAGTCTCGAAGCCTTTGAAATAGCTTTCTAAACCTTCCCAGACTGATGTATTTCAGTCACCTTCTTCTTCTTCTTCTTCATCATTTCTGGAATTTTATTCAACTTTGGCATAGTGTGTTACAATGTAAGACCATTAAACCAAATTTATGCTGTTTAAAAAGTTCTATTTATGTGCTGATTTGATTGAACAGGGTTTGCAGTAATCAGGCCTGATTGCATCTAGTCCAACTGAACCGTATTATGAATGCAGTTTCATAGAATTTGGGAAATTAGTAATTACGGGGCAAATACATTTTCACACAGGCCCAGTTGGTACTGGAAAAAAAATTTTACTCAATAAATAACATTAGCATTTAAAAACAGGTTTTTTTTTGTTTGTTTGTTTGTTTATTCAGGTGGCCTTTGTTTAATCTTAGATTTAGTTTTTTTCAGAATTTCTGAAACAATTCAGAATGAGATGTACACAAAACAGAAGAAATGAAGATCAGAATCAGTAAATACTTTTTCACAGCATTGTATATATTTGCTGCTGTTTTTTTTTAAATTAATAAAACCTGGGCAAAAACTAACAACCAAATTATTAATATAGGGATTAAGACTAAATCTATATCCAAAGCTGACAAAATATACATGTAGGTTACGTTTCTTGCCTGTATGAGAATCTGTTTCCTAACTAGGTGACAGGATTAGGAAACAGATGTTAGGGCTTAGGGCTCAAACTGAGAAGCATATAATATAGATATTGTTTTGGACAAAGCAGAGGGGAAAACGCTTACCCCCATCCTCCTGCCTGTTTCTGTTTACTAGCTAGGAGACATAGCTAATGTTTAATTTAGCTCTATCCCAGACACCTGTATGATTTCTCAAGTTTGGCATGTTATTGAAAGCATAAATGTTTTTCAGGGCTCAAACAAAGCAACATATAAACCATAATATTTTGGAAAGTCTAAAGGGGAAAATGCTTTTTTAATATGCAGTCAGGGACAACCTGCCTCTGTTGAGTCACTGACTTCCTTCATAAATTCATCCATTTCAGCTGCTGTCAACTTCAATGCTTGACTGTTAGACTAAAGCATGACCTTGTCCTGAATAAACTGAGATGAAGATATGACAGGCGATTAAGAACTATATAATTAAAGGAAGTTCAGTGAAAAACATCTAGCAAAGCAAATAGAAGAATGAATTGTAGCGGGAGGAACACAGCTAAATGTACTGAAGTGAAAGTCTCAAAGGAGAATGTAAAATAACCCCATTTAAACCTACTCTTCCAAGTACAATTCACTAATTTAAAGAAAAGGTTAATTAAGTAAATGTCAACAAGAAAATGTAGTATGTTCCTACCTACCTCTGGTGATATGCAAGTACATAATAAAGTTCAGGCTGTTGTTGGCTTAAACCGGTTCTAGTGAATACTGTACTTTCAGTGCCTACGCTTCAGTCCTGCTAATGAATTGTTATTCTTCTCTGTGTGTATGTGTGTGTGTGTGTGTTCCATTATATATTCAAATGTAAGCATGAATGTGTCACTCTGATTAGCTTAGCTGCAATGAGTACGCCCTCACATCTCATCAGTACATAGACACAGAGAAAATGGGGAAAGTAAATGTGTGTCTGTGTTTGAGTTTTATGTGGTGTCATTACTAATTGTTGTAGGTTCAGCTTTAAGCATTAAAATGCCAGTTTGGTTAGCCAAACCATAAACACACACACACACACACACACACACACACACCATCATTATTACAGATACAGATTGTCTAACACGAGGTGTGAGTGCACTCGTGATACAAAATCCCAACAAGCTCCTGCTGCATCCTGTTTTTAAACAGCCAGTCATATTAAATGATCACGCAAGTCATTTTCAACTTACCACCTGCAATTGTGCAGTTACCAAAGACAATAATTTAGATTCACTGAATGGAGGAAAACAATAACAACAACAAAAGAAAAAGAAAACCTTTTTTCTCAGAATTCATTTACATATGGAAGCTTAGGGGCAATCAGGGCTGGACTTACTGTATGCAGGGGATAATATTTAAATATTTAAGTCTAGCGATCAGTATATTTTCAAAAAATATTGCCACTGGCTCGATCAATATCAATACTATGTTTAAATATGAGCTGCAAAAAATCTCTTCTTAGCAAATGAAAATATTTTCATTGTAGTCAAAATGATCTTGTATTCCCTGATGTAAGATTACAATAAACCAAAATTGTTGTTACCAATTTCAAGTTTGAAATGGTTTTATTGCCCGATAATTTTGCTCATGTTAAGCAATTATTTATTTATTTATTTTTAATATACGCAGAAATATCAGCCAAGAGAATAGGAAAATCTACAGCTTTATTTAGAAATGAGTAAAAATTACTAGAAATATGGTTAATAACCTTAAATTTGATTTATTGCAATCTTATAATAGGAAATACTAGATACATTGGACTATATGTAAGATATTTTGACTTGCTAAGATGTCATTTTTGCAGTGCATTTGTCTTGCGCTTATTGGTTTAAGTTTTGACACTTGGAGGGAACATGAATATCAGCTGTTAATTGTCATCATTTCAAATAGCAGAAAATATGATAGTGAAGTGCAATATTTTACTGGATTTTGCTGAGGTAGAGTAGAGTAGTAGGTAGAATTTTCAGAGACTTTGCTATAAATATATCCTAATGATACCACTTTATTTAATAAGCTATGGGCCTACATTTGTACTATATTTTAGTGTTTTCATTTGGACTACTTTTATTGTGGCTTTTATTCAGTGCTGCCTGACAACAGAAAGAGGTTTGTCTATACCTCTATAGAATATCTGGTATATATCCAGAATAGGCTTGCTGCATTCTGTGTCTTTTACCCTAAGACCATGAGTTTTTAATGTGACACCAAAAAGGAGAATGAATTGATTTGAAATTAGTTGAACATTTTGTCTGAATTTACTCATCTGCGTCACTTAATGTATATCTCTAAATGCGGCAAAAAGGAAGGGTGTAAAAACTGTCACATTGCGAACCGCCTGATTATGTAATGCAAGCCACTCCAACTAACTACTGCGAACACAAACAAACTGATTGGCTGAACTCTTCAGTTGGAAATAATTTCAATATAATCACTAGAATAGTAACTAGTTGTACAACAGCATATAAAACCACTAGTTGGGCATATTTAACCTCATATTTGTATGAGCATGTAATGGAGTCTTAAATATTTTTAATTATTAATAACTGATATTGATGGGGAAATAGAAACAAAATGGGTAAACAGAAACAAATAATGCATGAGCGTGGCTGAGTAGTTGCTAATATCATACATTGTCTGCTAATACTGTGTTATTATACCATGATATGATAGTAACTACAATTTTTGTGTTGCAGTTGACAATTAATTTTGTTGATAAACTTTTAAAATGGACTATATAATGAGGACAAAACTACAACCTTTGTACAACAATAAAGATCTTGAGACAGACCTGACAAAGTCTTACTAAAGTGTTTTTATGCAACATCACTGGAGAAATGCAGTAAAAAGTCATTCCACTTACACTTTGCCAAAGGTGGCATCCATGCACCAAACGACCAACACAGGTTATTAACCAACATGCACACCATGTGATAGAAAGTAGATAGAAAGATGCATTTCAGAGATATACAACACAACTGCCCTTAGACCTCCACTATGAGTGAATTTTAAATATTATTTATTCATAAGTGAATTTTAAATAAATGTGTTTTTATTGATTTTTTCTTTGGCAATCTAACATTGGCTACAGATACTGTAGATAGAGATTATGGGGTTTTTTTTTGTTAAAGGATAACGCCAGATAATAATAGAAAAATAAATATCTACATATGAATAGAAAGAACATGAAGTAGGGAGGGACCAGGACCTCAAAATAAAAGGACAGATAGTGCTTGGGAAACCACAATTTCTGCCCAGTAAAGTACAGAAGTAATCTGGAGCACAAAAACAAACTCCAGTGAGAAACAGGAAGTGAGACAGACTGGCCTCATCACTCAGCTGTTTTAACAGGAAAACATTTGCTCTCAAATAGTCATGAAGTGCAACTCAAAACCCGACACACGGGAACCTCATTAGCATGCGACATAATCACTTGTTAATTGTTGGCCTGATTCTCCAGATGGTCAGCACAGTCAGACCAACACACGTGCACACACACACACACACACACACACACACACACACACACACACACACACACACACACACCAGATACTAAACAGTGCATATAAGGTAAGAATAAACAAAAGTGCTTTAATTTTCTTTGTGTACATGTCCTTGTATGTGACTCAAATATACTATTATCATCCAAATTAACTAATTTGAGTGTCTAATTTTCTAATTCATATTAAAACAAAATTTACTCTTGACCTTCTGTTTGTCACAATCTGAATATCTACTGTGTCATGATTGTTGGTAGTTTATTCAGCAAACTAATTTGGCCCAAATGTTTCAGTAGGTCTTTACTTCTATACTAACATGACAGCTCTTTTAAACCTTTATTTATTTATTTATTAGTATTTTATATCTCTACAGCTTCAAGTACTGGCTTATGGGACCCCACCTTTAATTTGACAGTGATGAGGAGGACTCGCATAGTGAACACAGAATCCACGGTCAGTTACCTCACACGGTCACATAGTCTATTTGTTTTAGTCTAAGCTAAATTTGGGCGTTTCCTACTTGTTTTTAAAACTTCCAAGTCTGTTCCCAAGGCCTAAAGCAGAAAGATTTATCCTCCAACAGACTGCTCCCAGGAGACAACCACAGAACCGGTTTTCCCATGGCAAAAAAAAAAAGAGAACATAAGGGGGAAAAAATCAGAACAACATTATTACAGGGTGAGGAAATACCCCACTGGCCTTAAATGAGTTTTATATGCCACAGTCACTGAGAAACTTCTAAATGTCAGGACAAGTGTGTGAGCAGCCTTCCAATTTAACAACCTGCGTGCCAAGATCGCCTCTGACAAACCAATCCACACACACCCACACACATACAAACCACATAGAGAGCTATTGTAAAGTGTTCATAGTGTGCACCTTACAGACTCTCCTGTGTTGCTTTGTTAACACAACAACATGTTGGGAATTACAGGTTTTGGGGACCTGAATGAATCCATAAAGCCACATTTTCATAGTGAAAAAAGTCTATTTAAGAGCAATAATAAAAGACAGCCCAGCTCATTATAGCTGTTTACTGCTCTTGCTAGAGTTAAACACTTTCCAAGCATAAAGGGATGAAAGAGTGCTTCCACGACACTTTTTTTTTCTCTGAAAATGTGTTTTAAATGCTCTCTGCAATTAATTAGACTCAACTGCAGGAAGAAACATTTCATTAATATTTAAGCCTGAGAACCAGACAGGGGCTGTGTGGAAGATGATGCTTAACCTGTTAGGTCATATACTCTATGTAACGTTCAGTCTCAGGTTTCTTTTCACTGAGAAGTTATCTAATCATTATTAGAAAGTGGGTAAACAAATTCAGAGTGGCACAACAGAAAAGTGTTGTGCCACTAAAGCATGCCAAAATTGGCCGTTTTTTTATCTGGGTGGAAAGAATGACATACTCTCTGTCCCCTTTCAATCACAGTGACACTAGCCAATCATGAGCATCTGTGAGCTCATGTATGTGGAAGAGGCCTGTGGCTGGCTTCATGTGTCTCAGGAAGCATGTGTTAGCCTTTAACCGCCCCGGCTGGTAGCGGTCGTATGATTGGAGAAACTGGTTGGTGGAATTCACAAGTGACCAAATTCGAGAGAAAACAGCTAGGGGGAAAACACGCAGAATGTGGGTAAACATGATTTTATGCTGTAACTGGCTCATGTATACAGTACACAACAATAGAAAAGTCGCATTTGGTTATTTTTCAGTGCTCTGTCATGCCAGAATCTTACCATTTTGAACAAAATAAATAAAAAACAGGAAAAACTTGACCAATGACCTCATTCTGTCAGAATCCATCGAAGTTACTAAGTCAACTCTTAAGAATCGATAGGCTGCATTATGTGCAAAGTCTATTAACTAGCCAACGCTTTTTTTTTTTTAACCCTTTTAATCGATCTATATAACATATGAACATGTCCATATTTTCCTCACTGGTAGAGGTGGAAGAAGAAACATGTTTTAACTCTATTTGAAAACTTGTATTTAAAGCAGAGGCCTTGAAACATTCAAGGCATATATTCTCTGTTTTCCCTAGTGTTGAATTCAGTTTCTGGAAAATCCTCTGAAATCTTTTAGTAAAAAAAACATTTTAGTTAAAAAAATATTCTTAATGAGTACCGATGACTACGATCATTATATCATGACTACTGAGGTTTCATTTTGTTTAAGGATGAAGTAATAAAGATGCAAGGATTAATATAAATAAGATTTTTATATATATAAAATCACGTGTTGATTTATAATGTTGTCTTGACTTAAATTTAAGTTAGGTAAGTCATTTAACTTAAGTTATGGTCTGAAATTACATGCAATAATCAAAAGTCAAATGTAAATTATTCCACTGTTAACCAAGCTGTCATACTTTTTTTCCTTGGTTTCCAAATTTCTTATTGACCCAAACAACACTAGTGTTCTTTAAAGGTCACTAACCTATGCTCATCACTAGTGCCAGTTTAGTCACACACATACACACACTCACACAGTGATGGGGTATCCCGGGCTATGGGAGATTGGATTTATTACACCAATGGCACAACCTAGTCTCTTCCAAGCATTTGATCTCAACCAAGAACATGCCAAAGAACCTGTCAGCGCTAGCATGTCATCCATCCATCCATGGAGTCAGACCACATACATACACAGGTGTTGGACTTTATAGCTTCAGAAATGCTTAAAACGATCTTTCTGATGGCTTGGAGCTTTGTATTAGAGCTCATTACCTGTAAGAGAGACTGCACTCACCTGATGTGTCCCACATGTTCAGCTCAATCCGGTGTTTGTCAATCTCAAAGCTTGCTGTGTAATTTTCAAACACCGTAGGAACATAGCTCTGCAAAGACAAATGAGCAGTACAATCTCAGCCAGGCCGAAAAATCAAAAAACTTTTCTGTACTTCCTTTCTATAAGCAGGTTTTGTGGAATCATTAAAAAATCTTTCATCTATAATAAAGTAAATAGTACACGTGTGTGTGTGTGTGTGTGTGTGTGTGTGTGTGTGTGTGTGCCACTGTAACTATGGAAGGACAAAGAATCATTATAATTTCAATCCGAGCCCCAACCACTGAAGCAAACGTTCAAATTACTTTATTTATTTATTTATTTGTTTAATTGGCAGGGACAGTGGACAGACAGTAACTGTCCCATAATTAAATGCCCTCTACAGGCCCTTGGCAGAAGATAAAAAGCAGAACATTTTGGATTTTGGTCAATTTTAAGTCAGTTTTTTGTCATAAAAATATTACTTTCTGGCCAGTTTAATAACCACCACATATACATATAGTAGGCCTGAAGCTAAACAAACTATTAATGGCTATAATGAACTAAAATGTTATTACAAAGATGGGTTTTATTTCTGTTCTAGAAAATCAGTCTAATCAAAAACGACACACTTGGCTTGAGTAACAACAGATGCTTTTAAAGATTTTACAGTTTATGCACATCACTTGTCTCCAAATAACGTTGTGGATATGTATTCATTACATAACAGACAGCAACATGTGGTTTAGCACCCTACTGTTTAAGTGAATTTGTAAAATTCTAACTGCTTATTAAGGTCACAGGATGCAGGACTGTTAGTGATACCAAGAGTAAAAATTTTTTTTTTTAATCTACAGTACGAATAAAAAAAAGTGACCTGAAAAAGTGATTGCCCCCCTTGTTAAAACATACTATAACTGTGGTTGTCCACACCGGAGTTCAATTTCTCTAGCCACACCCAGGCCTGATTATTGCCACACCTGTTCACAATCAAGGCATCACTTAAATAGGAGCTGCTTGACACAGTAAGGTCCACCAGAAGATCCTTAAAAGCTACACATCATGCCGAGACCCAAAGAAATTCAGGAACAATTGAGAAATAAAGTAATTAAGATCTATCAGTCTGGAAAGGGTTATAAAGCCATTTCCAAAGCTTTGGGAATCCAGCGAACCACAGTGAGAGCCATTATCCACAAATGGCGAAGACATGGAACAGTGGTGAACCTTCCCAGGAGTGGCCGGCCGCCCAAAATTACCCCAAGAGTGCAGCGACGACTCATCCAAGAGGTCACAAAAGACCCCACAACAACGTCCAAAGAACTGCAGGCCTCACTTGCCTCAGTTAAGGTCAGCGTTCATGCCTCCACCATCAGGAAAAGACTGGGCAAAAATGGCCTGCATGGCAGAGTTCCAAGGAGAAAACCACTGCTGAGCAAAAAGAACATCAAAGCTCGTCTCAATTTCTCCACAACACATCTTGATGATCCCCAAGACTTTTGGGACAACATTCTGTGGACCGATGAGACAAAAGTGGAACTCTTTGGAAGGTGTGTGTCCAAGTATATCTGGCGTAGAAGGAACACTGCATTTCATAAAAAGAACATTATACCAACAGTAAAATATGGTGGTGGTAGTGTGATGGTCTGGGGCTGTTTTGCTGCTTCAGGACCTGGAAGAATTGCCGTGATAAAAGGAACTATGAATTCTGCTGTCTACCAAGAGATCCTGAAGGAGAATGTCCGACTTCGTATACTGTACGCAGAAGCACTGAACTTGGGTTCTGCAGCAGGACAATGATCCTAAACACACCAGCAAGTCCACCACCGAATGGCTGAAGAAAAACAAAATGAAGACTTTGGAGTGGCCTAGCCAAAGTCCTGACCTGAATCCTATTGAGATGTTGTGGTATGACCTTAAAAAGGCCATTCATGCTCGAAAACCCTCTAATGTAACTGAATTAGGACAATTCTGCAAAGATGAGTGGGCCAAAATTCCTCCAGGACGCTGTAAAAGCCTCATTGCACGTTATCGCAAACGCTTGGTTGCAGTTGTTGCTGCTAAGGGTGGCCCAACCAGTTATTAGGTTTAGGGGGCAATCACTTTTTCACACAGGGCCATGATGGTTTGGATTTTTTTTCACCTTTAATAATAAACACTTTCATTTACAAATTGCATTTTGTGTTTACTTGTGTTGTCCTTGACTATTGTTTAAATTGGTTTGATGTTCCGAAACACTTAAGTGTGACAAACATGCAAAGGAACAGGAAATGAGGAAGGGGGCAAACACTTTTTCACACCACTGTATATATATATATATATATATATATATATATATATATATATATATATATATAAAATTACACACTAGTAGAGATGTAGCGGACACTCCACATACTAAAAAATGGTTAAGGATTCTTTAAGGAGACATTTAGTTAGCATTTACAGAATGAGTCTCCAGTGTCAGTGGGTTTTAATGGTCATTACAAGAGTCCTCAGGACAGAGGAGTTTTCTAGTTTCTTGGTAACATAACAAGCTTGTATTGTTTTGTCTTATTAACTTTAAAAGGGGGGGGGCTGATGAGAAAGAAACTATTTATAGCTGTTATAACATAAGGAATAACAGGAACCAACTTGTCTCACAGATGTTCCACAACATTAAATGCAACTATAAACTGTTAAAAGTGCAATGTGCCTTTCATTAATACATTAAAATATGTAAGCACCGGAAAACTGTTGTGGTATTAAAGGAATAAAATACTTCAGCATATAATAATAAACTTCACTGTGTTAACACACGACCCCATTGTGCTTTATTCCTCACTTTTTCATTTTCATCTGTTTTTGATAACTTTTTTTATTCATTTTTAAATATTTTATACTCCCTTTTACTGCGCTCACATTCTCCTGTGTAATGATTTACTGTGTTTATTATAATTTTATTATGGTTCTTGTTTTTAATATGTAAAGCTTCCCTGTGCTACATTAAAAGACAAAAGACATTACATAGGTAAATAAACTGAGACGGTAGGAATGCAATTTGAAAGAAAGTTACAGGCAGTGTACATTTGGTCTGTTTGTAATTTCTCTAATTACAGTGTGCAATCATTACACAGGACTGCAATAAAACTGGCCAGTTATACCACTACCGAAAATGACACTATCAACATTTAATAAGTCATTTTAGTCTGAGATATTTACTCTCCTGTAAATCTTGAACCTCATAACCCATAATAATGTGCATTTGAAACAGTGATCATTACCTGAGAAACTTTGGCTACTTTAAGCCCTGGGAAGCCATTTTACACTCCAAACCCTTAACTCACTATATAAGTATCACACACACATGACTTTTCAAATAACCTTGAGCCTATGTAATCATGTACCAGAGACAGCAATATGCGGTTTAGTGACATTCCATAATGTGTCTCATTTATTAGTCACAAGATCAGACTTGAATTTCAATCTTTCCTTTATTTAAAAAAAAATAATACTAATAATGCTTTGTAATCAATTTTGGTATATTAATTTGTACACACACGTCACTTCCACTTATTGTAGTCATAAACTTTTGTCTTTATTGAAGATTAGATAAAAAGCAAGTTTACTGAACTTATACAAGAACAGTTAAAGATATACAATACAGTAGGTCTAATTAGTGCATGTTATTACTAAAACAGAATTACCAGGACTTGTTTTAATGGACAGGAATCAGTACCAAAAGTAAACAACATTACACATAAAACAAAATCGTCATTTTAATCAAACATATTTCATCTCAACCAGGAAATCTGGAACCTGTTGATCCATAACAACCTGCACTTGACATGACATGAGTTCCCTGAGACACTCCAGCTACCCTAATGCTCAGAGAGCCAACCATTTCACACCTTAAACACAAGTCTCATCGTTATGTGTGTGTGTGTGTCTGTGTGTGTGTGTGTGTGTGTGTGTGTGTGTGTGTGTGTGTGTGTAGACTAAAAGAACTTGCTCTGCTCTTGCCAGTTTGATCTAAAAGAGAACCTTGGTTCCTTACCTCAGGATAGCTGTCTTTGGCGAACACGTGCAGCAGGGCTGTTTTGCCGCACTGAGTGTCCCCGACCACCACGATCTTACAGCGACTAATCTGCCCCTGCCCCTGCCCCTCCATCAGCGCACCGGTGACAGCGTCTCCGTCGGTACCGCGCGCGCACAGCCGCAATACCGAACACCATGCGCTGTTCACGGCCAGACTGCGTGGCGGTGCGAGCGTAACCGGGGCAAAAATAAAGTACACGGAGTCCGTTTGTGGAGCTGGGAAGAGAGTCGTGCGTTCTGAGAGCCGGAGAGAGGCAGAACGGCGACTCCTTAAACCTCCTCTGACAGTAGATCAGCCTCTTGGTTCCCACGGTGACGCCACGCTCCCTGTAACCTCTTCAGTGTTCAGACGAGCGCGTGGCTCACGCCTGTTACCTGCTCTGCATAACCACGCCTTCTAAATCTCCGACATCCAATCAGATCCAAGGGGTACCTCGCTTTGTTCTCATTCATAACATTTGCGCGATGGGCGTGTCCGAAACGATGCAGTTTATACAGGTTGTTTTGAACTACAGCCATTTCACAACGCGGAAAAAAAACCCCATTAAATTGGACTTTTTTGTTTTTTAAATGTTGTTTTGCAATAACAATAGGTTGTGTGGTATTACTGCGGGGATTTGTTGGCCTATATAACTTGTCTAGTCATTTTATAGAAGTATGACCATTCTCAAACCTTCAACCAGGGTTCAAATTAAAAGAACATTGTTATGATGCAATTTCTTTGCTTTGATACCACTCGATCTGATTCATACAAAAGCAATGGTTTGTTATTGTACTCGAACAATGGGTGATTCAAAAGAAAAAGCTATTTAGGAGTGGTTCTAAACATGAAGGCCTCGCCCTTATCAGCCCATCCCAGATACTGAACCAAATTAAATTGGACAGAGCATGGGGCAGACTTTCTGGCCTGTGCCTCTATGCAAGAGATCGTTCTAGTTCTTTCTAGTTAGTTTCTTTCTCGATGTATCTATGGACATCTCTTCCACCCCGATTGTCAAGATTTCTCATTTTCTCAAGACCTTTCTCATGTCCAGATTAGACAGCGTTCCTCTGGTTGCTGTGGGTTTGTCCACTCGTCATAAGGTCAGTAACAATGGTTGTTCGTATGTGATAAAAGAAAACCAAGCAGACAATACAAAGAACGCAACCTCATCTGTGACATGGTGGAATATAATGCCTCACTTACTGACTAAGCTAGTGAAAATGAGACTGAAGATGAAAAACAGCACAATGACTTCAGGCATCACTCGAATGTCTCATCTGTTGATTTACAGAACAATGTCTACTGGGGTTTATACAATGCAACTAGCACAATTCATCTTTATACAATGAACAGACAATTCAGGCTCCCAGGTTTTGTTCAGTGTAACAGTATCTGAGAAGGAACAGCTGTGGAAATCAGTGGAACGTGGAAAACATCTAAAGGTCATTTATTGACAATCCCCTCACTGAAAAATGACAGTGCATGCTCCATCATCATATGTTTTTCACAAGTGATTATGTAAGTGTAATATGTGATCACGTGGAAAATATTTCATAGTGCATTCTACCATGTTTTGCCCTGATGTGAATAACACAAGTGATCATGTGAAAATTAATTATTCGGGAGAAAAAAGGTCACATGTACTGCATGTGTAAAGTCTACATTTACATTTAACATGAACTTACATTAAATGAACTTGATTTGCCCCAAAAAGTGGCATCAATTTTTCTGTCTGTAATCAAACCAAGAGCAAAACCACATCTATTTCACTGTCCCAATATTTCTATAGGCTGTGTTTAGTATTTTAATTAATTTGAAAAATATTTGCATCCTTTGTTTTCATTTCACTCAGCATATTCCAATGCCACAGATTCCAGCTACAGTCCAACTTGACGTAGTGTTCCAAGAAAAATAATCCAAAAGCTAAGATTGAGATGGGATCTTTTTACAGCCTTAGAGCTGTAGCAATACACCCATCAGCCATAACATTAAAACCACCTGCCTAATGTTGTGTAGGTCCCCCTTGTGCCACCAGAACAGCTCTGACCCATTGAGGCATGGACTCCACAAGACCTCTGAAGGTGTGCTGTGGTATCTGGCACCAAGACATTAGCAGCAGTTCCTTTAAGTCCTGCAAGTTGCAAGGTGGGGCCTCCATGGATCAGACTTGTTTGTCCAGCACATCCCACAGATGCTAGAGTAGATTGAGATCTGGGGAATTTGGAGGCCAAATCAACACCTTGAGCTCTTTGTCATGTTCTTCACTCCATTCCTGAACAATTTGTGCAGTGTAGCACTGTGCATAATCCTGCTGATAGAGGCCACTGTCGTTAGGGAATACCATTGACATGAAAGGGTGTACTTGGTCTGAAACATTGTTTAGGTAGGTGGTACTTATCAAAGTAACATCCATATGAATGCCAAGACCCAAGATTTCCCAACAGAACATTGCAGAGAGCATCATACTGCTTCTTCTGACTTGCCTTCTTCCCATAGTGCATCCTGGTGCCATCTCATTCCCAGAGGGAAAATGTACTTACAAATTTATTTTAGGAAATCTTGGTTGTATGAGTCCCCAATAGTGATGTTAATACTAATAACAGGTTTCAGTGCAATAATCCACACTACTAACTATTTATGTCTTATTTTACACTTAATAAGCCTGGGTCAAACTGAAATACAGGCATGCGAATAAATATAAGCTGAAATTTATTTAGACATAAATGAGAAGAAGACATACTGGATGTTATTTAGGAAATGATTCAGCATTAGCATCATATCATCTGATTTACTCCAGCATTCAATTCCAGTTTCATATCCCCACCTGCTGCTTTGATATTGCCACTGCAGATGTAAGCAAATAATAATTATTCATTACTGTTTATCTGAGTGGTTTAGTTTAGTTGTGTGGCAAGAGAAAATTGAATAGTAGCATAATAATGCATAATTCATGTACACTAGTGATTGTTTTTGTTCCCTGCACTGCAATATTAGTGTCTTTCTGCTCAGACAAACCCATTTTCGCCTCATGAATTGATTGTTAATGGTCTAATCAGATGATGAATGTGTGTCAGAAAGATTTTAGAGGACATTTCTAAAATGTGCCCTGTGAGTAGCGGAAATTAAGAAGTTGGATTAGAAAACATTGGTCTGTGGAAAAATAGGCGTAATGCATTTCGTAGTTCTGCCAGCAGATGACGACAGAAGCCAGACTTTAATTCACTTCAACTCATGGCAACGTCATCATTATACATTTACAGTGGTAATCACCCTTAGGTAGTTGGACATAAACATACTTGTAGTGCAGAAAATAACATTACGTCATATAGACATGAATATATGCTTCAAAGGCAGGCAATGTTAAAATGTGCATTTTTTATGATCGTCTTTTTGGCAAGGATTTTTGAACTAGACAATGTTAAAATCAGTACTGTGTCAGGGCAGTTTATCTCTCTCTCTCTCTCTCTCTCTCTCTCTCTCTCTCTCTCTCTCTCTCTCTCAGTTTAATTAAACTTATTCAGTTTAAAGCAGCCCAGCCACGTCCCATTCCACAACTGACACCACACTCTTATCTTCCACTTCTTCCATTTCAGCACTTTTATTAGCCAATGTTCGACCCCAACTGCACTGCCAAAATCATTTTAGATTCATCAATTTCACTTTATAAAATTAATCAATTATAATAATGTACTGTACAGGAGGGCCTATGATCAATATCCTACTCTATATAACAGAATGGGCTTCTTAAAGTAACAGTGCATAGAAAAAAATACATTTATGCAATTTTATCTTACCCATTAGTGGTTAGCAGGTTAGTGGTCTCGCACCTTTGGGGTTGGAGGTTCAACTCCTGCCGCTGCCCTGTGTGGAGTTTGCATGTTCTGTCTGTGCTTCCGGGGTTTCCTCCGGATACTCTGGTGTCACCCCCCCATTCCAAAGACATTAGTTGATTGGCATTTCCAAATTGTCCGTAGTATCTGAATGTGTGTGTGCGTGGTGCGATGAGTTGGCACCACGTCCAGAGTGTTCCCCCGCCTTGTGCCCCAATTTCCCTGGGATAGGCTCCAGGCTCACCCCTGAGCCTGTGTAGGATAAGTGGTACTGAAAATGGGTACCCAAAAGGATTCTTTGATTTGTCCTCAGGATAAACCTTGACAGTTCTATATAGAATGCTACAACTGATTGTTCCCAATACAAATCTAAGGTTGGCAGAGTGGAGCAGCAGGTAGCCTCACAGCTTCACGGGTCTCTGTTTTGATCCTGAGCTTGGGTTACTGTCTGTGTAGAGTTTTACATGTTCTCCCACTATCCACGTTGATTTCTTCTGGCTTTCACTTTCCAAAAACATGCTCGTATGTGTGCGAATGTGTGTGCATTGACTGGTGTCCATTTCCAGCATAGGCTACAGATTCAGAACAAGATTTTTTTTTTTTTTTTTAGCAGATATTCAGTCAATCCAGACATATTCATGTAAAGAAGCTACTGAAAGATTTCACTGGAGTGCTAAGGCTAATGTAGCTAATGTGTAAAGGAAGCTTATGTTAGCATCAGTGAAAAAATGCCTAAAAGATATCACTTGGCTCAATAATACAAGTTTAAACATAAACACTTATTAAAATATAGAGGATAACTCAGTATTTAAAAAGTAAACAAATTAAATAAAGTGGTGCAGTGATTCAGCATGCAATGTTGCCACCTCACAGCTACAGTGTCCAAGATGGATTTTTTTAACAGTGTTGTACAGTGTGAGAAACCACATGATTAAATCTGTTTGAGATACTGAACAACAACTCAGCATAATTTAAGTCGAGTGTGTGATGGTTTAGGGTTGCAGTTTGTACAACGCTAAACTGGAGGCTTGCAGTATTGTGAGGTAAATTACCAGGAAAATGATAGCTCCTACTCCAATAAAACAAAAAAACTTCAGATGCTAGACTTGGCTGACTGACGACATGTACGGTTAATTCAATATTGTGTACTTTAGATCGTGGGCTAAACTATTTCTGTAAACACAGATTACAAAATTCACTTTAATCAGGACTTTGCTGCAACTGATCAATCAACGGACTGCTACTGTGGAGGATTATGGATAATTTGCCAAGTCAAACTGTGCTACACCATCCAGAGTAAAAGCTTTAATACCCATATTCTACATCTTAACATAGCTAATCACAAGCTGTCCAGTTTTGCAGCTAAATGTGACAGCCATCTTAACAGTAATTGAGTCACAGTATAGTGGTGACAGTTTACCCTCTCCAAGACTCACAGTCTACTGAAAAATTCACTTCCTGGGTTACTGCACAATATCTTATGGTCTTACAGATTTGACTGAATAGCTGAAATATAATTAATACAGGGTCCCAAACCCTGGTCCTGCACATTTTAGTGTTTTCCTTGCTATAATACACCAACTTCATCTTAGAAAGGGTTGTTAATTAACTGATCAGTTAAATCACGTGTGTTATGATAGGAGATACTTCAGGAGCAGAGTCTAATGATTAAGAACATCCAACTCAGTCGGCACACACTGACTAGTCACTATTTTTAATATTCCCTATAATATTAATAACAACAACAACAATTGTTATTATTATTATTATTATTATTATTATTATTATTATCCACTACAAATACCATTACAAACCATCAAATGACCATCAAAATCATTACCATTACATGGTCCTTAATAGTATTCGCTAGACATAACATGCCACCAATACAAGGCAACAAATTACCAGTAGAGACCCAAAGGAACCATTACAGTTTCCATTAAAACCAATACAATTCCCATTATAACCATTAAATTAAAATCATTAAAAATTATATGAGGATTTTATTGGTGTTTTTTTTTCAGCAGGGTTGTCCATTGAATCTGGGCAAGATTGTGTTGATTTATTGAATCACCAGCAGGAGGTGCTGTTTCACGACACTGACTCGTGTTAACTCATTAAAATGAAAAATGACGTTGTCTCATTATTTTCTCGACTGAGATATAATTGCGCGTGCCGACGTAGGAGTATCAGTTAATCACAATTAACCAAGCACAGTATCAGTTTCAGGATTTACTAATTGAACGGATTCAACACAGACATGGTATATTTAATGACATTTCATAGTGTATTCTCTATTAAGAAACTTCTACTGCTCATGTGATCATATTTCCAGACTTCTGAGACCTTGGACGCTAAGTAATCATGATGTAGTGCCTCCGACACCCACTCACTACTTCCTGTTTCTCTTCACTTCCTGTGCTCCATCTCTGCACACTTTCCCTGGCCTTTGCGCTTGTTGTGAGTGCGTGTGGGTGCGCGTGCGTTCGTGCATGACTAAGCTCGTGCAGTTATCATTCAGCAGCTGTTTATGTTTCCGTTTTGTCTTGAATAACAAAATGTGCGGTGTTTACCAGCCTGCATTTTCTTTTCACAGATCAATTATTCATGTATTTAATATATTCCTATACATTCTCAGATGTTAAAAATGTAGCCCAGTAAATTGTATTTTTCCTTTTGGCTGGGGTTGTACCCCCCGTTTTTAAAAAATATTTAATAGGTATTTTTCAAGTGCATGATTGGACAATTAAGTTTTAAAGGTACACTATATGTAGTATAGTATAGTGTAATGTATATATGTTCTAGGTAAAATATACAATCAAAAGGTACAGTGACAAGGAATGGTATAATGACAATGATAATGAGTCCTTATTGGGCATGTATACATTACAGCACAGTGAAATTATTTTCTTCCCATATCCCAGCATGCGAGGAAGTTGGAGTCAGAGCACAGGGTCAGCCATGTTACAGCGCCCCTGGAGCTGAGAGGGTTAAGGGCCTTGCAAAAGGGCCCAACAGTGGCAACTTGGCAGTGCCCGGACTTACAGTTTACCTTTTACTTTTTATGTGAGTTTACTAACAGTGTAGTGTATACTATAGCCTTCAATAGATCACTAAACAAAAAGAGTAAGATCAGTATAGCATTGTAGATCAGGATTTGTACTCCCAGGCCGTGCATGTTGATAGTAGGAACAATGGTTTGAAGGCTCTCTGAGATTTCCCAATACGTCCTAGAGAATTGGGGGGAATAAACAGACATTTCCTTCTGCTCTCTCTCTCTCTCTCTCTCTCTCTCTCTCTCTCTCTCTCTCACACACACACACACACACACACACACACACATTTTTTTTTCTGGCAAATCCTATTTCCACCATTTATGTGTGATATCCTTGACAAGCTGATTTCTCCTCACCCCATACTAATAATACACATTCCTCCCCTTAACTTTCAATTTGTTTTTCAACCACATAGGCGTGTGCCTTGCCCTAATTAAATTAAACGGATGGCTCGAGGAAAATGTAATTTACAAAAATTTTTACCTCATATGGAGTCAACCAGCCAAAACATGTTTGTGTACCAATTGTCTTGCACTGGAGCTATGAGGTTAACCTGCCACCAATTAGCATCATGCAAACTGCATGACCAAATTATCACATGCCTCTAACCATGCAGAGCTGTTAAGTAATCTGTATCCAAGCTCATAGCTAACTTCTTTCAGACCACAAAAACCTGTCTTAGCTAACTGACTACATTGGTATGCAAAGGATTGTGCAACTATTACTTTAAGGGACGTACTATTGACCAAAAGTCATGAGTTATACTAGGTCTGCCAGAGCCACTGAGAGGCCCTTAAGGTCCCTGAACCTTGACCACTCAGCTTTATACTGGATTGATTCACTTTGTTTTTAACCTTATTTCATTCTGTATCTACCCAATAAATAACTTGTGAAATTAAATTACAAATGAATTAATGCAAACAAATTAACTGAGATCCAAAGTAAATCCAAAAATGACTGGAAACTCATTGTTCAGATGAGAAATAAGCCTTTCTAGTGGTTTATTAGGGTAAAGTTTGTTTAAATATAACCACTAGTTTAAAATATCCTTCAAACTCTAAAATGATTAATTGATTTGATTATTAAATGATCCATTCCTGCTAAAAGAGTTATTGAACCAGTGGTTTGGTCATATGAGATGAAAATAGATTGGCCAACCATCTCTAACATCAGAATATGTGTTTATTTACAGAAACACTTTCATTTGTGTGAATAAATGATATATTTTGGTTTCAGCTCAAGTTCCTTTGATTGACTCATCATACACATCTAATCAAGTTGGATGTTAGCTGTAATGATTTGTTCTCGGCAACACATAAGAATGTCACTTTTGGTAGCTTTAAACATACATACATACATACATACATACATACATACATACATACATACATACATACATACATACATACATAAATAAATAAATAAAAAGGTTTAAATTAAACATGCTCTCTTTGGACTCTGGGAAGTAATTTCTGTGTCCTGAGAATTCCATTTTAGTTACATCTCTTGCAGCTTTATTATTCCTGTGGAATTCAGGTATATATTGGTCATGTTGATTTAAACCATTTGGGCGTTGTAGGTATTTTCACCAAATACCTTAAGATATATAATATGAGGAACAATAAAACGATTATGAAGCCAGTATAGTAATTTTATTATGTGGCCATTCACCTAACGCCAAGCAATACATTATAGTAATGATCAACTTTCACCTATAGGCCTATTTATTTAGGTGGTGCCACCGGTTTGCCATCTCTTGTTTAAAAAAACAAAATAAAACAAAAAAACCTGCCCATGTCATCATACTGCTCGGTTCCGTGATTGCGCTTCTCTGGTTTTTCCGCCTGTCCCCGCCTCCCTCCGTGTCTCACACGCCCTTTTGTAAAAAAGACTGCCAGGCGCGGGTCATTGTAGTCGTCGCGCGCATCTCCCAGCACTCCCTTCGCTTCCTCTCTTGATTTTTCCTCCACGCCCTTCGGCGTTTAGCTCACAGCCGCACTGAACGTGTAGAGAGGACTGCAGGTCCCGTTTGCGTGCTCACCGACGACTCTTTTTTCCCCCCCGTACAAGCGTGAAACAGCCGCTCTCTGAGGCTTTCCCCTTCACTCCTCCACTTCGCGCGCACCGCGACAGACCCATCGCTTCTCAACATGTCAGGCGAAGACGCACCCGCACAGCAGCAGAACGCCGAGGAGCAGAAACCGCAGCAGCAGGATGGCGAGCCCAAAAACGAGTCTCCCCAAACCGAGAACAACCCGGAGGCGACGCCCGGTGAACCTGTCGCTGCCGCAGCTTCAGGCGAGGCTGCAGCGGCGGCGGCGCCCGCGGACAAACCCGCCGAGGAGGACACGTTCAGCTACCGCGCGCTCGTGCTCACAGGCTACGGCGGCTACGACAAAGTGAAGCTGCAGGTGAAGAAAGGAAAGCCGGCGCTCAAGAGCGGAGAAGTGATGGTGCGCGTCAAGGCGTGCGGCCTCAACTTTGCCGACCTCATGGCACGCCAGGGGCTCTACGACCGTCTCCCGTCTCCGCCGGTCACACCGGGAATGGAGTGCTCGGGGGTCATCGAGGCCGTCGGTGAAGACGTGACAGACAGAAAAGTAATATCTTCCAGACTATCTCATATTTCATCATTAACACGATTCCAAGTGCAAAGTTTAGGTTACACCCGGGCATCGGCATTGTCTTAAAAAGCTTTTATCCTAAATTGTACACTACGCTCCTAAATGCTATGCCTAAGTAGTACTCCACCTCTGGTAGCCATGGTAACGCACGTTGGCGTAGGCTGACACCATTCTTAGTGCTGTAGAAGGCCAATACGGTTTAAGACGCAGCCCATGTGTCGCTGGTGTTTAGGAGACAATGGATTAGTGGCGTGTCTAGATTTTCTACATATAGGGAGGCAACTGGCACATGCAAGACTGGCACATGCAAGACTGGTACCGCCTAATCAAGTGTGAAACAATGGTGCATGTGCAGATGTTTTCGGTCCTTAGTGCAAAGCGAATGATCACACTGACATTAGTGTCGCTTCCAACCAACACAACCCTTCTTCTACGGTTATTTCAATATCATGATGCACTGTGTAAGAGTAACTTCCATCTCAGAAGTGTTATTTGAGGCTAGAATATAGTATTATTTCAAGAATGGCCACCTTGTGCAACACCATGTGACCACACCCCTGAGGGGACCTTATAGCCTGTCGTCTGCATCACCTGGCGCGCGCGCTGCTATGCCTGGTGCGAAACATTGTTTAGAGTAGAGTTTCGTTTGTTTTTAACTCCGAATCTGTTACAGCTTGCGTTGAAGCATCTACCGGATTCCAGTTTAAGATTGGCAGTTGCAGACTGTTGGTTACTCGGTGAATGATCCAGAGCCGCCGCCCCGCGCGCGCTCACGCCCGTCGCGCGAGTGATTGACAGCCTGTGCGGGCGCGCGGCATCCTGGGACACTGACACTAATAAGCGATTAAATATTCGTATCCGTCAAAAATAAATAACTTGAAGGAAAACCGATAAGCAGTTACTCGGACACAGTGACGCGTGGTGATTGTCACGGGCTTGGCCCGGTTTTGGGGTTGGAGGTAAAAGGGGGGAGGGTGAACATTCTGGTTCAATCCCAATTGGGACTGAGCTACTCCATGAAGACAATAAGTGCACGCTGTATAGTGTGAAATAACTTATGCTCCCCCCTTCCCCCAAAGTGGAAGAAAAGGGCGAGGCGCGCGAGCAGAGGGAGAGAGAGAGGGGATATTATGCAAATATCCGCACGCGCCTTTTGTCATCTGCCTCGCGCGCCTGGAGCCAGGGGATGCTCTCAGACGTTGTCTTCTTTTTTCTTTTTTTTTTTTTGCCATTTTCCCTTTCATAACCCGAAACAGATTTTCTGTTCTTTACACAACTACGTTTATCTGTGTAGGCTGCCCGCCAAAGAGCGCGTGTTGTTTGCATTTCTTATTCCTCAAACACCGCCTCTTAAACACGATCATTCATTTAAAATACCCCCACTCTAGACTTGCTCTGAAGAAATGCCCGTAATAAAGATTTTATACACATACAGTTAATATGCAATTTATTCTGAGGCGTTCAATCAGTTCACTCTGTAGGAACAAATCGATGAGTCATGCGTGATGCGCGTTGCGCCGGGTTGCCAGATTGAATCCACTACAGAAATATTGCTTAAATTAAATAATAAACTATTGAAATCACGATTAATGTGGGAGAATAATGACTGCGTTCGTTTAGTTAAATTTTAACCTGATTTCAATTTATTTACCATATGCTTATTGATCTATCTATCTATTATTGTTTGTGTGTGTTATGTGAAAGTCTAACAATTGGGTGTGTCCTGCCAGTACAACACAAAATAGTGAATTTAATGTGAAAATTGTGATATGTAAACTCGCATATTTGAAATAATGATCGACTGCCTCATTTGCATCTTTTTAAAATGTTTACAAAACCTTGTAATACACAAAAAAAGAATAGCTAATAAAGCCCACTGTCAAAGTTTTTTCTTTTTTTTTTTTTTTTTTTTTGGATATATAGACTATTAATAAATCGCACAGTGTACACGTTTAGTATATAGAGCAGTGGACTTAAATCGGATCCACAAATGGCTGGTGTGGTTCCAGGTCTTCACTTCAAAAAGGAGGAGTCACACCCGATTTCTACTTGTTTAATCAGTTCATCTTTGTCTTCAATCATCTAGCAAGTGTTCCTCCTATTTGGCTGGAATGAAAGCCTGCATCCATACCAGCCCTTTGCAGATGGGATTGAAGACCCCTGTTAGAGTGTGTAATGCAAACTATAGGCTACACAAGATGGAATCCACTCAATCTGGCAACCGGGTTTAGTATCCATGGTGACGCCTCATGGCCTGACAGCTAGATGAAAACGTCTGCTAGATTAGAAAACATGATCATGGTGAGAAGAAAGATGGAGACACCTGAGACATGAAGCATTGTGTAAGTTTGTTTCACAAAGGGAAAGCGTTGGGTGTGTGTGTGTGAGAGTGGAGGGGGAGAAGATGCTGTCTCACCCAGCTGAGCAGATGGATATCAGACTGTCCAGTTTCCTTTTGTCCATCACTGTCTATCTTCAGTCTCTTTCTCATTGCTGAAATCAGATTAAAAGCCAATCTTAATCCATTTCTGCCAATCACATACCCAACCAGGTTATTGCTCAGGGACAAACAAGTCACTCATGACCTCTCCCTGCTCATAAACCTAAAGACTCATGCAGACGCGTCAGTCACACACTCTTCACACCCTGCTGGTGTTGAATCAGTGCTGAACATGTGCACATTGGAATTTGCTGATGCTAAGCGTAGCATAAAATTGCAGTTTTATAAGAGAGGAAGAGAAACACATACAGACACATTCTTTGGGTTAATCACATCACATGACTAAACAAGGACGGATTAACTCCTAAACTGTCCTAAACGTCAACTAGTTTATAAGTCATGCATGATCCACACACACATTTATAAGAACCCTGCGGCAGGAATCAGTCACATCTGTTCTCAATTAGATTTTCCTAGCTCACCCTGTCGGGCTGGAATTTCCTCCTTTTTTCAATCTATCTGTCCATCTGTTTTTCTGTCTGTCTTTGTCTCCTTTGTTCTACTTCTGTCACTCTCCCTCCTTCTCGTTTTATTTTTGTTTATTTTTATAGAACTGGATGTTTCTTTAAATGCTCGTTAAAACCATCAAGGCATGGACAGTCACTGCACCGTCCATGTCAAAAATAAATCCGGCTTGAAGAAGGGAACAAGATGACAACTGAAACAGGATGTTCATTTTATAAAATAGTATCTTTTTGTATCTGTAAGACTCAGTAATCAGACATTACAGTAAATCTGTTGATGCAGCATATCTTATTAATTAGGAATGTGCTCTGTGCTCTAGCACCTTTTAAATGGCTCTTTGGCTTGCCCTTCTGGATCATTAACCTAACAAAGAACCATTGCTAGGGGTGTGTGTGTGTATGTATGTGTGTGTGTGTGTGTGTGTGTGTGTATATATATATATATATATATATATATATATATATATATATATATATATATATATATATATATATATATATATATAATATAATATAATTTTAGTTGTTTTATTTCAGTATTGCAAGAAAATTATGGGATTTTTCTTTGGGAACCCTTTGCGTTTTAGGTGAAACCCTACATCTTAGTGTTTTGCTACTAGAAAGGGTTCAGCGTAAGACTCTTAGGAACAACCCTTTCCCCACCCAGTTTCCTTTAAATGCATCACTGCTGTTTGTTAGGAAACACATAATCATTTCATAATAATATTTTTCCTGTATTACAAACATGACTGTCAGATGAAACTGTAGCTGAATTCAGGCGCTGTATCAGAAGCAGGGCCAATGGACATTTAGAGAACTGCTGTTTAATTTTGAATGCAGTATTGGCATTTGCAGTGCTGTTTTTGCAGAAGGCTGCAGTATGCAAATGAGGCCTCAAACAAATCAATAAATGTCCTCCTGGGACACTCCTGGCCAGCCTCGCATGCTCCGGGTGTTTCAACAAGTGCTGCGATGTATTCCCATAATCCAATAATCAAGTCATCAAATCACAGATGGTTTCTTTGAGAAACCCGTTGAACACCTGAGGAACACTTCCTATACGAGTTATAATAGCTAGTAGAGGTATACTTACTATATTTCATCTGTAATGCTTGGGGATTGTACAGGATTAACCCCCAGCTGAGCGACTCTAAAAGTACTGGTAATCTATAAAGCGAAGCTGCATGGTTGCGCAAGTGCAATGTCACAACTGTACAGTGGTATCACGCTAGTAACTCTTGTTGCATGGTGGAGATAAAATGGCAGAACAGACCAAGCTATGTAGCTGAAGCTGCAAAACTGAAAAATCACCATGGTCAATACTCTAAATTCTTACATCTGAGTTATGCATGTTGGACCTCCTGTATTGCTCTCGCTTTAAATTTGCGTTGACCTTTCGGAGGATTCCAAGAATAAACCACTTAGAAAGCAGGGTATCTTCTTAGAGGAACCATTTTTTCCAGAAACCATTTATCTGTACTTTCTCTCCATGAGGCCCACTTCCCAGTTTTATTTTCAGAACTTGCATGTTTTACTGCCGACAATTAACTGTCTAATAAAATAAAATGGAGCTATGTGAAAGTCTTCTAGTACAGCAGACCTGACACCATAGAAGAATGTCTAGTCTCTCATTATTGATCTGCTGCTCAAACTGTTGGAACCTATGAGTTTTGACTGATACAGGAGAGCAAAACAGACAGTATTTTAACCCCTGTCCAATTGTCATTCCCGTTAACGTTACTTGTAAAGAGTTAGACCTACTGCGAAGTGTTTTGGCACTGTGAACACCAGCCAAAACATTGCTAGTGTGAATGGGGCTTCCAGAGAGTGTGTCGGTTAATATCAAAGGGTCCAGAACATCGGAGCAAATGTCAATTGGCTTATCTTTTGTTTATTATGAAAAAATATGGTGTTTTTTTTAACACCTACACTCACCTCAGTGAACCTCAAAAAATCTGGTGTTCCTATGCAAAATGACTGGAAGGTCTGGTACGGTCTTTTACATATTTATTTTTGGTATTTTACATCTCATCCCTCATCCACGTACTGCTGCTTTAGGCAAAACATCCAGAAAAAATGTGCTGTGACAGATTCTCTGTCCAGAGATGTACTTTGATCCAACATATAGCCTTGTTAGGAAGGTAAGAGCTAATCAAAGAACACTTGAATGGTGGCTTATTTTTGAATGGGTTTTCTTTTGTGTGCGAAATAGTGAATGACTGAAAAACGTTAGTCTCAACAATACTGTTTACAAAAATTCCCTCACAAGAACCATAAGGAAAAATGAACTGATACAGTACTCATTATAACAAATGGGTATTAAAATGAATGAATGCGCTTTATTGCCAAGTACATTTCCACACATGTAATTTGTCTTGGCGACAGAAGCTTCCAGTGCAGAGGGGAAAAAGTATGGAATATCACACTTGTATCTCTCTCTCTCTCTCTCTCTCTCTCTCTCTCTCTCTCTCTCTCACACACACACAATACAGATGTGTACAGGTATGCTATTTAGAGATTTGCAGTTATGTGCAAATGGAAGTATAGAATATGTTGTATATTTGATGTACAATGAAAGTGGAATGAATGTACAGAGGTATCTAACAATTATTTAAAAGGATTCGATTAGTGCATTAATCAGTAGTAGTGTGAGAAAAGTACATGTAATATCTTGTATAATCATCTAGTGATGTCATGTATCGCAATATCAAATATATATCGTTATTTAGTAAGACCGTTAGACAATAGTTCAATATTAATGACCCTGTTGGATATATTTTTATGCATAAAATGATCTTCTGATGGGAGGAATATCTGTAGGTCTATATGCACGTTTGCGTAAACATGTTAGCCATTTTCCTTGGCTGTAGCTGTCTTCACAGGGTAGTGAGTGTATGATGTGAAGATCATTTCAATCCAGCATATGCCTATAGAGCTGAAAGCGTGTGAGACTGAGTCATGATGGTGGTTCAGTCGAGGCGCCCACGTCTATTGACCAGTGCTGTCCAATTAGATGAAGGAAAGAGGAACGGCGCTGTAAAAGAGGAGAGGAGGTGGTGGTGACAAGCGAGAAATGGGGGAGCGAGTGGGAGGAGGGGGAGAGAGAGAGGGAGATGTAGATTGAGACCGAGAGAGTAAGGGAAATGATGAGGAGAGAAGAATTGGGCCAGAGTGTGCTGGTAACAGTGAAATGACAGTGAATGAAAGAGGAATCGCTCTTTAATTGGACACAATAGACAGCTATGTTCATGTCTCCCTTGGGTCTGTTGGTCTGTGTGTGCATGTGCATGTTTCAATATATGGACGTTTTTATAACTGTCAGGGGCGCGTGTGCATGCAAGGGTGTTTGTTAGTCAGCAACTCACCTAGGCGTGGTCACCCAAGATACTATTACTTGGGTATGTATGAAAACGTGTGTGAGAGAGAGTGATGGGAGTGTACACGAGCACTCTATCTTGTGTGTTTGCCCAAGTGAAAGCGAATGTGTATGTATGTGCATAACCGTGTACTTTTCTTTTCATGCGTGTGCTTGCTTGTCATCTTGTCTCGTGGTTATTGAGGCTGAAGAATCTGGCTGCTTCCCTGATGAGAGCAACTCATCCTATTAGAGAAAGAGCGGGAGAAAGAGGGAAGGGGGCCTGGAGTCGGTAATAAAGCAGAATGAAAGACAGGAAGTTAGGAATCTGTTTTGTTCATGTTTATATGATGAATATGCTGTATAATGAAGGCACCTTTACTGGATGTCTAAATTTGGGCCACACTGGAGGATATTCAGGCCATTTTGAACCCATCCTGATGCTCACAAAAGGTGTCCAGACTTTAGGATCATATTAAAATCCTAATATTTACTGATCTATTCTTCTACTCTTGGTCAATATTTACAACTCGACATTCTGTAGTGTGTTGGAAGACCATAAAAATCCAGCTAGTCATGATACCTTTTGTCTTTTTTTTTTTTTTTTTTTTTTTGTGTTGGAAGACTTGATTACAGCTTTACCTCAGACTTTTATAAAGCGCTGAAACTGGAGTCTCCTTCCTTATGTAATGGTGGAACATTCCTGTGTAAGCTGTTACTGTATATAAACAGTCTGTATATGATGTCGGAGTTTTTTGTGATTATTGCGTCTGAAAATGCTTAACTTTGGTGCCGCTTTTTAAAAAATATGCGAAGTTTGAGGGGTTGTGGGCACTGATGACAAAAACCCCCCCTGTGAAATCAATCTCCATATCTGGGGCTGCTCACATTTTCAACATTGGACTGTATAAATGTAGTGTTGTAGCCCAGGCAGAACTCCTACACAGTTATTATCGTAGTTCAAAAGTGCAATGTGGATGTGTGTGCATGCACATAGTGTTTCCTGTGTCTCCTGATTCCAGAGGAAGTTGTGGAAGTTTGCAGGAGGAGGTTTCCTGTAGTTCTGTATATGTGTCTCTTTTGTTTTTCTTTTAATATTTATTTCTTCACTGCTGTCAGATGGTCTTCCCTTGTATTCCAGCTGAAATGTAGGACAGTTAGTACAAATTTTAAACATTTTATTTTTTTAGTTTTGAATCTTTAAAAAAAAATTGCTACACTTCAGAATAGCGTTTTAGTGGAATGTTGTCTAAAATCAGGGTATTCTGTGGTAGCTGAGCTTAGATCGCTATTGCAGAAATGTAATTGACATAATTTTCCACTTACCCCAAAGTCAAATAGCCAAGATACAGTATGTTTGGTGTCTGAGTGCTTTGTTAGTTTTGCCCAGGAGCTAAAAGGTTCAAAGTTTTACTCGCTCAAAATCTTTTTATTGAAAATATCTGCCTCAGACTGCCTCCAGTTCTTCAGTATTATCACACAGACTTGCTGATGTGGTTAACAGAGTAGCTTGCTATATATCCATCCATGTATTTTTATTTATTTATTGAATTTCGGGATATCTTATTAAAATACACTGGATGGAAACATAAGATGCACACACAAAAAAAATCACATTAAAAACGTAGGTGCTCAATTGAGATGGATAATCCTTTTATTTGATAAGAAGACATGCCCATAAACTACGATGGAAACGCATTTAACGAATAAATTCCTCGATGTGCCTCAAAAAATTATTGCCTCGGAAAAGTACAAATGGCATGTGCCAGTTTTTCCAAAAGTGGTGATTTTGTTCTCTTGAACACATGGGATGGACAAATCCCATGAAAAATCAGAAAATCCACTTCCAGAGGAAAAATTACCTAATGTCTGTTGTGCACATGGAACGATGTGCACAAAAAAGGGTTATAATTTTACTTATTGTTTGTCGAGTTCTTTTCTGCACAGAGTAGCAACACGTTGGACCACTTTCTATGAAGTAAATCCTGAATGGTATACCATGCTTTTACATCGCAAACAAAAAGTTCCACCTTTTGAGCTTTATGATGCTTCCACTTGTTTTAAGTATTAAATTAGTTGGATTTGGGCACTGATGTATTCACTAGTCACCAGCTACTTGTGAGTGAATCTTGGTGATGTTGGTGATTGATTAGTGAGAACACATTTCAATCCAAATTTGATCAAGTTGCAGGAAGTGACTTTTGCGAATAGCTTTTTAGCCCCGCCCATTTCCCCACACACAAATGCTATTCGGCTTAAATGTGGCTTGAAATGAAATCAAAGAGATGATGACACAAAATGTAATTTCACTCTGAATCAGGCCAGACTAATTGGCAAGAAATTTCCTGCCAAAACCAAAATTCCAGTGGTTTTATATTTTCTTAAAAGCAAGAGCTTCTGAAATTGAACAAGCTTTCAAAGACTCCATGCAGAACCACAACATGATTTCTCTGTCCAAGTAGAACACTATAGTGTGTTATGGGTTTTCCATTAAATGTTTTACATAAATTCCTATAACACAGGGTTTCCCCTTTCAGACGAGAAGAACTGCTTTAGAGGACTAAAACCAGAGTGTATGTTGGTTTACTAGGGACACTCGGCCAAACAGGAGCCAGAAGAACTTGAAGTTCCGGTTCATTTCTAATCAACTTGAGAGACGACTGAAATGATGATCGTTATACCAGTGAAAATTGCTTTGTCATGCAGTGCTGTTAAGTTTAACCTAGAAGTGATTGTTTCTTTGTGTAATCTATTGTTTAGATAACCAGCTAGTTGTTGGTGGATTGGTGTTGCTCTTACTACCTTGAAGACTTGTCAGAAACTGTAAATGAACACTTTTCTTTGACGGTTACCAAGCACTGATCGTGGAGACTCCTTCTATAAATGCTGAATAAACATCTTATCGAAAACCTTGACATATCAATAATTCTACATTCCTTTTTTTTATGCACAACAGCCCAGTTTTTGAAATTTACTAGTACCATAGAAACATATATATTAGAGTGGGCACTTGAATGAAACCCTTTATTTGCTTTATAGCTAGAACTTGTCAGAGCTGCTGGTATAAAAAAAAAATAATAATAATAATAACTCCACCTGTATTCAACAGCAGTGTGGTATAACAAGCAACAAAGATTTTATTTAGTTTGGCTGCCTTGTTTAATTTGTGACTTGCTTGTGCTGGTATGGTTTTCAAGAGGTTGAGAAGTGAACCAGAATATTCTTTTTAGTTATTTATTTATAGAATTTTTTTTTTTTAAACTGGTATTAGCCTGTATATATGGAAATAGTATGCTGTGTGATGGGATATGTGTAGTTCAGTTAAATTTAATTTATTTAGCTCTCTTAACTTTGGACATTGTCACAAAGCAGCCTTACAAAAATCCAGATTTAGATTAAGGTCCCTAATGAGACAGCATGAGGAAGATGCAGCTTGAGAGGAACCAGACTCAAAAGGGAACCCATCCTATACTTGGTAACACCAGACAGTGCGATTATGAGTCATTCCTCTTCCACAACTGTGTTCTATAAAGTCAAGCAGAACGAACCGTTTCAAAGGGATCCTTAGTATGAATATATATATATTTTTTTATTTCATTAGAGTTTTTAATTGTGCAGGGTATCCCAAAAGTCTCTGTATGAAGGGGAATTTTTTTTTACTAATTCTCTTAATCTCTCTCTCTCTCTCAATAAATTATTATTATTATTTTTTTAATATTCAGGTAACCTTTACGAATGTCTTTGATAAGAGAGGAACGTAGTGAAATCATTCTCTTGGCTGGATCGGGAAGCTGTTTCAAGGCTAGGCCTAAACTAACCAATCAGTAACAAGCAGTTCTGCAGCATTTATCTCCTTCTGGTCCCAAACATTTGTAGCACTTAACTGAATGTTAAGAACAAATGTATCCAAACTTTAATATCTCCATACAGAAATGCCTTATCTGTAACTGTGTTGGTTTCACTTAGACTGGAAGTTTAGTTTGTGTGGTTGAATTCCTGACCGTTTTAAAGCACACACCCGCAGTGTTTTGTGTTCAGTAATGTAACCTGTTATGTGAAGATGGTTTCCCTGAAGTGCATGTTTGTGTGTGTTTCCACAGGTGGGCGATAAGGTGCTGGTTCTGAACCGCAGTGGTCTGTGGCAGGAAGTGGTCGTGGTCCCCATCTTGCACACCTTCCCCATGCCGGAGGGGATGAGCTTTGAGGAGGCGGCTGCTCTACCGGTCAACTACGTCACCGCTTACATGATGCTGTTCGACTTCGGCCACCTGCGTCCCAACCAGAGTGTGCTGATCCACATGGCTGCAGGTGTGTATGTGTGTGTGAGAGAGAGAGCACGCACGCGCATCTTGCTCTCTCTGTGTTGGCTGTGTGAGATACTGGGTAGGGCGTATTGTCTAGAGATGATTTTCTGCAGCTGTTGATGGTGACCTGATGACTTTGTTGCATATCTGCAATAAATTGTCATTTTGTGTTCTGTATACGTTGTAATTTGTTACAGCTGTTTGACTGAACGTTTGTGTCTATGAGAATATGATGTTTTAGATTAGCTCATGTGCATACATGAGCAACCAAGCAAAAAAGAATGTCTGTGTGTGTATCTTCGGGCGGATCAGCACATCCTTGCCAATGAATTGTAGGCTGTCTAAGCAAGCGTCTTCTGGGACTTTCTGGGAGCAGGTGTGTGTTTGTGCAGTTGTGTATTTGTCAAATTGTCGGCGTCTCTGGAGAATAAAGCGTGTAGCGCTAGAGTGGCCTCGTCCTGTTTGTGTATAGAAGAAATAACGCTCATGCATTATTTCAGTTTGCGTTGTAATAAAATGAGTGGAGATATTGCACACGTTAACAGTGCATCGATATATGTCTGCCTTTCATCGTTAATAATGCATGTGTTTCTTATTTAAACTTGAGGAGTAAGGATTGCTTTTTTTATCCATGTGAAATTAATGTGAAGAATTCTTAATGGATTTGTTTCTTAGAGTCAGATCTAGAATCACTTTTAAATATTTTTTTTAAATGTAGGCTGCAAGCCTTAAACGCCAAAAATGAATGAATTTAATCTGATCCTCTATCAAATGGAAAATATTGGAAGTGGATTTGGGGATTTTTGTAGAAATGTGTATATAAAGAGGGTTCGAGTTAGTAATTAATTTTTTTTGTTAGTATTGATTTTATTATATTTAAACTTTACACTTAATTATTTATTACTTGTCATGTGAGTGAAAGATTTAACAAAATATAAAAGTTTTGTATGAAGTCAAAGTTTTAGCCATGTATTTTATTTAACTGTGTATATATAGTTAGTGTAGCCCTGTAATCTCCAGTGGAGATGGCATTGAAGGAATAAACCAAAGCTTTTCATTCACTCACTATCCATAATTGTGTGTTTTCCAACATTTATTTCAGCACACTTCCTTGCACTCAGAAAAGAACTGAAAATACATGATGTTGAAACTCGTGGACATCTACGGACAGTTGTTGAACTTTAAACATTTAAGTGAACAGTTTTTGAAACGTTCATGAATTATTCAGCCAGGCTGTTGTAAGTGAAGCTGAAGATGTGTACAATTCATCCTTTTCAGAAGCAGGATGAATATGGAAGTGTAGGTGGGATATGTGCTTGTGTTAACACTGCAGCTCAAAGTAAACATGGAAGTCTCAGTTTTTGTCTGACCCTAGAAGACCTGCTTTACTGGGACTTTCTCTCATGCTTGTCATACTAAGACATAGAAGAGTAATTGTTATAGTTTTGATTTTTCACATTTTACATAGAAAGATTTGAAAATTTTATTGCCTGAATTAAGGTACTCCGGTTTCCTCCCCAGTTTAAAGACGTGCGTTGTAGGCTGCTTGGCACTTCCAAACTGTCCGTAGTGTGTGAACGTGTGAGTGATTGTGACCTGCGATGGGTTGGTACCCCGTCCAGGGTTGCCCAAGGTCCCTGGGATAATCTCCAGGCTCCCCGTGACCCTGTGTAGTATAAGCAGGATGGAAAATATATGGATGACTGAATGAAACAACTTTCCTTAGATTTCTGTTTGTATTTAGGTTTCTATATGTATTTTGACTAAGCAGCTCTTCTGTTCCTTTCTCAGTGCTGATAAACGTGTCAAAATTATCATCTGTTCTAATCACACATGTGCAACACATACTTGGGGATTAAAACTACAGAACCTTGTTTGCATAATGAAGTTTAAAGGGAAGGCCTTTGGCTTTCACCAGCACCATGTCAGATAATTTAAAAACAAAGAAAGAACTGTTGGTTGTAATGCCCTGGGGTTTTCCTCCCTTGTTCTCTCTTGGTTTTGATCTTATCAGGTGTTAATGATTATTAAATCAAAAGCCTGGAGCCTATACCTTATTTTCCTGAGACTTCACTTGAGAATATATTAGAGTATTTGGATGGATTTTACATTCAGGATCAATGTCATGGCAATACCTGCTTAACAAAAGCATCTGCTCGACCAACATGTCACGAGACGAGCAGAATGAGCATCACAGCAGTACTAACCAGCATAAACAAAGTTGCAGCAAAGTTTTTATTCACCACGGATCACTATTGAATTCACCACTTTCAATTGTGTAGTAAAACTGGTCTGTTCAGACCAGATTATGCTTAATTAATCTTAATTCACAGCACTCTAATAAATCATGCACAGTTTAGCACGTGACCTGCCTCAGCTGTTCTTGTTGTTGAGAATTACTTGTGCTTTCCTCCTTCTGATTAATGCACCAATAGTTTGGTCAAAAATGATGCCATGCCATATTAATCAATATCAACACCGATGTATGAAATGGGAATCCAGCTGCTCCACTGCACTGTCATTGTAACGTTCATTAAAATCAAAGTAACATTTTATAAATTGTGAGGATTGTGAGGGAGAAAGTGAAGGAAGAATGCAATTTCTTTTTTTTCCCCCCATTATAAGGTTTATATAAGCTTTCGGGCTCTTTGTCACTCATATTGTACATTTTATATTCCTTACTTAAGATTATTAGTTTAAAAAAATATTGTGGTTAGCCTGAAAAAACTTAAGTATTTCCGCTAAAATAATTTCACTATTAATCATATTATATTTATACCATAGATTTGCATATGTAGATTTATATTAATGTTTGTTTTTAATATTTTGTTGATTTTATATATATTTCTTCATCTGTCTTCAGTGTTGTTGCTTTGTAACATTTTAAGAGATAAAGGTGTGGGTTTTTTTTTTGTGTCATGCAAAGTGTGTGCTCACACACATGGACTTTGACTTCGTTGGTGAAGCTTCCAGTGCGTACACAAAGATGAGAGCAAGACATAATCATGATGATGGTGATGATGATAATGGTGGTAGTAGTAATTATTATTATTATTATTATTATTATTATTATAAGAAGAAATAATCAAATAAAGAAGACCAGATAAGCTTAAGGCAGAATAGACATGGTGCAGATGCTTTGTACAGCTATGCACAGGGTAATGCAGTGGAAAGAAGGTGGGGATATATACAGGTAATAGAATAAATAGGAGTGAATTTACAGTTGCACATAAGAGTCTATGGAAAACAATTGCGTTAGGACGGTCATGGGAGGCAGTTACGGGGGGAGCTGCTCTTGTGTCTGGATGTTCTGGTGCTCAGTGCTCTGTATTGCTGGCCGGATTATTAACTTCAAGAGAAAAGGAGGGAATGACTGATTATAGCTGCTATATTGCAAGTGATTGCAGCAACTAACTTGTCTCGCTGATGTTCCAGCACAGTATGTGTTTTTCTTTAATAAACCAAAATGGTGATCATTAGCAAATTTAAGTGGTATAAGGTGAGAAACACTTTTTCATGAAAAGAACCAAATTTGGGGTTTTAACATCCCGTCGTTCATATATTTTCCTATATCACCATACCCTGTCATGTGTTATTCCTTATTTCTATCACCTTTACTTTTAATCATTATTATTATTCTTGTGGATTCAGCTATGTTCCATACAGTATGTTAATGTTCTTTCTGATAGTTCACATATGCCAACTGCTTACAGTTAATTAGATTTATTTTAAAGAAAACACATTTCTTTATCTTTAATACAAATTTTCTTTATCATTAAGCACAAAGCATAATGACATTTGTACGTTTGGCTCCAGAGGTGGAGCAGCGTTTCAAGCCATGAATTCCCCCACCCACATTTCTTGGAGTGTGTGATATCTGGGTTAGTTGGGATGGAGGAGTTTTAGTTTTTGCAGACCGTGTATTATAGCGACAAAGTAGAAGAATACTGGGCTATAATTTAAACCTTGCTGAATTTGTTTGTGCTCTTGGTATCAGTGTTGTAAAATAACATGAATATTTTAAACAGTGTCTGAATCTCCATGAAACCCGAATGCTGACTGCTTCCATATGGTGTCCCAGTGTCCACAGTAAGACAGAATGGCTTCTCTAACTGATTATTAAACTATGCTAATGGGTTACTGTAGGCTAGAGTGCTTACCGGAAAGACGTGATGTACTGTGAGAGTAGGAGATTGAGATTATATGTGCAGTGAATGACTGAAGGGGAGAGAAATGCAGATTGTGGAGAGCGGGAGAGAGAAATGTAAAATGTGGGTGGTGGTCGGTTTAGGCTGAAATGCTGCCCCTGCTCAATAGGATATTGTTCGACACACATCCTTCCCACCCTTGCACTCTTGCTCTCTTTGGGCTTACACATCTGCATCCTCTGCCTGAATTCAGTATGTGGGATTAGATATGAGAACACGCACGCGCACACACAGAGCAGTGCTGGATGGGAAAGTGAAGTCCTCCTGGCGAGGTGCATGCATGTGAGTGATTATTTGGCTCATGTCAGGAGGAAATATAGTTATCCATCTGGAGTGTCACAGAAGGCAAAACCTCTGTGATCTTTCAGATCACCACACCCATAACGAGGGGGTAGGGGGGTTACACAGAGGGAGAGAGGGGAAAGAGTATGGAATAAAAAAATTACTGTTACACTGATGCAACCAAAAAGGTATTATATGGTTCAAATGTTAAAATAATACTCCTTGGAAAAAGGAATGAGTATCATAGCTTATGTTTTTTTCACTTGTATTTCTATGCAGCACTGAGATATATATATATATATATATATATATATATATATATATATATATATATATATATATATATATAAATAAAAAAAATTGTATTTCATGCATGCAATTCCTAAGCATGCAGCAGCAGCACAAGTCATTAAAAAACGTCAGTTCCGTAAAACTGGACAGATTGGAAAATTGGAAGAACATCATCTTGGCTGACAGGAATGGAACCTGATGTGGTCTTCTGTTGTTGTAGCACATCGACCTAAAGGTTTTGATGCTGTTTGTTCTGAGATGCTTTTCTGCACACCATGGTTGTAAAGAGTATTTACGAGTTAACATAATGAAAATCCTAAGCGATCAGTGCTTTCTGAAATACTCAAACCAGCCCATCTTCCATGCCTTGTCACATCAAGGTCACTGAGATCAACCCCCCAACCCCAAATTCAGAAATTTGAAGACAACATTAACTCAAGCTCTTGACCTGTATCTGCATGAGTGTGTGCATTGTGCTGCTGCAACATGATTGTCTGATTAAATAATTGCATGAATGTGTAGGTGCACAAGTGTTCCTATTAAAGTGGCTGGTGAGTGTATATACACCTATGCATATCAATTGTATATTGAAATAACATGATGCATGTCGGTGTACTTTTGGGGGATAAGACTAAACACCGTTCTCTTTCTGTCTCATATAAATGAGACAAAGAGAACGGTGTTTTATCTCATCCACCAAAAGTGTGTTTGTGTGCATGTGTTATTCTGAGTGCTTACAGAGGGAGGGTATGTTTTCAGGAAACACTAGGGAGTTAAATTTTTAATTTTTCTTTTTACATTTATCCTGGAACTGAAACGTATTTCCTCTTTGGCGTCTTAAGCTCCTGAAACACACCCTTAGCTTGACACCACTCCATGTGTTCTGGCCAAGAAGAAGCTGGGGAAGGGTGAGTGGTGTGAAGGCGGGCATGTAGTGTCATGGTGCTTGTGCCAAAAGCAAATCAGCACTAGTTAATTATCAAACCAGGATAAAGTAAACATTAAACTAGGCGACCACTGATTTGGACATTGGCCCGGTGCTGTGCAGGGCGTTGCAGTTGGACCGGGAGTTTGGGAAGTTATGAGCTGGAGTGTGTTCACATTTGGGCCAACGATTCTCCGTAAATAAATGAAATCTAAAGTGATCCATTCTCAAATGTTTTATCATCTGGCTGTGTTTGACCAGTCACGTCATCACACTCTTTGCTCCATAAGGTATATTCAGTCATGCTGAACTCTACTTAACTGTATGTTTATTAATTTTTCCGTCTTCTGCACCGGCACACCCAACAGCTGCTGTATATTATGGGGTTCCTTGAAAATCGCATTTAGATTTTAATTACTTTGAAAGATTTGGTATTCAAATGCCTTTCAATAGTAATGAGCCACTAATGTTGTACTACTACACAGTGAGTAAACATTAGCAGCAGCACAACCATTTATGCGTATTTTTCATAAATAGAAGATCTTAATCATCTTTAATATTACTAAAGTATTTATTTATTTACAAAGTATTACTTGTATGATCATTGAGATTCAGCTGTATTTGACATCTTTTCAATTCTTCCTGTAGGGATATTTTTTAAGCCAGTTGAACACTATGTTCACAGAATAGGGTGTAACATAGTGGTGTTGAGGAATCTATGTAGTGCTCGATACGCCGGCAGAATTTCATCTGAGATTCAACCATTCAAACTGAGTGCCTCCAATAAATGTACATTTAATTTCACTTGGGACACATACTATGTTCGGTTTCTAATTAGAATTAGAAAATCAATATCCAAATAAATAAACAAATCTTTGAAAGTATTTAATCAAAGCCCTTTGTCTTACAACTGGTGAAGGGTCACTTAGCAAATTAAAGTTTAGAAAACTCTCATTTCAAAAGACTTGCATTGGGCAACTAAAAGTAGAACGTGAGATCTTAATGTTTCAGTGTGGATTTATTTTGTCATATACAGTATTATAAAGTTGTAATAGTTCAGCTCTGGTGTGTTACCCTCCATTTAGTACATCTGTACACTGATTTGCGAGCTGTGTAAGAGGGATAATGTTTAGCTGGTTAAGTGTTTAATATGTTTGAAGGTTAACAGATTTAACCTTAGAACCTTATAAAATGGACCTCACTCGCTCATGCACACATGCTCTCTGCTAGTTTTTCCTCTGTCCTCTAGTTGCCCTCTTCTTGTGGGCTACAACTGGGAGTTTGTAGAATTCCACAATATTTTCAGGGAAATTCCTCTGTGGTGGCGGAGAGCTGCCAAATCTCTGTGCGTATCTGTTTGTGGGAAATCTGTTTATGGCCCTGGAGACTCTTTATACCCCGTCCTGCTTCACTTTTCTATCTCTTTCACTCGTGGCCTCTCACTCGGTTTTTCAGTTCCCCTTTCTTGCTAGTGGTACATAGTTCTGCTCCCTCTGACATGGAAAACTGTGTAGAAGAAAAATCCTCTCATTCCCAGTGTCTGATTAGAAATTTGGCTGTAGGGTAAGTGGTTGTCTTGGCAATTTTGCTGCTGGTCTTGTGATTAGGGCACTGAAGTCACGCGGTAGACTGACCCTCTGTATACACACACACACACACACACACACACACACACACACACTGTGTGTGAGGACCAGCAGGGAGGGAGCAGGTGAATAAGAAGTATCTGGAGAGCCTGAGAAGAGTGTGTGTGTGTGTGTGTGTGTGTGTGTAGAACTGTGTTGTGGACAGACAGGACAGCTTGGCTGGGGTCGCCATGGCAACACAATCCAAATTCACCCCAGGCATCATGAACCTGAAAGGAGGAAATAACAGGGTGGTCTTTTTTCTTATTCTAGGTTTGCTTCCTTACACACACAAGCAAAAAACAAACAAAAATTGGGTTAAGGCTTTTTAAAAAGTTCTAACGTTCTCACTCCAATGGCTACTTCCAGGTTAACTTTTCACACCACGCAAATGAATCGGTGAACTTTTCAGTAGTTTCTTTTGGAGTTAACACAAGTCAGCAGACAGTGGAGCCCAGTCGAGTTGTTAATCTATTTTGAATTTCATACTGCTATTGGAGTTGCATGGTTTGAACTCAAATGTATTGCGGTGCTATTTCTACACCTTGGAAATACGAGTGAAAAGAGAAAAAATCAAGGTGAAATATCAGCCTGCATTCATTTGACTGGTTTCATCATGCCTATGTTATCATCATTTTCATGTTGTAGGATACTTTGCAAAAGCAAATAACACACAATATATACCGCAATAACACAATATTGTGCATCCTTAGACTGCACTGACTGCATTTGTATGGTATGTTGCCTAGCCTTACCCTGGGTGTGTGGGGGTGTGTTTTTCACTCTGGCATTCAATAAGCACTGGCCTTTTGTTGTTTGCAGTGACCTTTATGAATGCATTCTCACATCCTGCCTTTCCTGATCATTTTGTCCTACACATATATTTAAGGCTAATTCTCTCAGGCACAAATTAGTGCTTACTTTCAGCTTTGTACAGAGTGTGTGCAGTCATCTGGATTCACTGTTAATTGGTTAATGATGTAAATATTAGTTTTTTTAATGAGGCAAGTAATTTTATTTTCGATTCCAATATGGAGACTCAAGTGGTAGGACTCAACCTGGACTCCAAAGCTAAATTTGATTAATTTTTAATGAAATTTTTATTTAACGGTTCTAAAGAAGTAGCCTTCTGAGCTTGGTTAGAAAAGTCTCTGTCGCTTGAATTTGGACTCTTATATTGGGAATCAGTTATGTTTCTTTGATTTAGAAACTTACCCAAAATGTGTAACCCGCCCTCCCCATCATTGCCTGTTAATTGTGATCTTATAGGCTTTATCGCGCAATAGTATTATTAACCAGGACCAGAGCCAGTCCATACCTCTTCTGCTGTGTCCACGGCATCCACGTTGTGGACTGCCAAGCACTTCAAGTTGAGATGGGAGTGCAAATCACTCAACTCTGCCACTTGATTTAACACACAGATTTAACACGCTTTGTGTCTTGGACGTCATACAGAGATGGGGAAGAAATGCACCAAGTCGACCCGTCGACTGGTGCCTCTAGTTTTCACAGTGTGTTGTCACGCAAAACTAGTGCTAGTTGGCCCCCGTCAGCACACTTCAGCTCTAACTGATGCTCAATTGACTTGGTGTTGAAGGACAGCAAGACAGTTTTGTGGTTGGTTGATCAGCTTAGTAAACTGACAGGAAATGTAAAGGAAATGTGAGCAAAGGACACAAATGAATGAGTACGATGTTCTAGGTTCTTCAAGGGCTTGGATTCCTAAAATGGTACTTCTTAAAATCTTTTCTGATGGGGAAGTTCAATTTGACATTTACTTGCACAGGGCAAAGAACCCTTTAGTAGAGAACCATTTATTTAAAGCGTGTATCGTATTTTTCAGCTTCTACTTATCTTCTACAACTACACTTGGGAACAAAACCCTCAAAAGGGTCTTTGGATTGTTCTTTGAATGGCTTCTTAGTTTAGTGGTTCTAGCTTTTTAAATGGGTTCAAATTTAAACTTTCTTAAATGGAACACTCTTTGAGGTTCTACATGGAATTTTAAGGTTTCCACAAAACAAACAAACTAAAGGATCTTTAAGGGTGTTGGATGGATTCTTTTTGCTATGAATGCGACTACATTTTTTGCAATTAAATAGCCAAACCCAGTATTTAAAGCCAGTGTCAATCTGTTCAGACTGTCTGTCTGGATTTCAAAGTAGTAGCTAGTAGAGTTTGTTTGGCTACATTCCAACTTGCATACTGCCTCACTTAATGGAAGGGCAAAAGAACATGACGCTACTATAGACACTGCTACTGGTAGGTGACATGCTGAACACGTGTCTATGATTTGGGACGGCTTTTTTCTGCATTTCTGGGTCTTTATTTTATTACAAATACAGCCTACCTTCACCTGCTGTATGGAAAGTTGCTTCCTTTTACACAGGTGTAATATGTATGTCTTCATTGCTTTTCACAGAAGAAAAAAGCACAGGCAGTGGGGCAATCATCAGTTACTCTATAATTCTAGCTCTTCGGCATCACCTTGATGTACCAACCAAGGACTGTGGCACTAAAATTGTGTTTACATTTACTTATTTGGCAGATGCTTTCATCCAAAGCACCTTACAATTGAGCTGAGCAGATGAGGGTCCAACAGTGACACATTTGTGGTACCAAGATTCAGACTTGCAACCGTCAAATCAGTGTTCCAGAGGCATAACCGTTGAGCCTCCACTGTTCCCATATGGTGTATATACATATTGGTTTGTGAGGTCACACTTTCTTCTCATTCTTCTCGTTAGCTGCACTTTACTTATCTGGACTGCGTGTTATTTCGGTTTGCATAAATGGGTTCCTACAGTGCAATTCTGCTACACTTGGCGTCAGCTGTTTTTACTCTGGGTGTATGCTTGCTCTTTAGTAAACTGAGTGTTCTGTATTTTGCTTATCCTGTCTTATTGCAGGAGGGGTGGGGATCGCTGCCACTCAGCTCTCTAAGACGGTGAAGGAGGTCACTATTTTTGGAACCGCCTCTGCCAGTAAGCATGAGGTCATCAGCGAGGGAGGAGTCACGCACCCCATCGACTACCGCACACGGGACTATGTAGAGGAGGTTCGCAAGATCAACCCTAAAGGTGAAGACTAACTAAGTATTTTGAAACAACTCTACAAAAATTTTAATGCTAGCTTAGATGAGGCCTAAAGATTAAAGCTGACTGACCAATCATGATGAAAAAAAAAACAGTTGAAACCCTCATAGCATTTGTAATGGTTATAAATGGGAATTCTATTGGTTTTAATGGAAACTTTAATGATCCCTGTGGGTCGCTACTGGTAATTTGTTACATGCTACTGGTGGCATGTTATGTCTAGTGGATACCATTAAGGACCGGTAATATTTTTAATGGTTAGCTGATGGTCTGTAAAAAGCTAACTTGTCACCTTTCCAGCCCTGTGGTAAAAGTTAGTCATCTTATTTTAGCCCAAAAAATGAAAGCAAACCACCTTGTTTATAAAATGAACTGATCACCTTTCATCACTCCCAGCCTACTAACTTGAATCATCCCTGTAATGTGAATCTTATAATTACTTATTTCACTGTTTACTGTTTAATTTAATGGGTCTTATTCAAAGTCAGTAGCTCAAATATGTATACCTTTTTAAAAAAATGCAATTTAGAATCTAATTACTATTATAATTTTAGAAAATAATTGTAAGGAGAAAGTTTAGGAATAAAGTGCTCCTTGGCTCCAAAAAAATCTCAATTGTTATCTTGAATTACAAAAGCTATGGAATGACGCCTTAAAGTTACTCCAAACTACAGGGTCTCCCAAAAGTCTCCATACATTTGAGGACAATGTATGCCAGCACCATGGTTGTGTGTGCGTGCATATATATATATATATATATAAAAAACTATGTAAGAAATAGGAAGACATTTTGCTTAACAAGTCTTAATTTCCCCTTTGTTTAGAGTATTTTGGGACACCATCTAGTTTGGATTATTGTAAAGGGACAAGCCAATATACTAACTTGGATTAATTCCAGGTCTGAATATTAACCTACTTGCTTCGAGTAAACCTAACATTAGCTGTTTAAATGAGTCCGAAATATGACGGCTAAATTATCAGCTTTGATCAGTCCCGTAGATGATCGTTTGGAAATTCCAGAATGGGAAAGCTCACATACCAGTATTAATTAGCCTCCAAAACAAAAGCTATACTTTCAGGTTGTATTACGCTGAAGTAGAAAACTAACTTGCAATCTTTAGTCTTGCCCCAAAGGTTTTAGATCATCCCAAAGGTAAAAGCTAAACTCACATTTAGCATAGCCTCAAAGCTGAAGGATACCCTACTTGTCTATGTTGTCCCAAAATGGAAAGCTAACCTATACTATACTTTGAGCCTATCCTAGCAATTGAAAACAGTCTTAAATATGGAGGCTAATTTACCTACCTGGATCAGTCTCAAATGATAAGCAAATCCACTGGTTTGATTGTCCCAAAATGTAAAGCTAACATAATAAATTAATTGGTCTTGAGAGTGAAATGTAGCACAAGCGGATTACACCTTGTTCGTTTATTTAATCTTGGTTTGTACCATGCTAAGCTGCTGCTTTAATAATTATATTTTAATAAAGTATCTGCTTTCTCTAGGCATATTTATAAAGAAATAATTCATGTTTGTTCCTCATGACCTGAAATCAGCATATTCAGAAGCAGATTTGCATCCAAGTCAGGGTTATTTCAGAACTTGAGTAATAAACCATGTTTGCCTGCCTTGATCTCACTGCCTGAACTGCACCAGACTGCACACAGTTGAGATTAGACTGCTAGACTTATTCAGTGACAAGTAAACACTGCGTTGACCTAGTTTTCCCAGACTTTAGGGTGTATTAACAGAGCTGTACACTTTAGGGTGTAGCATTCAAACAGCAAGTCAAAGTTCACAGAAAGCCATCAGTTCAACTTTACTGCATGTAACTTAAGGACCATTCTGGTGACTGGGGATTTGTGATTGTTGTAAATGTATTAAGAAATGAATAATGACTATTTTACTGTGAATACGGTCGCGTCTCCACCTCACGAAGTCCGTTAAAACAGGCTTTGGTTCCTTTTGTTGTTTGCATTCTGATAACTTGTCTGGTATGTTGTTTTAACCTTGAATTGTAGCATTGCTATTCAGCTGTGTGTGTGGAGAGGAGAAATACGGGTGAGAATACGCACGTGTATTTTTAAACCTGCGGGAAGATTTATGCTCTTCATTTTATCAGGAAAACAGAGGAGCTCTGAACTGTTTTTTTGTTTTTTGTTTTTTTTAATCAGTGTAAATAAGATAAAGAAACACTAAACACTGTAGAGGAAATAATGGGGATTTCACCAATACAAAATTTGTCTCTTTTTCAGGGGTGGACATTGTCCTGGATCCTCTGGGTGGCTCTGACACCCAGAAGGGTTATAACCTGTTGAAGCCAATGGGCAAACTCATCAGCTACGGTGAGTCAGAAGGCACACACGGTTCACTATCCAATTCAGTTTGAAAAGTTAAGGGTGCGAGCAGTTATTTATTTATTTTTTTAATAAAATTAAAATAAAAATCATATTACACTTTCCATAATATTTAGTCTGATGTCAATAAAATCTGCTCTTTGTGGCAGATGCAGACCGCACAAAACGCCTAAACCATGACCATCCAACTAATCAATTTTGAATTGATCTCCCTCTTGTGTGTGTATTTAGACAAGCATTTTGATTTGGCTTATCCATTGTTTGGTATGTTACTTCCACCTCTATTGTTACTCTGACTCTATCAGCTGGCTAAGTCAAGGTTCTGGGACATGAATTATGTTTGAGAATTGCACCGAACAAACCATGCCGAATGAAGAACGACACAAAAGTAACAAATGACCCACTGCACATGAACAAAACAGCTAAACACACAAATGATACTTAACAGAAACCATTTAATAAAATGGCAGATGAAAATCAAAACATCCTATAAATTGTAATTAATTAGTTTTTTTAATTTACATGCATCTCCATCGCTTTTATAATCAAAGAATGTTTATTACTTTCACCCTTCTACGTGACCATCCTGCATGTTATCTGTAGTTTTGTGGCCTGAGTAACTAATTAAACTTCTCAAAACTGAATTAAATTACTTTGAATGTATTACATTAAATGATGCCGACTATATTTGATTACATGGAAAAACGATTGTGGATTCCAACAGTTAACTGCGATCAGATCCAATATTTGTCGTTCCACAAATGTGGCTTACTGTATGTAATAATGCAATTGCGACGAGACTAGAATTTACACGCAATGTGTAGTAGGATAATTGATTTGTTGTTTTGTCCACATTGTACAGTGCTAGTATCCGCTAGCTTCCATCTGCATTGTTGACTACACCTTGAAACTTATCACTTCATGCTTGCGGTTGGGAAGTCTCTGAGACCACAAAGTGCTTCACTTCACTGATGCTGGCCCTCGGGCATTAATGTAAAGAGAGTGTAGGCCTCAGCTGATCGTGTAGGATAAGCATGCATGATCAGCACGCAGTCAGCACCTCGCTTTCTCAACATGTTTAGAAACTCGATGGCCATGACAAGTTTAATAAACAACGCAGCACTCGTGTGTGTGTGTCTCTCTCTCTCTCTCTCCCTCTCTCTCTCTCTCTCCCCCACCCCCTCCTGCTTGGGCTTATCAGCATCATGACAGCCAAGTGGAACAATGGCGCCTCTATCTACCCCAGAACCCGGCCTGTGTCCGAATGTAGCAGACTGGGACATGTCCAAATCTCAGGCCGGCTCAGAGCCCACTTTGTGTGTCGGTGCGAGTGTGTGTGTGTCTGAGCGTAGGAAGCAGAAATCGGGTGGGTAAGAGGGCAGATTTATAGTTCCCCCAAATAAACAATCGCTTAAAGCTTGCTAAAAGGAAGGATGGCGGAGGAAATGCGAACGAGAAGGTGAGCGCAAAAGTGCTGACGGACACAAGAACAGAGCTATTAGATGTGCAGACGGCGAGAAAGTCAGGGTTACTGCTGCAAACAGACAATGCTGAGACACCGAGGGGGGGGGGGGCATGTAATGCGTCAGTAAATGAAAAGGACTCGCAGTGGATAAATGGAACAGTGGCTCATCAGTTGGACAGAAACCCAACACACAAGCTCTTATTCACCATACTTCGAGAACATGCTTAGAATTCAGACCCCCAAATTCTTTCAGTAATACACTCGCCCACGGAGCGCACACACAGCGAGGCCACAGTGGCACCATTCATCCTAATAATCCACTTTCCAAATTAAGCGTAAAAGCAACACAATTATAAAAGCTGTATATCACTTTGTTTTTCTGTTTTCCTGAAAGCTCTGTCTTCAAGTTTCTTCACACTCAATTAAAATGTGCCCTGCATGCTTAACTTAATTTAACAAGTCATGCTAAATATTTCCAAATAGAATTATACTCCAGATGTCTGTTTTGTGGGCAGGTAGATTTAAAATGTATACTTTTTGCACCTAAATTAGTTGCTACTTTCCTAAACATTCCACTATGTAGTGTAACTTAAACCGGGCTTGGTAACAGAATTTGGCTACTGTTTTTAATTTCATGATATAATAGTCTAATATGAGCTAGATGCTTAGTAAAACGTACTGGATTTTTACTAGCCTGCTAGCACACCAGATTTTATAAGATAACATTCAGTCCAACATTAGCTAGCTGATTATTTATTGAACATTCAGTTATTTATAGTCATTGTTTTGGAGCAGTTCTGTAACTTCAATATCCAACATACCTTTTATTAAACCAGTGTTATAGTCTAACATTGGCTAGCTTTGTGACAATGCTAGCTAGTACTGGTAGAGAGGTAATACCAACATTTAAAAGAATTCTGGTGAATACAGGGACAAGATTCATTAGTTAAAGCATTTTTCCTAACCTACACAGTAATGTCCTAAACATTCCACCGTGCTTTTCCGAGACAGTTTATAACCGTCTAAGAGCAGGAATCTTACATTTCTGATGATGGATTTTCATAGAGAGGTAACACTAGCTTAGCTACAAATTTAGCTATCTAACATTAACACAGTGCCGTGTTTACTGTAGGTAGCGGTCATATGATATATGCTCAGGTTTGCATTGTTTGTTTCATGGTGTTAAAGGGTATGAGTATACACCATAGGGGTCAAGGCAAGCTGGCTCAAACATTTTTTCCCCTCCTGTATTTTGAAAAGGAGATGTGCTTGCTTAAATTGTTCTCGGGTCGTTACAGAATGTCACAAAACGATGCAGTATGATGTAACCATACACCACTTTAGATGTAGATTATGCCTTTTTTTTTTGGAGTGACTGATTGTCAAGCCTCCCGATGTCCTGCTTTCCACAGGTGCTGCCAACATGCTGTCTGGTCAGAAAAAGAACCTGTTCGCTGTGGCTAAAACCTGGTACCAGCAGTTCACTGTTCACACCCTGAGTCTGTGCCAGAACAACCGTGCGATCTGCGGCTTTCACCTGGGCTATCTGGACTCTGAGCTCGTCGTAGACGTCATGAACAGCTTGCTGGAGCTGTACCAGCAGGGAAAGATCAAACCCCGCATTGACTCCACCTACCATTTCGAGCAGGTGTGTCTGTGTAATATCACATTACATAGCATTTATTATATTAAAATTTGTTATACTTGCTATATATATTGATTGCATTGGGTCCGTTACGCCGGATCATACCACAGTGCTATTGAATTCTCAATTTTGATTGGTCAAAAGGTGTTGATTAATTTTCTGTAACAGCAGCTCCTTGACTCCTTAGTAGACTTGTATGTTGGAGGATGGACATAATTTAAGACTAATAATTTTATTATAAAAACTTTATTATATAATTTTATTGTTGAGTGTTATTTACCCAAGGCAAAATGTAGAATTGTTGATGTGGTGAAGCTTTCTCTAAGGAGACATTCATTCTCGGCATCTGTGGCATTTGCACTTTGTAACGGTCAGCAAGATTTCCACGTCCTTGGGACCGAGACATTTGTGGTTTTTCTGTAAAATGACCAGCTGTGTTTTGTCTAATTAACTGCCGAGGCTGGTGTTTATATAGTTGCTGTAACGTAAGTGATAACAGGAATTAACTTGTTTCATAGGCTTTGCACAGCACTAAATGTAACTATAAATGGATAAAAGATAAGAGTTCTTAAATAATAGTAATTGCAATTGCAAAAACACTGAGATGCTTGTTAGAAAATAATCAACTTTGGGGTGGTAACAGTAACACCATGGGGGGTGTATGTAATTGGTAACATTATTTTGTTCATCAGAGTTACGTCAACGTTTCTGTGTCACCTTTCATTTGAAGACGAAATGAAGCTCTCTCATCTTACCTCTCATACTCCATCTATCACGCTCTCATCCTCTGCTTATTCAATCTACACTCCTTTCTCCTGTTGCTATGGAGACCTTGCTCTTGTTTGGTAAAGAGATGGTCAGAGTGACATGAGTTTGGTTGCTGTGGAGCTAAATGATCTGCAGAGATGTTCAGAGAGAATAGGGTTGTTTGCGATAATCTGCTCTGGTTTAAAACCAGGAGTCATCAGGTGCCGTACATGAGGACAGGAGTACAGTTATGCACCTACACACATACAAAACCTGCTAATTAACCTATTATTTAGTCAGTTAACTTAAAGAATACTAACCACTAACTAGTGAGTTATTCAGTAACTAGTGAAACTAATAGGAAGGGTGTGTAGTTACCTCGCATAAAAGCGAGGAATGTAGGTCTGGATACCACATGACATGTTCTGAGAGTTAGACAGGAATGAACTTGATTCATAACCCCTTCTTTTAAAGCATCTTTATTTTCTAACAAAAAATTTACAATAGTGTTGGAGTATTAGAAATGTAAAGTCTATGCACAGTTTTGTCAGCTGCCTTCCTGTTGCATCCAATAGTGGAAAGTTCCAGCATGTGACCATCACTGATCGGATATTATTTAGATAGTGAATCTGTGGTGCTGTTACAAGGGTGTCTGGTTTAAACACTGTTAATTTATTAGACACTCTGTGCACCGTGTTGGGCTATAGTTACATTTTTCCTATGCACAGATTGTTAATTATCCTCTGGCCCTTTATCAGTGATGTGTCCTGACCACATGATGTTAGTGGGTTATTTATGGATTGGTGGACAGTTTCTCAGCCTTGCCATAATTGTAGTTTAAAAATCTCACTAAGCAACTCTGGCTTGTGTCAGTCTTGCTCTATGGTGGTCCATTTTCACTCATAGTGAGAGGAGGCTGATGAGTTGTGCATAGCAACAAATGGGGCAGTATTTATATTTGGATAGTCAGTATTTGTGTATCTAGTGCATTTACAGGATAGGTTTACCTGATAAAATTGCTAAAGAGTGAATCGTTAATCAATCAGTAAATATCTTGTTTAATCTTATTTTGTAAGTACAATTTTTCCATGAGCAGCACTCAAGGTCTTGTTTTCAGAAAATTTGTCCTTTATCTCCCTGTTGTATAAAGTGTTTAGTAATAGACATTCTGCTAAATGTTTTATAATGTATATAATAATAATAATAATTATTATTATTATTATTATTATTATTATTTTACAATTTTTTAAATGATGCTTTATAATGCCTCCCCCTCTCTCACCAACATGTAGTAGTAGTAGTTAGTCATCAGGGTCAGGCTTTTTCAGTTGCTAGGAGATGCCTCTCTGTTGCCATGGCGTCAGTTGCTGGGCGGTGTGGTGTGGGAGAGGTGAATGGCTGGAGAAGAACAGAGGAAAGAGGTGGAGTCCAGAGTGGTGAGGAAGGGAGGCTGTGTGGAGCATGGTTTTGAGTGGTTGTTTTATTGTGCATTCGCTCAGCTTTCTGTTGCAGCTTACCTTCAATCTTAACAGGAGGTCACTCGTTCTGTTCTTCTCTTTTCTCTTTCATTTTCATCTTACCTTGATTTTGTAATGGTGCGAGTGTGTCATTGAGTATTAGATCAGCCTGACTGCTTGCTCAATGTTCTTAACCCAGCAGATGGATCTACAAGCTGTTCTTTTCTTTTTCTCCATCTCTCTCTCTCTCTCTCGCTCTCTCATTCTCTCACTGAGCAGGTTGGCGATGCCATGCGTAGGATGCAGGAGCGGGGCAACATCGGCAAAATCGTCCTCACCACCGAGCCAATGAAGGAGGAGCCCAAGAAGGAGGAGGCCAAGAAAGATGAGAAGAAAGAGGACAAGAAGAAGGAAGACAAGAAGAAGGATGAGAAGAAGAAGGACGAGGCCAAGAAGGAGGAGAAGAAGGAAGACAAGAAGAAAGAGGAGCCCAAGAAGGAGGAGAAGAAAGCTGAGGAGAAGAAGGTGGAGGAGAAGAAGGAAGAGGCCAAGAAAGAAGAGAATTGAGAGTTGGCCAGAAGCTAGTCAGGAAATTGGTGGCTGTGAATTGTTTGTCTTGGGAGTATGGGATCATTTTGAGTCTGGTGTGTGTGTGTGTGTGTGTGTGGTGTTGGGAAGTACAGCGTAGTTCAGCTCTCGGCTCAACCCCAGGCAATTACTCTAGCCTTAATTCATCATCTTTTACTAAAATCTGTAACTGTTTATCCAGCCTGCTATAAGTTGAGAACTCAAAAGCTGCTCACTAACACACACGCGCGCGCACACCCGCGCGCACACAGTGTAACAGGGATATACCACTTTATTATGTCACTATTTTTCTCTTGTGTTCCCTTTCCTGTTTTCATGCACTCCTGTACTCTGTGCTCTTACTAATCTTTAACTGCGTGCCTTTTGAGGTATGCTGGATCAGTATTACACTGCCAAATCCACAACTCAATCACTTTTCCGCTCCTCATTCTCTCCTCTCTGACATACTACTACTATCTCGAGCATTCGTCCTTTACCATTTAACATTTTTTTTGGCTTAAGTGCATTTGACCCAATGCTTTTTGTGTCATAGCTACCTACCCACTAAGGATTATGGGTAAATGCCAGGGTTGAGCAAGAGTCCTGTTGCCGTGACTACAGTGTTCCATGTGTGTCCTGTCTCCTGATCCCAAACCCCTACTCGTCTCCTCAATTACATCTATTCTCCCCTTAGTGATCCTGTTCTCCTTATTGGACCAGACTCTTTGACGGAGAAGTCAATCACTGAGCCCCACCCACATCATTTCCCAAGGCAATAAGGAGGAGTTAGTGTGGTTTCTGATTTGCTCTAAATTTCACGTACACTTATTAAAGCTTGACGAAATGATCTCCTAATTATGAGGCTGTGCTACAAAAATGTTAGGATATCACTATGATTTATATTGTGACGGACACTATGGTCTTTGCTGTAGTGGCCTGCTCATGTGTATAGTCACGATATCCATCATAATGTACACAAATTAAATGATTCATCTGTCATGGAACATGTTGCCTAGGATCTTAATGAACTCTGCTGCAGAGCCGCACTAGCGAATTGTCTCCCTCCACAAACAGGCATGTAGACATACATTCTCGAGTTATTGTATTAAAGCAGACACGCTAAAACACGGAGTTCGAGATAAACCCTGAATAGTGTTTTATTCCCGAGCCTCCTCCAGGATTCCACATTATCTGGAGCATTCCACTCCGATCCTTATGACCACTGGCCTGTTTCCAGAGTAATCATTGTTTTTCTGATTCTCTGCCTCTCCTTTCTCTCTCTCTTGCGTTTTTACCGTCAGTAGTTGGCATAGCAACAGGCGTTTGGCCAGCAAGTGCAGACATGGTCCCCCCCAACCACCAATTACAATCACGCCCACACTTGTTTACATACCTCCCCCACCTCACATTTTTTTATTCAATTAAATATTGTTCAAAATATCTTTATATGCTGATTTGACATCCATTCAGGCTGCTGTGTCAGAAGGGCGTATCCTGGCACGCTTCCAACTCTGAATCCCGTCAATCAACCCCACTGACTCCTCCCTCGGCGTAACTTTATGCAGCTGTAGTGCTCTACTGCCTCCCATGGCGATGTAGATGCACTGCAGCGACTTTATTTCCGTTCCTCCGTCAGAGGGTCTGGTTTTTGTCTGTGTGTGAACCGAGTGTGCGTATTGTGTACGGATGTGGTTGAGAGGTTGCATGGATGTATGTCTCTGTCCTCAGGTCAGTTGTCATTGTTTTTCTGTCTCTACCTCCCTTATACTATGAACTAGCACATATGAGCTAGCTTCCTCGACCCCCCACTCCCAGTTTTATCTCTAACAAACATAACTTGTTCTCTCTCTCTCTCTCTCTCTCTCTCTCTCTCTGTGGTGAATGGCCTGTATTTGGTTTGGTATTATTTGCACTCTGATTGTGGATCTTAATGCACTTACAGGGATGGCAGTCCCACTCCCAGCCCCACTGTTCCTCAGGAGTCCTCTCCAGTTCTTTTTTTGATGTTGGCATATACACACTCTGTGCTCTTGCATACACAACCATGTATACATGTACTTATTTTGTTCCATACACACACATGATAGTCACAAATGGTTAGAAGAAACAGAACTTCATCTCAACCAGTTTGTTCATTACTGAAAGCTTGTCCATAGATCCGTGGAGGAGGTTATCCAGAAAGCACCGGTTAGGGCGTGGCACTGCCATCCTTGCCTAAAGAGTGACAGTGTTCTGACTGGAGACCGGCAACTGGATTCTGATGCGAGTTCAGTTTCGGGAACATTCTAGTTCATATTTGATTTATTTTATTTTTTTGTGTGTATCTCTGGTTCTCTCCCTGTGTTGTAGTGAAGAGTGCTTCAGTTCTGAAGTACCATGTGACCCCGAATAACACTCCAATGAAGGGTGTCCGTCCTCATTCTCTTACCTTTTTGTTGTATTGCATTGTTTTGTTTTTGTTGTTGTCGCTGTATAGTCCTACTATTCTGTTTGAGTGGTTCTAAGTTGACGGGGCTTCGCTGCACTTCCGTTCAAATGTGAGGAATGATGTTCTGTTGATCCTGATTAAGTGTGCCAAACTGTGCTTGAGGCTCTTGCCTTCACTCCAGCTATCCTTACTACACTGAACGACAAAAAAAAAAGAAGGAACAGCAAGAATAATTGCTGGTCGCTTTTAAACCAACTGGCAGTTAATAAAAACAAAAAAATTCAAACTGATGTCGTACCTGTCGTGTGTGGTTGATCGCATCACTGAAATTTACTGGTGCTTAAGAACTCCTGGCTTTTTCGCTAATCCATGCAAACGCTGTTTAGGTCTCACTGTGCCGACCGTTAACGAACACTGGAATACCTCCACGAAAAAATACAAATACACACGCATGCCGCCCTGTCTGGCACACCAGCTCTGCTTGGAAGGGCTGATCTGTCAATCAGTTAATGCTAAATCTGTGTTTACAACTCAAAAGAAAGATCAGACAGTGCAGAACTGGAGATCAGACTTAACGTGGTGTTAAGATACAGCAGAAAATTAACCAAGTTGTCTGTATTTTTTATTTTTCCCTCCCATACATACAACTGCACTGTTTGGACTGGATTCTAGTTGTAGAACCCAGTTTCCACCCCGGATCTTCCATCACGTTCTCTAAGCAGGTTTGTTCTGGTTCTCAAAACCTCCAGCTGGGTGACCTCAGTGGCTGTAGATTTCACCATTTCCTCTGTCGTGGTTTTGTCTGGCTGTACAGCAAAAAAATATCAGTTATTCTGTACTCCTCTTAGCTCAGTCCCAGTAGTATTAACATCTGCTTTGTGACTGCATGCATTCCCTGGCATGAGGTTTGTACATTAGCACGCAGTTTGCATTTTAGTCCACGTCCCTTTTTTCGGTTCGGAGGCCCAAGATGAGTTTAGCTGCAGGTATGCATGTCTCTGGTGGATATGGAGCTAGCTGTGTGGATGTTGTCCAGAGCAGTTGAGGTTCCGTCAGAGCCACACTGCTTCCTCTTTCATTCCACAGCTGCTGTAACTTTCCCAGAACAGGAAACTCCCTTCAGGACAGCTTTTCAGGGTTGTATTGTGTGACCTAAGCTGCATGAGCTTATACTTTTTACCTTCCATTTTTCCTATTTAAACTACAAATTGACAATTCGACAACAATTTTTAGGTATGACTAGACGTGCTGGTTGACAGGGTACTTGCCAAATGATAAATGTAGAATTTGGTCTTCTAAAACGTCCGACTTTTTTCACCACCTTAGTTGTGGTGCCTATTATTACAGCGAATTATTTTTAAGAACCAAGATTTCTATATTGATGTGTTTTGTATATCAGGACCCCAATGACTCGACAATGTAGTTGCTAAATAGCTTCAAACAACAATCGCTCTCTTCTCGAGCTGTATTTGTATTAATCACCCTTTCTTCCACACACGTCAGAGATGCGACAGGCTGTTTTCTTTGTTTTTCTCCAACTCCCTCCATCAGTGTGCTCTCCAATGTATTTGAGACCCTGTGAAGGGCCGCTGCTTCTGTGCTTGACTCTGGGTTGGATCATGTGTGACTCACACAAAAGTGGTCAAGAGGACCGTAGAGCTCGTTTAACGCTTGTGTGTGTGTGATGTTACCATTATGCCTTACATGTTTTCCAGGACTAATAAAAGAGCATAACAAAAAAAAAGAGGTTGTGTGGTTATTCCTTATTTACATATGGAAACGCTTTGTATTGATGCAGTTGAATGCAAAACCTTGAAACAACCCCCCTTTTTTTTTACTTTTCTTTTACAGTGCATTTTCCTATTGCAATACTGGAAGTTGGTGTGAATATTACAGCAACTATATCAGTCAGTAGTTATCTTTAGCATTCATTCATCTTGCCATTCCAATCATCCAGCTGTGAAGCTGGTTCTACAAGCACTTCCTAGTTTTATTAAAATTGCTGTTCAAGGCAAGATTATTTGTTTTACCTATTGAGTTTTAAATTAAAACTGATTTCAAGTATAATAAGCTTATAGTTTTAATGATGATTAAATTGGAACTCTAACAACCTTAATAATAATAATCCAGAGTTTGTTTGTTTATTTGATTGTTTAATTTACTTAAGAAGCAACACAGACTCCTTGTAGATGTACAGTATGGAACCCTGGGGGTCCCGAGGACCTCACTTTGAGAACCATGGGTCGAAGTAATTTATTTGAATGCACCTCATTAATGTGTAACTTGAAACAGTTAATATATGTCTAATACAGAGTCCAAACATTCAAGTAGTCTATCAGTGGAATCAGAAAAACAGTAATCACAATCCTTGAAACAGAAATAATGACCTTTTCATAGCGATAGACAAGGGTATAAGTGTTTAGGGGACACCATTACAACAGTGAAATACTTGGAAAAACCATTAGTACAGCCGGAGGCAAGTAGAATAAAAGTTTGCAAATGTTTTGATTCCTTCACCATTAATTATCATAAAATACTTTTACGTTTAACTTGCGTTTTGTTACTTCATAGTTTTTTAGGTTTAGTACTTCATGTAAAGATGTGGAAACTTTTGCACTTGATTCTACATTTACACAGTGTATTCTACATTGTCTTAAACCATTATTTGATTCCTTTGTTCATAATTAATAGTTTCATATAATTATATACAAAGCTCTATTAGCTTTTCGTTACATTAACATTTAGGTAATCAGACCTAACTGCTTAAACAGATTTAGTGGATAAAGTCTGAAAGATATACAACGTTCTTAGTTTATAAGTATAGAATTTAGCACTCATTATGACTTAAGTTATTAGAAGCCATTTTAAAAAACAAAGATACAAAAAATTTAAAAATAAATAAATAAAATAATTTTTTGATCACACAAAAGATCTCATGCATGTGAAATGAGAGAAATATGTTTTTTTTGCTGATAAATACTTGCCATGATGCACAATTGGAAATCCTCAATACTTGCAAATAAATAATGTTTGTAACCTTTAATAGACATGGTCAATATATTTCAGTGGAAATGTATTAAGTAAAAAACAAACATTTTCACTTGCATGAAAGCATTAAGTATATGCAGTTCAGGATCTGAGGAACCACAGTATTCTCTGCTTTCTCCATTCCTCATATCTGATTTTACGGCCTTCTATAATCATACCGTATTCCACAGCATTCTCGACGTATTGATGCTTTTTAAATATTAGTGTTGACTTCTCTCATGCCTGCTGCTTGTGTGCCAGCTTCCATGTCTACTCTTATGTCCGCTCTTCATATGCCCACCTCCTACAACTTGCCCATGCCTGATCATATTACTCCCATGACTTTCATGATGACTCACTTCATGACCGCTTTGCAAATGCAAGGTCTTTCTGGAGCTGCTTCTGTGTCTACTCCCATGTCCACTACCATGCCTGCTTCCTTTGTGTTTCCTCCTTCCATGCATATGCAATGTGTGCCTGTTCCCATGCTGTATATCCATGTGAGAACGTTTATGCTCCTGTCTTTCTGTATTTGTTGGTGCGACTGAAACCGCATCATGATCTCTATGGCTCTCAGCAAAGCAGAGAGAACAGATCAACTGCCGGTCGGTTCGACAATAGATCTCCAGTGGGATGTTGTGACGGAGACAGATATCCATTCGAGGCTCTCTGTTAATGATGACTACTAAGTTTGCTTTGTCCTGCCTAACTGTATGAGCCTCGCAGTATGATCGGACACACGCTGGGCAGAATTTGACAGCTTGAATTTTCCGTCCAGTGCAGATGTTACATTCCGTGTTTGCAGGTCCAGGGTTGCGAGGTGAGGTGTCCTGCAGTCTTGCATTTTTTAATTGCTCTACCACTTCAGCAAACATGGTGTTCTTGTTAAGAGCAGGCCTCGGTGTGAACGTCTCTCTACACTCAGGACAGCCGAAGGACTCCGAGTGCTTGTCCTCGTTCCAGTAATCCTCAATGCAAGCCATGCAGTAGTTATGTCCACACGGAATTGTTACTGGATTCTCAAGTGGGTCCAAACAGATAGGACAGCTGAAAGGGTCCTGATCCTTGAGAGCTACCTCTGCCATTTCACATTTATCATTAAATGTGCTCTTAATATGATATATGTCAGTACAAGTCTCTGTCGAAGAGCAAAATAAGGAAGCCTTCTGGTTATATTTTCTGCGATTGGTTGGAAAGAGTGTGGCTAGGTACGCAGAAAACAAATAAGGAGGTGTGGTATATAGAACAGGTGGTGCCACCTGTTTTACAGGTCTTTTGAAACATCGACAAGGTACTTAAATGCAAAGCACAAAAAAAAGGAAACCACATAAGAGTTTTACTGTGGAATTGGTTGACATGAAAGCTGACACTAAAATGGAAATACCTTTCCGACACTGCTATGTTCCAGCAATGCTTTAAGCTACGCCCAAAAAGATGAGTGCTTTAACAGAAGGAAATAAATTTCATATTTGTGCAATGATGCGAGAAAGAAGAAAGACACTTGAAGCAATGTGGATATAAAATAAATTGATGACCAAAACAGCCTGACTGGGGAAATAAGTGAGAAGAATAAGAAAATGCTATGCTTTAAAAGTTGTAGATCACTAAATGATTTTTTTTTTTTACAAAGCAAAATTTATTGACAATGGTGTGATTATGGTGTTGAGATTCAAAACTATCTTTATGTATGTCAAAAAAAACCTGGTTTACTACGGAATATGATTGGACCCCTCTTAAAATAACCAGGATAACTACAGTTCTCTGTTCTTACAGTGGTGTGAAAAAGTGTTTGCCCCCTTCCTCATTTCCTGTTCCTTTGCATGTTTGTCACACTTAAGTGTTTCGGAACATCAAACCAATTTAAACAATAGTCAAGGACAACACAAGTAAACACAAAATGCAATTTGTAAATGAAGGTGTTTATTATTAAAGGTGAAAAAAAATCCAAACCATCATGGCCCTGTGTGAAAAAGTGATTGCCCCCCTTGTTAAAACATACTATAACTGTGGTTGTCCACACCTGAGTTCAATTTCTCTAGCCACACCCAGGCCTGATTATTGCCACACCTGTTCACAATCAAGGCATCACTTAAATAGGAGCTGCTTGACACAGTAAGGTCCACCAGAAGATCCTTAAAAGCTACACATCATGCCGAGACCCAAAGAAATTCAGGAACAATTGAGAAAGAAAGTAATTGAGATCTATCAGTCTGGAAAGGGTTATAAAGCCATTTCCAAAGCTTTGGGAATCCAGCGAACCACAGTGAGAGCCATTATCCACAAATGGCAAAGACATGGAACAGTGATGAACCTTCCCAGGAGTGGCCGGCCGCCCAAAATTACCCCAAGAGCGCAGTGACGACTCATCCAAGAGGTCACAAAAGACCCCACAACAACGTCCAAAGAACTGCAGGCCTCACTTGCCTCAGTTAAAGTCAGCGTTCATGCCTCCACCATCAGGAAAAGACTGGGCAAAAATGGCCTGCATGGCAGAGTTCCAAGGAGAAAACCACTGCTGAGCAAAAAGAACATCAAAGCTCGTCTCAATTTCTCCACAACACATCTTGATGATCCCCAAGACTTTTGGGACAACATTCTGTGGACCGATGAAACCAAAAGTGGAACTCTTTGGAAGGTGTGTGTCCAAGTATATCTGGCGTAGAAGGAACACTGCATTTACAAAAAAGAACATTATACCAACAGTAAAATATGGTGGTGGTAGTGTGATGGTCTGGGGCTGTTTTGCCTGCTTCAGGACCTGGAAGACTTGCCGTGATAAAAGGAACTATGAATTCTGCTGTCTACCAAGAGATCCTGAAGGAGAATGTCCGACCATCTGTTCGGTACTCAAGCTGAAACGAACTTGGGTTCTGCAGCAGGACAATGATCCTAAACACACCAGCAAGTCCACCAACGAATGGCTGAAGAAAAACAAAATGAAGACTTTGGAGGGCTTCAGCCAAAGTCCTGACCTGAATCCTATTGAGATGTTGTGGTATGACCTTAAAAAGGCCGTTCATGCTCGAAAACCCTCTAATGTAACTGAATTAGGACAATTCTGCAAAGATGAGTGGGCCAAAATTCCTCCAGGATGCTGTAAAAGCCTCATTGCACGTTATCGCAAACGCTTGGTTGCAGTTGTTGCTGCTAAGGGTGGCCCAACCAGTTATTAGGTTTAGGGGGCAATCACTTTTTCACACAGGGCCATGATGGTTTGGATTTTTTTTCACCTTTAATAATAAACACCTTCATTTACAAATTGCATTTTGTGTTTACTTGTGTTGTCCTTGACTATTGTTTAAATTGGTTTGATGTTCCGAAACACTTAAGTGTGACAAACATGCAAAGGAACAGGAAATGAGGAAGGGGGCAAACACTTTTTCACACCACTGTATGTGTGTAGCAGGGTAAGGGTTCTTTAAAAAAAATTCAGTTATACAAAGGATTTGAATATTTATAGATTTAGCTTTAATTTATACACTGCTATAGGCAATGCTGTAAATAATGATATAAAATACTTTGATCCGTAAACACTTAAGGCTATGAGAAATCATGAACCAAATATTACAAGAAAAATCTTCAAGAATTTATGTCACTGGTGCTACACAATTAAGTATTTTCTCTTCATCCAACACTATGTATTAGTGATTGATTTGACTATACATTCTGAAAAAAAAAAAAACAGTACTGGGGTTGCTTTCGAAATCAAAATATCAAAATTTCACTTCATTTACACTTAAACGCCCTCAATCCCACAAGTCCTCAATGCCTCAGACAAGTCTTTAAGATATGTGGAGTCTGGAAATCCATTCCTGTAGATACACACAAACAAACTCTGTTACTTAAACAATTTAATAAATTACAGTTTATATCTCCACTATATTGTCGTTTTCCCCAGCTCAATCTGATGTACCTGTTTGGTTTTCCTTGCGTCAATAAACCTGAATGCAACCTTTACAAACAATATTACTACGTTTCCCTCTTTCCATAACTTTTATATTATTCGTTGTTTGTTATTTTCGTGTTAATTTCTATAATGAAACTCACCCACTCTTCCCTCCTGTGATCTTGGTCTTATGCGGGATTCTGCTCCAGGTTATTTTTGCGCTTACAGTATCGTTATTTGGGCAAACAGTAAAGGTAAAACCTTGCTTAAATGCTTTCTCCAGGCATTGCAGTAAGCCTTGCCCCTTTGAACTGAGTGGTAAATAGGCCTCAAATAGACCTCCTTGGAATGGTAACCCAGGGTTAGGGTGTTCTTCCTATGTGAGGCAAAAAGTAGATATGAGTATAATAAAAAGCCATTTCAAATATAATAAAATAATATACAGTGAGGGAAAAGTATTTGATCCCCTGCTGATTTTGTGCGTTTGCCCACTGACAAAGAAATGATCAGTCTATAATTTTAATGGTAGGTTTATTTGAACAGTGAGAGACAGAATAACAACAAAAAAATCCAGAAAAACGCATGTCAAAAATATTATAAATTGATTTGCATTTTAATGAGGGAAATAAGTATTTGACCCCTTTGCAAAACCTGACTTAGTATTTGGTGGCAAAACCCTTGTTGGCAATCACAGAGGTCAGACGTTTCATGTAGTTGGCCACCAGGTTTGCACACATCGAAATTGATTTGCATTTTAATGAGGGAAATAAGTATTTGACCCCCTCTCAATTAGAAAGATTTCTGGCTCCCAGGTGTCTTTTATACAGGTAACGAGCTGAGATTAGGAGCACTCCCTTTAAGAGTGTGCTCCTAATCTCATCTTGTAACCTGTATAAAAGACACCTGTCCACAGAAGCAATCAATCAGATTCCAATCTCTCCACCATGGCCAAGACCAAAGAGCTCTCCAAGGATGTCAGGGACAAGATTGTAGACCTACACAAGTCTGGAATGGGCTACAAGACCACTGCCAAGCAGCTTGGTGAGAAGGTGACAACAGTTGGTGCGATTATTCGCAAATGGAAGAAACACAAAAGAACTGTCAATCTCACTCGGCCTGGGGCTCCATGCAAGATCTCACATCGTGGAGTTGCAATGATCATGAGAACAGTGAGGAATCAGCCCAGAACTACACGGGAGGATCTTGTCAATGATCTCAAGGCACCTGGGACCATAGTCACCTAGAAAACGATTGGTAACACACTACACCGTGAAGGACTGAAATCCTGCAGCGCCCGTAAGGTGCCCCTGCTCAAGAAAGCACATATACATGCTTTCGGAAGTTTGCCAATGAACATCTGAATGATTCAGAGGACAACTGGGTGAAAGTGTTGTGGTCAGATGAGACCAAAATGGAGCTCTTTGGCATCAACTCAACTTGAGGTGGAATGCTGCCTATGACCCCAAGAACACCATCCCCACTGTCAAACATGGAGGTGGAAACATGCTTTGGGGGTGTTTTTCTGCTAAGGGGACAGGACAACTTCACCACATCAAAGGGATGATTGACAGGGCCACGTACCGTCAAATCTTGGGTGAGAACCTCCTTCCTTCAGCCAGGGCATTGAAAATGGGTCGTGGATGGGTATTCCAGCATGACAATGACCCAAAACACATGGCCAAGGCAACAAAGGAGTGGCTCAAGAAGAAGCACATTAAGGTCCTGGAGTGGCCTAGCCAGTCTCCTGACCTTAATCCCATAGTAAATCTGTGGAGGGAGCTGAAGATTCGAGTTGCCAAACGTCAGCCTCGAAACCTTAATGACGAAGAAGATCTGCAAAGAGGAGTGGGACAAAATCCCTCCTGAGATGTGTGCAAACCTGGTGGCCAACTACATGAAACGTCTGACCTCTGTGATTGCCAACAAGGGTTTTGCTACCAAGTACTAAGTCATGTTTTGCAAAGGGGTCAAATACTTATTTCCCTCATTAAAATACAAATCAATTTATAACATTTTTGACATGCGTTTTTCTTGATTTTTTGTTATTCTGTCTCTCACTGTTCAAATAAATCTACCATTAAAATTATAGCCTGATCATTTCTTTGTCAGTGGGCAAACGTACAAAATCAGCAGGGGATCAAATACTTATTTTCCCTCACTGTAGGAAGGAAGCACTCGTACTCCCTGGATGCCATCAGGTATGGAGTAGGTAATCTTGGCTGTTCTGTATTGCTCATAGCCTGGCAGGCTCACTGGCAACTCTGTACACTTCATGGTGCCCTGAATGCCTTGTTCTTGTTTTTGCCTTGTGCCAGCATCTATTCCTTTGACCTCTTTTGTATTCTGCTCATCTTTGAGTGGATGAACTTGCAGTTCCTTTGATGGTTTATTGGCTGCATTCACTTTAGAGCATACCATACACTGAGTATGAAGTAGTCTACAGTTGGAGCATAGAAAAATACCACAGCTTGTTTCTGTACCATTCTGTCCACACACACAGGATTCCAACTGTTTACTGATTGGGAAGTTGGTCTGTTTCAAAGTCAGTGTAGTTGCTTTTTGGCTTTTCTGTGTTGTGAGTGATGAAGGCTTCTGCCATTCATCCCTCGGTCCCAACAACACTCTACCTGCCTCAGAGGATTTGCTGGGTAATGGGCCAGTCTTGCTTATTTCCAAATCTGAAGCCTTCTTAAGCATCTCTTTGGCAACTGGCTTTGGTGATTGCATATAAAATGCATTCCTGGACTCTCCTTTAATGTATCCTTTAAGTTTGCCTTTTGCAGGACTCTCACCATTAGCTTTGGTCTGATTTGGTCTAGTCTGATTATTGTTTTTAATTGGCACCTGTTTAGCTGATGCATTGGCATGACTTTGACCTATACGTCCCTGATGGGTGAAGGTATTACCCAAAGATTCAGAATTAGAAAATCCATTAGGAAACAGTTCTTTTAACATTTCATTAGCTTGAGAACACAATGATTTGGGCCCCATCAGGAAGACAGCATCCTTTACATGCTGCAGTACAATTTTGTTGAAGTGTGAGCATATGTTCGAGCAGCATTCCTTGAACATATCATTGCCTTCAGTCACACCAAGATCTGCCAGTTGAATGTTCTGAACACAAAAGTCTGAATTGATCACGTCAACTAGATTCTGAAGCTCACGCTGACATTCTTCAACCTTGGATGAAGCTGAACCCTGTAGAATAACCATGGTCTTATACTTGTCTACGTGATTCTCGGACACTTGTAGATCAGAGATTAGAACATTTAGATCGGCGTGATATGCCTCTTTTATATAATGCCACACCGATGTAGACACAGTGACTGTCCTTGATACAGTGCTGCTTGGAAGTGCTTCTGCAGATATCCTACTATTTAGACTACCTGATCTTGGTCTTCTAAAGGAATTTGTGGCAACACATGACTTCTCATTGATCCCAGTCTTTCGTGTCTCCTGTTTTTGTAATGGCCGGCCTGAAAAACTATTTGCCCTTCTTAAGGAAGAAGTAGAGGTGGTTGTAGATTCTTCTGTAAATCCTGTAGTCTTGCTTAGTTTGTCAAGGTCTGTAAGGGCATCCACAGGTGTGCTGAGTGGAGCTTTGAATGAAGGTGTTACTCTGGAGGTACAACTTGTTCTAATAACTTTGTTTGAGGCCTGACCACTGTTTTTCAATGTGTATGTAGAGGACAGTGGTTCTATCTTCTGAAACAAGATATCTTCTTCTACATTATTTACACCAGTGGCTTTGAAAGCACTAACTTGAGAAGCTGTGGCCCGATCACTATTTACTGTACCTGCTGTACCAAGAAAGGAATTTGTGGATATGATTGGTCCAGAATTTGATGCCAGTGTTGACGTGTTAATGCCTTTATTTAAATCTTGACGCTCTCTAGTTCTCCCTCTTTCTACATGCCCAAACCCCAGTAAGCCCATTTCAGAGTTCTTAAATCGAGCAGCCAGTTTGTATTCCTCCCCAGTCCTTACTCTTTTCTCAGCATCAGAAATTCTCATTTGAGGGGTCATTGTACTAGATTCACTACTTGCTCCAGCCATCTGCATTGTCTCTGATTCAGAAATTGGGGAGTAAGAGTAAGACTGAGATAATGGAAGTGAGATTTCTTGCTTTGCCTTCAAGGTCTCATCAGGTGAACCAAACAGTAGGATCTGTTTGGCCTGAGAAACTTCACTGCTCTCACCTACAATATAAACATGGGTCTGATCAGAGCTGAGTAGCACTTGGGGCAGTAATGACTCCAAGTCCTTAAATGCTTCAGTTTGTCCCCCACGCAGGTTAAGGGCACTTACAGGAATTTGAGCTCTTCTCAAATTACCCTCTACCTGCTGGTAAAGCTGACTCAGCTCCTTGCGGGCATAATACATATGTTTTTCTGCTTTTGACCCAATCTCAATTTTTGCATTGGATTGCAAGTACAGTGTAGTGACTCCTGCAGACGTGACATCAACCACATGCACGCCATGGTTTTGCAATATACTCCGGTACTCCTCACTTCTGCTGCATAGATATGCAAATACATCTGCCTCCATGATTAGAGACAGAGCCTCCACATCTACTGCATCTACCCAGTCTTTTATCTTCTCATCAGAGCATGTTTGTGCCTGTGATAGTTTTAAACTGTTCTCTTTTGGCCTTGGATACATGGATTCCAGATGCAAAGAAACGGCTCCACCAAAGTGAAGTCCATTTGATTGGTCTGGAGGGTTGTCTCTTCCTTCCTGATGCAAATGGACTTTATCACTTTCACGTGCAAAGAACAAACTTTCTTCACTTGGCTGTTCAAAGTCTTCAAGGAATTCTATCAAGTGAGATACAACATCATTAACCTCCGAGTAGGGTCCCTTTAAGGTGCAGTGCCTCTGAGGCTTAGTGTAATGGACACCAAGGCCTGGAAATTTTTCAGTGAGGGTTTTTATAGTTTCTTCACCCAGTAGCAAGTGGTTGCAGTCTATGGTCACAGACATATCAAGGATTACCTAGAGAGACATGAGTAAGAATAACAAAATGTACAGGACTGCATTTTATATTACTAGGCTTAAGAAGAAGCACCTATGTCATGAATATTTATGCTTATTTGTCTGCCTTGCGTACCTTGTTCAGGTGCAGTGACTCCTGCCATGGAAACCTCAGAGAAAGTTCATACATCCTGCCATCCACCTCTAAAACGTGTGGTCTGTGACTCCACACACTGTGAGCAACTGTAGGAAGTCAGAAAAGGACATATTAATCAAGCAAATGTATACAATATATATTCTTTTTTTTGACAGTCATGGAGGCATGAGTCAGAGTTTCACCCAATCAAGTTAGTGTGAATAAAGATAAAGCAAACCTTAAGACTCAACTCTGATTTTAAGATGTCATCAGAGGTTCTGAAATGTTGAATTCTTGAATCATGTTAAATGATACTCCTCACAAACTGTACTTTAAAAAAAAATATCACTGCCTTTTTTTTACATCACGTATGTATTTTGTTACATCCTGTCTCAGCGCTTGATTCTGAGGCACTCACAATTCAAATTAGCAATTGTGCAATTTGTCTTAACTATGCAATTATGTCAAAAGTTTGCAGACACTCGACTGAAATGTTTCTCATGATCTTAAAAACCTTTTGAGCTGAAGGTGTAGGATTAAATGTTTGAAATAGCTGTTGTAGAGAAAAATATAACCGTGCCAACATATTCATTTCTTTCATTAGAAAACTAACATTTTATTTACAAAAAAATATTTCTTTTGGAGCAAACTATTCTTAAAAGCAGCCAATAAGTGTCCAGTGTATGTGGGAACTCTTTTATACTGTTTTAAAAGCATCTCTGGTAAATTCCTCAAGAAATCGGTTCAGAAAATTCCAAGAATACATTTCTGGAAATTCTAGGCAAAAAGGATGTCTACTTTGAAGATGCTAAAATACTAAATTATTTTGATTTATTTGGGTTGTCCATCACAACATAATTCCCATAGTTCCACTTGTGTTGTTCCAGTATTTTGATGACTTTAAGTGTGTGTGTTTGTTTGGGGAAGAGGAGTGTGTCTAAACTTTTGACTGGTACTGTACATAATGTACGCATGTGCCCATTGGTGTGATGTTGCTGTGGGAAAACATGCAAATAAGAATTTCACTGCATATTGTACTTGTGCATGTCAATAGATACTTGAACCTTTTCATTTCTATAGTAACTTGCACAAGGACTTGTAAGGTGGATACTCAACAAAACCAATTGTGGTTATGGTGACGTTTTCTGTAATGAGGAGGTCTCTAATGTCAGTCAGCTGGACACTGGAGAGGTAATAGGTCTTGTTAATATTTCTGTACAGCTGCTTTGAGACAATGTCTATTGTAAAAAGCGCTATACAAATAAAATTGAATTGAATTGTAATACTGTTCCTTTAATATTTCCAACAAGGGAAGAGAGGCTGCATCTTAACAACATTCCGTTCCACAACATTCCGTCCCTCCAGGATTTAGCGATTTTGCAATAGAAGAAATGAATGCTAAAGCAAGCGATGTCCACAATTTTCCAAGGAGCTTGCAATTTTTCAAAATTACCGCAGATTTCCCACCGATTTGGGCCAAGCTGCATCATGTGACTCATCAGAACACGTGTTCAGCCAGAGCCCTCTTCGATTCACGCATGCTGACCATGAGTACAGCTATGAAGTCGCATTTACCAACAAACATCACTGCGATAGATCGTGCAAAACAATGTCGTGCAATTGAAATTTCAATACAAGTACTATTTCGCAACTAGCGAACTAACTTTTTTTTTTGCAAGATGCACTGCAAATTTTGAAGAACAAAAAAAAAGTCACAGCAAAACCAAGTATTTTGGCCACAACAATCACAAAAAAACAAAACTATATCAAGTACAGTAAATACATAAATATTAAAATGAGTAATTCAGGTAATCTTTAGCCAATTGATGTGTTATAAGAGGAATAAAACACTTCGGGGCCTGCTTTTCTTGGAAAATACTTCAAGGTGGTAACACACTAGCCTGTCACACCCCTCCTGGAATACATGTCTAGGTCAGGGGTAGTATTTTAAATATGTAGAGGATAATTATTTATTTTATTATTATTACTCAAGAGCAGCTGTAGCTTGTGCTGGGAGGTGATGCAATTTATTTTATGGTCTGTTACTTTATATCATTCCATGGTTTTAATCATCTAATCGTTTTCATTTCTTATCACTCTTTAGAAGGAAAGCGGAAGAGACCTCTGCTATCTTCAAAGGTGATGATGGCACACGGATCTGGTGCTTTAATAGTGAGTGATGATATCTCTCCTCCTCCGTTCCGCTCGCGCAGAAAATGGATCAGAAGTTTATCTTGGAGTCGCTCGTGCTCCATATCGGCGGGAAGCCCGTGAACAAGTACCGTGTGACCCATTTCCGCCATCTTCTGGACAACTGAGATATGAAAAATAAAGACGGAAACATGTGGTTTTTATTTGTATTTTTTACATAGCATTGCTTTTTTTATTGTTGCTTTTTTAAAAATAAATATTGTAAGCACGGATATTACTGAACCACGGGCTTGAGCTAACTGAACTAGAACACGGTACATTTTCCTTAAACATCAGGAAAACATTTCAGAATATAGTCAGATATGCGCCAGAGTTGCAACAGGAAGTTTGGCATTCAGTTATACCTTCGTGTCAAGATGAGCTAGATTAGATTATTAACCGGTTCCTGATGTAAATACGGGTCGAACGGATGTCCTCGGTTTCTTTGTCGTACCACTGTGCCGCATTGTTTGCATTTTATTTGTCCCACGCACATTCCTCTCTCTCTCTCTCTCTGTCTGTGTGTGTGTGTGTGTGTGTGTGTGTGTGTGTGGTGACGAAAAGAAAAGTGAAACCTGTTAGAGTGTCTGAGTATTATGGAGATTTAAAGAAATAGTCCCTACAGTAGTACTGGGCGAGAAATACCCGGATGGTGTACTACTTCCGGTGAGATTTTGCAGCCAGTACGCGAGTCAAAAATCCCATAATGCAACGGGACTGGTGCGGACGAGTTCAGGAAGAAAAAAAAAAAGAAAATGGCCGAAGACAGTGTCGGTTCTTTTTAAGAAATAAAGCTTGGTTAAAAAGGACTTTATTATTATTATTATTATTATTATTATTATTATTATTATTATTATTATTAAATACCCTAATAAATTGTTAACTTGATGAAGTTTTAACAAGGAAACAGTTGTCAGCGTTTGAAACCTTTTTTGTGATCTCCATCATCTCCAGCTAACGAAGTTACCTCAGCCTGTTAACATTAACCACGCCCACAATATTAACCCCGCCCACAGTACATGATTAATTCAGTAAATTTCCGGATGGGCATTTTGCTATGGAAGCCCTAAGCAGCCATGTATTATAAATGTTGGTCTTTGTTGTTTTCTCGTAATCTCGATGTGACAAAAGTTGTTTTCTCGTGATCTCGACTTAATATTTTTGTGTCGTCCTGAAGTCAATGGGGTTTTTGAATGGGTTTTATTGGTTAAACGCTTGTAATAAGGTCTGTGGTTAACACAAGCGCAAGATATGTTCATGTTATATGCTATGACATAAAAGACCCCAGTAATACATATACATCAGATTTTACGTGTCCTGATAAAGACGGTTTCTACCAAGTGGCTAAATGTTACTACAGAGGTTGTCGGGGACATTAAACTTCATCACGCTGAACAGGAAGTCTCATCTACTACAGCAGTGGTGTCAAACTCATTTTAGTTCAGGGGCCACATACAGCTTAATTAGATGTCAAGTGGGCCGGGCCAGTAAAATCATAGTATAATCACCTATAAATAACAAGAAGTCCATGTTTTTACCTTTGTTTTCATGCAAAGACATTTATATTTAATGAAATATCCTTTTATAAAATATATCATGAGCAACCTCAGATTTCTTAAGACAAACGTGCAATTTGCTTCTGTTTATCATTCACATATATGTGCATTACAAATGCTCAGTGTTTGTACAAATGCAAAAAAAAACTTCACAGGTATTTGGAACTGAAAAATATAGTATTTCACTTTCAAATTTATGGCATTGCATGAACAATAGGATTCCACCAAACCAAACTCTTTTGTACTAAAGCTGTTGACCAACATTAAATTGCACATTTTTTTAACTATTACCCATTCATCTCTGTGAATAAATAGGAAGCGGTCCATTTTTCATGGAAAACTCTACACTGTGTATCCACTTTTCTGCTTTTTGGCAGACATTTTGGCTAATGAGAGTGTGTGGACGAGTAGAAAATAGAGTAGACTACTCCGTGATGACAAACAGCAGACGTCACATTGCTGCCATCTGCTGTTCAGTCCCAGAGATGTGTCGCGTCTTTTACCCCCTAGCGGATAATTTAGGAATAGCATTTTATTAAAAATGACAAGTTCGTGTCTTTTATGCATATTTTTTTTCACTTTCAAAATTCGTCCTGCTGGCCGGATTGAACCCTCTAGCGGGCCGGTTTTGGCCCGCGGGCCGTACGTTTGACACCCATGTATGACTGTACGTTGTGTTTACACTCGTGCTCTTGTAACTCAAACTTTCCAATTTGTAGATTTATCAATTTATAGTATTTTCCAATTGTATTGTTTTTTAAATAAAGAGTTGTCAGAAACTTAATGGTGGTGAAGTCATGTAACTGCAGGTGTAGTTCATTTAAACATTAGCTTTTTACTTCTGATGATTGTATTTAGGCTTGAAAATGTATAAAAGTTTTCATTTGTGAAGATTATCTTAATGAATGAAACATGTAAGAATCATAAACTTGTATTGGTCACAGAGTTTATTTTCTGCAATAATCCAAAAGCCAGTGGAAAAATCCTACTGCCTTTTTGTCAAGGGAACCAGGGTGATGCTAACTTCTGGGATGGCCTACAAAAATACATCATCCCTGCAGGATTGATGACTTCCACATTAGTGTCCAACACTTGAGAAGGGGACACCCCTCTATCGTAATGTGGAGATAAAGTCCATCTCGACAGAGGGACATTATTAGATTTATGATGGTGAAGATGCCAACGTGCAGGTAACACCAGTTCCATTCACAAAGCGTGAGATTTTCTCAGGATAAAATTACACCGTGAGAAAACAGCTCTTGGTTATGTCGAGATCACAAGAAAAGTAAGTGGAGATCCCGAGAAAACAACTTTTTGTTATGTCGAGATCACGAGAAAATTAAGTTGAGATCACAATAAAAATTTCGAGATCCCGAGAAAAAATGTGTATGTTGAGATCACAAGAAAACAAAGTTTTATGTCAAGATCACGAAAAAACTATTTTATGTTGAGATCACGAGAATTTTTTTTATGTCGAGATCACGAGTAAACAAATTTTTGTTATGTCGAGATCACGAGAAAACAACGGAAAAAATTAATACTGCATGACCGCCTAGGGCTTCCGTATTTTGCTGTTAGGGCGTTGCTTTATTCCGGTGGTCCCTTTAAGAGTTCTGTGTTTACGGTGACGTCAAAGGTCACAAGACAACGACAACGTCAATATGGCGCATGTGGTATGTACGGTATTGTGTATATTCATATACACACATACTGCTCTGTACATACTGTTCAGTACACCCTGTTTCCGCTGTCACAGTACGCGATTTCGGACGCAGCCGTGGATTCAAGCATAATGTAAGCTAAAGAGGACACTTTAGAAAACTTATTTAGTCAGATTTCACTTATTGTTTATTTCCAAAATGAGCAAATGCCGTACATAATCCTGGATAATAAAATATAAAGATACTTCATTTTGTTATTGTTGTGGGAAATGTATAAAATAATGGGTTTACTAATCAAGACCTGGCAACTAACTCTGTTGTTATATCTATATATAAGATCAAATAAATGTATTATTATATATAAATACATTCTATATTAGAGTTTATATATATATATATATATATATATATATATATATATATATATATATATATATATAACATACACAATATTACTATGCAAATCTTTCCTGAAGTCATATACTGATGGAGGACAGCAACTTCTCAACAGTTTAGTTCATTTTTGACCCCGGGCTTTAGACATTTCAACATACAGGGCCTGGAAATTCATTCATACCTGAGAGCAAATGAAGGCCAAAAGTTTGTGGACACCGGACTATCGTACCATATGTGGTTCGTCCCCAAACTGTTGCCACAAAGTTGAAAGCACACACTTGTAGTATACAGTTTTTTGTATACAGTACTACAGCATTACATTCTCCCTTCACTGGAATTAAGAGGTCAAACCTGTTCCAGCATAACAATGCTCCTGTATACAAAGCAAGGTGCATGACGACATGGTTGGTCAAGGTTGGAGTGGAAGAAATCGAGTGGCTTGCACAGCAGTATCTACATTTACATTTACATTTATTCACTTGGCAGACGCTTTTATCCAAAGCGACTTACAAATAAGCAAAGCAATATATCAAGCAGAGAACAATACAAGTAGTGCTACTATACAATGTATAGTATCTGACCTCACTAATGCTCTTGTGAATGAATGGGCAAATTATAAATACAGATAGCTTTAAAATCAAGTAGAAAGCTTTCCCAGAAGATTGGAGATTATTATAACAGCAAAGTGAGTATAGTATCTGACCTCACTAATGCTCTTGTGAATGAATGGGCAAATTATAAATATAGAATGCTTTAAAATCAAGTAGAAAGCTTTCCCAGAAGATTGGAGATTATTATAACAGCAAAGTGAGGACTAAATCTGGAGTGGGATGTTCAAAAAGCACACACACGGGTGTCATGGTCAGGTGTCCACATACTTTTGGACATATAGTTTTAAAACAGTACTGAGTGCAATGGCAGAATGATTTGGTAGACCTTTTAAAATATATTTTACTGTTTTGTTTTTTTTAACTAAACAATAAACATGGTTTAGTTTTTGAACATTTAGGTTTATGAAAATAACACTTTGGCAAAAATATAATAGTAAATTCACAATCAAATTCAAGAACAGCACTGATTTTGTTCACCAAAAATGAATGAATTTGTTATCCCAAAACAACAACAACAAAAAATAATTGAGCCCACAATAATTGCAAGAACATCCAGTGGCCCCACTTAAATCATTAAAGCATTGCAGGATTGAAGTGAGGTATTATATTATCATTCATCTGCATGCTTCTAGTGGCCACAATGGTCAGTTGATTCAATCGATTTCTCTGAGTCTTACTCACTTTAAAATACAATAGTTGCCACTTAAGAATTTCATGACCACAAAAGAGATATCGAGAACCAGAACTTAATAGCCTTGTGACCACGAGAAGCTTGACTCGTGGCCTGTATGTTCATTCATGGCCACGCCTTATTAAGAATAACCATGTCACATTTATAAAACAAAAACAAATTAGTGACTGATGCTAAAATTCTGTGTCTGTAGGCCATTTAGCCAAAAAAAAATTTTGGATTACATATAGTATATTTCCTAAATTTCATTTTTTTACCACCCAGAAACCATGGGGATGCAAACTTTTTAATTCAACTGTCTCCAGGCCCACAGGTTAAGTTGTTGAGTAAGATAAAAACCTAATTGGAAATTCCGCCGAAATATTGGATGAAAATTGGGTAAGGCTGTGACATTGACATTTACTGTGTCCTCCACCGGCAGTTCACTGATAGTGCAGTGGTAATATATCGGCTGACATTTTTTTCTATTAATACTGCCAGCTTTAACTGGAGTCGAAAATATCTTGTGACTGACTGTGCAGTCTCTCAGAAAGGATATTCGCTTGTTAAATGGTTTTATCGGGTTTCTTAAGTATAGAAAGTTACAAAGTAAATAAAAACTGGACTGAATAGTGGTTGATTTTAAATATAAAAAAATATAAGCCACTTTCTTTGGACAAAAGATAATAGAAGACCTTTTTTTCAGGCTTTGAGGGTGAGTAGGTTTTAAAAAATATATAGTTCTTTTTACTATAATAAACTATACTCTTAAGTGTTTTAAATTAATCATTGTCAGACCAGTTAAAATGGACCCAGAAGTAAACTAGCTGCAAATAAGCTCTGTTTTTGGTGCTGACAGTATACGTGGAACACAAGAGCGCTCAGTTCTCTTTATTTTACCACTGAGGAGTTAATTTTTTTGCGTTCACATATGCACAAACGTGCTGAGTCATGGATTGGGACGTTAAAACGGACCATGTGTGAAGACCTTAGTGAATGAAGACTTATTAATATTGTATTAAACTGTGTTTGACACAACGTGCAGGTCTCAACCAGTAGATTTTTGAAATTTTTCTGAAAAATATCTTCTGTTTTATAGCAGATTTCCCCTGTAAAAGCCATTATATATTGTGGAAGGCAGATTTATCACTCAGTCCCATGTCTCAGAAGACGTTTCCCTTCACGTCGGCCACACTGCGCTCTCTGCGGCTGGAACAGGAGCTGCAGGACTGGGAGGAAACACGAAGGGCACTGGCGCACGGGAGGGTAATGAGTAGGCGGCCACTGCCAGCCGCACCCCGGCTCAGACACGGGACAGAGAGGATCCAGACAGTACGAGCCCCTCCACCTCAAATCCACTGTAGAGACCCGGCTGTCCACAACACATTCATGTATGGAGACATGAGGAGTGTGTACGCTGTACTCAGAGAACCTGGTATGGTGAATGCCTTAATGGAGATCGTCCATGAGGAGATGGTGTGGACTCCAGAAATGGGTAGAAACACCTACACTTAAATACACACAAATTGTTAGAAAGTGGGAACCTGTGGTGGTTGGGATGTAAACACAAGTGTATTAATATAGATTTTCCAAATTTCATAACGATTTCCCATTTTAGGGATCAGTGCACAGACAGACTTCGTTATATACAAAGACCAAACAAAACCAGTAGAATGCACAACTAAGGCAAAAATAAGAGTATTGCGCAATATGGACACAGAAAGAGACAGAAGATAGAGATCAGGGGAAGGTCAAGCTGGGACAAGAAAACATGTCGAGCAAAACTGTTTTTATTTTTGTATTTTATTTTATTATTTTATTTTTTTTTTTAACTGTGGTGTAAATTCTAGGGTAAATTATCACAATACTTCAAAATACATTATGTAGTATCACAATATTTGTTTGCCAGGGCCAGCAAAACAGAGGTGGCTGATATGTAACAAACTATGAATACAATTATTTATACAAATAAATAACTATATACATCATGTGAAAAAATAAGAACACCCCATGGTTTTTGTTTTATACATATTTGGACAAGCAAATATTTGATCATCTTTGAAACAGTGCCTATTAATGCAGTTGATATACATGAACAAAACCACCAATAAACCACCTGCCAAAAGGAAAATGAGCCTTTTCAATCATTTATTCAACAGAAATATCAGTAGATGTGATATTCCTTTGTGGAAAAAGTCAGTACACCCTTGACTTCAGAAGCTAGTATCGCCCCCTTTAACAGAAACCTTTTTGTAGGCATTTTGCATAATTGTCCACCAAGCTTGCTGGAATTTTTGACCACTCTTCCATGCAATATTCTTTCAGTTGCAAGATGTTTGAGAGTTTTCATGCATGTGCTGCCCATTTCAAATCCACCCACAACATTTCAGTGGGATTCAAATCCAGGCTTTGACTAGGCCATTCCATAACCCTCCATTACTTCTTTTTAAGCCATTCCTTGGTGGATTTGTCAGTGTGTTTAGGATGATTATGCTGTTGAAAGGTCCACTTTCAGTTCAACTTCAACTTTCAGACAGATGGCCTCACATTATCTTCAAGGACTCTTTGATATGATGCAGAATTCATAGTTGAATCAATGAATGGAAGTTGACCAGTCCCTAAGGTAATGAAGCAACCCAAAACCATAACATTTCCACCACCGTGCTTCACAGGTGGTATGAGGTGCTTCTCCTGAAAAGCTGTTTTTTGGTCTGTTCCAAACATGTCTGCTGTTACTGTGGTCAAAAACTCTATCTCCACTCCTGCACAAATCGACAGTCGTTTGAAATCTGCACCATTTGTAGATTATTTTCTTTACAGTGTGACGATGTATTTCAAATAATTTGGAGATCTTTTTAAATCTTTTTCCATACTCATGGGTATCCACAACCTTTTTCTGAAGACCTTACAGAACTCTTTATATCTTGGCATGATGACACTAACTACACACCTCAAGAGCAAAGGTATGAGACACTAGATATGAGAACTTTAAATAAGTTCTAATCACTGGCACCCAATCCTGAACACCTGATTCTAATTTTATGGATTTGAAGGTGTGATAAATGTAGGGGTGTACTTACTTTTTCCATTATCTTTTTTTTTTACTTAATTTAAATTGTGAAAATTACAACAAAATGTCAGTTTTATGTATCATTTGAGTGTATCACCTTTATTAATAGTCACTATTTCAAAGAGGATCAAATGTTTGCTTGTCCAAATATGTAAAATAATAATAATAATAATAATAATTCCATGGGGTGTACTTATTTTTTCACATGCCTGTATCTATTAATAATTGGTTCTATAATTACATAAGAATAGTAGTAGCCTACTCCTATTATAATTCTTTCTGTTCTAAACACCAGGCATGTGGACTCTGTCCTCCAAAGTGAAGCAGACATCTGCCCTGCACCTGGCTGCCAGCACGGGGCACTATGGATGTGTGGAGGAGCTGTTATTCCGGGGAGCAGAGGTGGATGCTGACCCTGGGGGTCGAACGGCCCTCCATGATGCCTGTTCCGGGGGTCACCACTCCTGTGTAAAGCTGCTGCTGGAGCATGGAGCTGACCCCGATCTGCTGACAGCCAACGGCGATGCGCCCCTTCACCTGTGCACCACCGCTGGGTCCTATGCGTGAGTGAGAACGGCTGATATAATTGGAAAAATTGCATGTCCTTTCCTGCCTAAAATTTGAGAACCCCTGGTTTAGTGATTAATGTAAATGTTCCAAATACATCAAATGGGGCTATTTTGTAGAAATATAAACACAAATTTTGAATTGTGCAGATTGTATGGCAATACCACCACACACGTGCTTTAAATTACATGAATTGTACACAAACTGTTCCATGAAATGTTGAAATAGCATTTTAGATATATCCTTGCCGGGCGTACAGTGGCTTAGTGGTTAGCACGTTGGCCTCACACCTCCATGTGTGTGCAGAGTTTGCATGTTCTCCCCGTGCTGCGGTGGTTTCCTCCGGGTACTCCGGTTTCCTCCCCCAGTCCAAAGACATGCAGGTAGGTTGATTGGCGTGTCAAAATTGTCCATAGTGTATGAATGGGTGTGAGAGTGTGTGTGATTGTGCCCTGCAATGGACTGGCACCCTGTCCAGGGTGTACCCAGCCTTGTGCCCGATGCCTCCTGGGATAGGCTCCCCACGACCCTGAAGAAGGAATAAGCGTTTGAAGATGGATGGATGGATGGATATATCCTGGCCATTTCATTAATGGCTTCCACCCACTTCATTTTATAGATAGCAGCATGTTCTAGTGTCGGGCAAAGGTATGGTTATTAAAGCATGCAGTTCATGTGATGCTAATTGATGGCCGTAGTAGTAAATAAGTAAATACAATTATTTGTTAATGTTAGGCTTGTAAGTCAATAAAAAATTGTAACGTAGTTCTTGGCTAAGTGAGTACAGTAGTCACAGGTGGAACAATTGTGTATCTTTCTTGACATTCTTTCAAGCAAGAGGAGTGTTGACAAAAAATAAACAATGAACTATAGAGGGTAAAAATAATTCTATATATGAGGAAATTGAGGCTGAGGTGGATGCAAATGCAGATAAAGTTTAATAAACATCAAAACAAAACAGGATCTATGGCAAAACCACGAAGACTAAGAGAAAATAAAAATACAAAGAAATAAACAAAACACAGCAACAGAAAACAAACGCAATACAAAGAACACAATGCAAACCGTGACTTATAAAGTAGTGCTAATTAACCAAAAAATGTGAAACAGGTGAATACAGACATGTGATGTGGTCATGTGAGGTTCAGTGGATGAATGGAAACGCAGTCCAAATGCCTATTTTGGCATATCCATGATAACATATCAGAAAATAAATAGCAATAGTACTGAAACTTTGTAAAATAATGAATCTGCAGTGATGCTACTGAACATTTAGGGTTCATTTAGGGCAAAGTAAACTAATAAGCAGTTCTGACTGCTTTGGCTTCCAGCACTTTAGTCTTTCACCCCTGCTTAAGGTTCATTATCAATTAAACCCAATGTCCTGATTGTTGTTTGATTCACAACCCTGTATTTTCGTATTCTCTGAACTCTCTCAGTTGTACAGAGCTGCTAGTCAGCATGGGTGCCGATGTGAACGTGGTCCAGCATGATTCGTGTCTCACTCCACTGCACTTGGCATGTCGGAGGGGTCTGGAGGAACATGTGGAACTGCTGCTGTGCCACGGAGCCGACGTGACTGTGCAGAACCGTGAGGGTGAGACGCCACTGAATGCTGCATGCGCTGGAGCTGAGAGGCCAGCTGAGGCTGCGCGATACCTGGGTGTGGTGCAGAGACTGCTACAAGCTGGAGCACATGCACATACAGCGGGCAGGAAGCAGCACACTGCGTTACACAACGCCTGCAGTAACTGCAGCTATCAAATTGCTGATCTGCTTCTGCAGCATGGAGCTCGGGCAGATGCAGCCAACTGTGCAGGATACACACCAATGGACTGCCTGCTGCAGGTGAGGCAGAAGAAAGAAAGAACAGAAAAAACAGGCATTAAGCTATAGCACTTTATACTAGAAGTGCCGTTTCCTTGACCCTGTTTCACAAGCAGATGGGATTTTATATAATCAAATTCAAATCCAGAGAGAGTAAAAAAAATTGCAGGGCAATAAAGAAACACATTTTTGGAACAAAAAGTCCGTCACTTGTGCTGTCTGTCAATATTGTCATGGGCTACAGTCCAGCCTGTGTTAAAAACCCGATGTGGTCTTCTGCTGTTGTAGACCATCTGCCACAAGGCTTTACATGTTGTACACTTTGAAATGCTTTTCTGCTGACCACAATGGTAAACAGTGTTTATTTTAGTTACTGTAGACTTCTTTTTAGCTTGACAGATCTGGCCATTCTCTTCTAATCTCTCTCATTAACAAGGTTATTACTGACTGCAGAACTGCCCTCACTTGGTGTTTTTTCTGTGTAAACTCTAGAGACTATTGTGCATAAAATAATCAAACAAGCCTGCCTGGCACCAACATAACAATGGCCTGGCTATTATCAAAGTAACTGAGATCACATTTTTCCCCATTCAGAAGTCTGAGGTGAACAGTAACTGAAGTAATTGACTTGTATCTGCATGATTTTATGCATTGCGCTGTCATATAATTGGATGATTGGATAATGCATGACTGAGCAGGGGTTCCCATTAAACCGGCTAGTGAGTGTATTTCAAGTTAAATTTAATTCCCAATATGCAGTGTCTAGGTTGCTTCTTATACAGGTGCAGCTCAAAACATTAGAATATCATGGAAACGTTTGTTTTTCCCCCCCCTGTAATTTAATTCAGAAAGTGGAACTTATACATATATAATAGAACATAAAAAATATAATAAAACATATACATATATTCTAGATTCATTACACGTGAAATATTTCAAGCCTTTTTTGTTTTGTTTTAATCTTGATGGGCTTACAGCTCATGGAAATCAAAAATCCAGTATCTCAAAATATTAAAATAAATAATTTATAAAATAGAAATGTTGCAGTATCGATTCCTAGTGTCAAGCCACTCCTGAACCAGAGAAGTGTCAGAAGTGTCTTACCTGGGCTAATGAGAAAAAGAACTGGAGGTTCAAAGTCCTCTTTTCAGATGAAAGTAAATTTCGCATTTCATTTGGAAATCAAGGTCCCAGAGTCTGGAGGAAGAGTGGAGAGGATCCAAGTTGAATCCAAGTTGCTAGAAGTCCATTGTGAAGTTTCCACAGTCATGATTTGGGGGGCCATGTCATTTGCTGGTGTTGGTCCACTGTGTTTTCTCAAGTCAAGAGTCAATGCAGCATCTACCAAGAGATTTTAGAGCACTTCATGCTTCCATATGCTGACGAGCTTTATGGAGATGCTTATTTCCTTTTCCAGCAGGACTGGGCATGTGCCCACAGTGCCAAAACTACTAGTAACTGGTTTGCTGACCATGGTAGTATTGTGCTTGATTGGCCAGCTGACTCACCTGACCTGAACCCCATAGAGAATCTATGAGAGATACCAGACCCAACAATACAGATGAGCTGAAGGCCGCTATCAAAGCAACCTGGGCTTCCAGAACACCTCAGCAGTGCCATAGGCTGATTGCCTCCATGCCACGCCGCACTGATGCAGTAATTTGTCCAAAAGAATCCCTGACCAAATATTGAGTGCATAAATTGAGTGCACATATTTTCAGAAAGTCGACATTTCTGTATTATAAATACTTTATTGTATTATTTTGAGATAGTGGATTTCCATGAGCTGTAAGCCTTCAATATCAAGATTAAAACATAAAAAAGACTTGAAATATTTCACGTTTTGTGTAATGAATGTAGAATATATGAAAGTTCCACTTTCCACCATATTCAATTTTTTTCAGATGCACCTGTACATTTAATGAATTCATTTAAACTTTACTTAGAACACCATCATTAGTGACACAAACTGATTTATAGCTTTTTTTTTCATTTTTAAAGGTGGTAGAGGATTATCCAGACCAGCACCCTGAACTAATCGCTCGTTCGCTTCTCAATCACGGAGCCAAGCCTCCTTCCACCAGAGTAAGTTGACACTCTGAATACACTCTGAACACATACTTTCAACATGATCATGATTCTGATTATATTTTGATTAGGTCTTCATGTAGGTACTCCTAATTAGTGAGCCTATATAAACCTATGTACAGCAACGTACAAATTTTAAATAATATTTAGTAATGAATGATAGCCTTAAACTGCAGCAGCTACCAGTTTAAGGGTAGCTATATGTTCTTGTACTACTTTGTATGCCATGCTGTAAAATGTGTGTATTTGTGTGCTGTTAGGTGCTGAAGTCGTGCCTCCTCTCCCCTGCCACTTTGGAAGTGATGCTAAACTGCTACCCAGTGGTGCCAGACTGTGAGGATTGGCTACAAGAAGTTCCACATGAACTACTGAAGGTATTTTTACTCAAATTAATATTATACTTCATTATTGCATTTCTCATTTGATCTAAATATGCATTTCCTCCTTATGCTCAGGAGCACAAGTGTTTCTTCGACTCGGTTCGTCGGATGAGCGGGCAGCCCAGCACACTCCAGCACCTCTGCCGATGTTCCCTGAGACTCAGTATGGATGCACGATGCCACTGTGCCATCGATAAGCTAAACATCCCATGTTCACTAAAAGAGTACCTGCTGCTGTCGATTAAAGGAGAGATCCAATGATACTATGTGGACAGGAAAACACAGACAAAACCATGAACTAGCATGCAAATAATAAATGTTACGGAACCATATAGCCATGAACTGGGTTGTGTTAAAGCTGTCCGATGACCATATGGTGACAAATGACCATAAGCAGTTCAAATGGAAAACAGCACAATTTCATTCATATCTTTTGTCATTTTTGCATGAGTTAATTTTTTATTTGCCAGTGATACGGTTGTTTTTATTTTATTTTATTTTTATTTTAAGACCACTTATTCATGGATGCAGCACTTAATTTTGCTATTATTTTAGAGAACAACAAGCATCGTATGTGGAACATCTGCAGGACAAGATTATCCCTCTTATCGTCTCTTGAAGATTTTAGAAGTAAAATTTATTTTATTTTTTAGCTTGTCATGTTACTGAAGAGTCTATAAATGCATTTACCATTTACTGAAGATTCCAAATCGCTGAAACTGGAGACTTCTTCCAAAAAGGGTTAAATAAAGGCTTTATAGAAAACATCACCAGGAACGTTATGTTTTTCTTCATCAAATAACACCACATTTTTTATAGAACTTGTTTGTTTTACAAATTTATTATACAAGTACCTGTGAATGAGCGTTATTATAGAAACGATGATGTATTAGTGAGAGTATTTATTGAAATCTGTGATCTGAAATGAATCAACACCTTCTGACCAGTCAGAATCAAGAATAACAGCTCTGTTGTGTTATATATTGCACTCTTAGACTACTAAATCAGGGTTATGCAATTGCTATTGTGAGTTTAAAAAACCTTGCCTGGTTTGATATACATACAGAGAGAGTTCATTAATATCTGCTACTATGGATAGGTATTTTTAATTAAAGTGTTAAATGTGAGGTATAGGCCACTGCCAACCACAGTATCATTGCAGGATGACACATACTGTGTGTGTGTGTGTGTGTGTGTGTGTGTGTTTAAATATTGAACTGTTTGGAACTGAGAATGATCTATAGTTGTTTAAATTATATCGTCAGCATGGTTTCTATAGACAAGCACATGAGCGCAGTTTCATTAAAAGCATAGTTCAATCTTGAGCAAGCATTGCAACTTTCTGACTGATTTTTAGTATTCCTTAAGCACATTAAACTAAGTCTTACATTACAGGTTCCTAACCCTGGTCTTTGAGTACCCCCTGTCCTGCACACATTAGAGAGTTTCCTGCTGCCAACACACCTGATTGAACTAATCAACTAATAAACAACTCTGAGTTGAAATTGGTGTTAGAGCAGGGGAAAAAATGTAAATGTTGAAGACAGCAGGCATTCCAGGACCAGTGTTGAGAATGTATTGCATTGTGAGCAAGGGGGGAAAAAAGAAAAGAAAACAACCACAGTTCGTTTAGCTCACCATGAATCCTTAAGCAGGGTTGCAGGTCGCCTATCCCAGGGAGCTCATGGCACAGGGTTGCAGGTCGCCTATACCAGGGAGCTCATGGCACAGGGTTGCATGTCGCCTATCCCAGGGAGCTCATGGCACAGGGTTGCAGGTTGCCTACCCCAGGGAGCTCATGGCACAGGGTTGCAGGTTGCCTACCCCAGGGAGCTCATGGCACAGGGTTGCAGGTCGCCTATCCCAGGGAGCTCATGGCACAGGGTTGCAGGTCGCCTATACCAGGGAGCTCATGGCACAGGGTTGCATGTCGCCTATCCCAGGGAGCTCATGGCACAGGGTTGCAGGTTGCCTACCCCAGGGAGCACATGGCACAGGGTTGCAGGTTGCCTACCCCAGGGAGCTCATGGCACAGGGTTGCAGGTTGCCTACCCCAGGGAGCTCATGGCACAGGGTTGCAGGTTGCCTACCCCAGGGAGCTCATGGCACAGGGTTGCAGGTTGCCTATCCCAGGGAACTCATGGCACAGGGTTGCCTACCCCACAGAACCCAGGGCTCAAGGTTTGGAACATTTCCTCCTTATGGACAGGGTTCCAACCGATTACAGGGCACAATCGCACACATTTAGAAAATAACAGTCAGCAGGATGAAACCCGGAGCACCCAGAGGAAACCCCTGAATTGGAGGCAGGACTTGAGGCCCCTAACCCCCAGAGGTGCCAGGCAAACGTACTAACCATTAAACCACTGTTCCCCCGACCCATCGTATTTGCATTAACAAATAATCAGTGACTCAATGATTATGGTTTTGAGTCTTGATGTATCTTCCTTTTTTAGGAAAGACGTGGGGTTTTCTCAAACAGCTCAGTCCAGCTGTACTGATGAACTTCCATGTGTATTTGGGGAGGAAAAGCACCTCAACTTATACATAATAATAACAATAATAATGATAATAATAATAATAATAATAATAATAATAATAATAATAATAATAATAATAATAGTAATAATAATAATAATAATAATAGTTATTTATTATTATATTTATTTGCGTATTTATTTGTATTAATTTTGTAAAGCACCGCACGTGCGTGTCTGCGGGACTTATCTGGCAAGCCCCTCCTTGCAATGCACTTTGATTTTTCCGTCGACTTTCCGGGACTTATCTGGCAACCCCGAGCCTCGCGCCCGGTGGTGACGCGGCGTCAGCTGTCCGTGTTTGTTTATTACACGGGAGGTGTTGTGGCGGCTCTGCGGTGAAAACAGCATCATTAACAAACTTTCCAAGAATGATTTAACGACGGTAAATTTCCACCTTTCCTTTCCTAACACCCATGTAAACGCTTCACACAGACTGTACATTGGACGAAGGAACACGGTTCGAAAACAAGACCAGTGCTGTAGCAATGTCCGAAGGTCGTCCTTTCCCCTCTCTAGCTCGTTAGCCATGTAGCTTAGCGAAGTGCTCTAACGTGTCTCACATTTGGTCTACATTTTAAATATGTATGCGGCAGTTTCTTTCCCGCGCTACAATACCGGGGGAATTTGGAACTAGCCACAATGCTAATAAGCTAATATTAGCTGCAAGTTAGCGCCGGAAGAATGCAATAGTTTAACACACGGAGAGTTTGACAAACGCTGAAATACCCGGATGTTACACCTCTAGCAGTTTGAGAGAGCTGGCGTCACTGCCATGTTAAAGTTTGAATAAAACCTGAAGCTCAACCTTTCCTGAAGTAAGCCCGAGTGAGGCAGCTGTGTAAGGGCAGACGAGCCTTGGGGCAAAAGTAAACATGATGGTAAGTAGAGTTTACAGTTTAGATGAGATGAGTGAGTGGCGTCAGGGGAACGGTGCTCGTGTACAGACCAGGGCTTTGGAATATGACCGAAATATCATATCGCGATACTTCAGGACATTTCTACGGTACTCGAGATATAATTTGGCTGACAAACTCTTGCAAAACAGTATGAAAATAAACTAAAGAAAACAAAAAAAGTGTCTTAAACCTAGTTTGACTTTTCTTCAATGCTTCTCTTAAAAAAACAAATCAGAAAATCAATGACATCCATTCAGTACCATTTAATTTGTACTGATTAAAAACGGAGATATTTTCTCAGAAAAGTGTATCACGTAATCGTTTATCACGGTATAATATCGATATATCGCCCGGCCCTAGTGCAGATCGATATTCATAAATAGCACGTCGTAAGAGCGTTGTAATTGTACAAAAATATTTTGCCCACAATTTTTTAACAAGATGCAAGTATCAGATATTATTTTGTCCTGTACATAACCACGCCTTAGTGTTCACTTGAACACCCCATTTTTAAAAGAATCTGGACGTGCCACTGCTCCTAAACTTCTAGGAACAGTAAATGGTTTCATACTTCTTACTGTTTTGAGGAAACATTAATGAACAGATGAACCTGTAGTCTCATAAACCACAGCACTAGGAGAACACATTAGAGTAGAGTGGTCTCTCAAACTTTTAGCAGTCTGCGAAATAATTTATATGGGTATTAGGCTTTTTAGTTAAACGTGTACAATGATTTATTATTGTTTTTGTTTAATTCCTGGACTTTCCATTCACAGAATACACTGGGTCATCTTGTACTTGTTTTTGAGGTTGTGGATTAAACTCATTTAGTTTAAGTGACCAGCCACACAGGCTAATAGCTCTATAAAAAATACACAATATTGCGAAAGGTTTGCGGATCCCGACTATCACACGCAGGCTTTCCGCCTGATTTTGGAGTGCTGTTTTAGGGATTTGTGCTCATTCAGCCAGTGAGATCAGGCACTGATGTTGGGTGAGGAGGCCTGGAGTGCAGTCGGTGTTTCAGGTCGTACAAAAACGTTTCAGTGAGTTTGAGGTCAGGGCTCTGTGCATGCCTACTCGATTTTCTCCATTACAGACTTGGCAAACCATGCCTTCATGAACCACAGTTTGTGCACAGAGGCAACGTTATGCTGGTAGAGGTTTGGGCCTCTTAGTTCCCATGAAGAGAAAGTGTAATTCTACAGCATATAACGACGTTCTATACAATTTTTTTGCTTCCAGCTTTGTGGAAACAGTTTAGGGAAGACCCACATATGGGTGTGATGGTCAAGTGTTCACAAACTTTTGTCCATATAGTGTATATCAGCTTTAATAATGGTGGGTTGCTAGTCGGATGCAACAATTTCCATCCTCGGCTGTGGCCAGTTTAGTGCCGTTGTGACCAACGACAGCAGGTGACAATGTTCTGCCAGTGTCTGAAAACCTCAGAGTCTGGCTGCTGCAATGATGACCAAATTACTTGATAATCAGCTACAAATACGGTAGTGGCAATGTTGAAGCCTAAACAGAACATGCCAGTGGACAGAAAAATATCTTTATTACCTCAAACTCAGTTTGCAGAATGTTGATGTCTATGCAGGCCTGTTTTCTGCACAAACTCGAATCACTCTGATGAACAACTCTTTAAGTGCAGGTCAATTGTTAGAGAATCTCCATTGTGTAATCTGACACATGGTCTGTGAGAGAATTCTACCAAGAATGTATTCGGACTATCTCGTATAGTATTACAAGTATGCCAGAGACATATCTCACTGCAGCCCAGTTTCCCACTGAAGCTAAGTAGGGTTGAGCCTGGCCAGTACCTGGACCTCCTGGGGAAAACTAAGGTTGCTGCTGGAAGTGGTATTAGTGTGGCCAGCAGGGGGCGCTCACTCTCTGGTCTGTGTGGGGCCTAATGCCCCAGTATAGTGACGGGGACACTACACTGTAAATGCAGCATCGTCTTTTGGGTGAGACGTTAAACTGAGGTCCTGACTCCATGTGGTCATTAAAAATCCCAGGACTCTTATTGTAAAAGAGTAGGGGTATAATCCCCGGAGTCCTTATCGATCATGGCCCCCTAATAATCCCCATCCTTTAATTGGCTACATCACTGTCTTCTCTCCACTAATAGCTGGTGTCTGGTGGGCGTTCTGGTGCACTATGGCTGCCAGCGTATCCTCCTGGTGGATGCTACACACTAGTGGTGGCTGAGGACATTATCCCCCATACAATGTAAAAGTGCTTTAAGTGTCTAGAAAAGTGCTATATAAATGTAACTGTAACTAACGAGTAATATCTCTTTAGCATGGGTGTTAAAGCGCACTCTTAAATTACCTCTTGCCTTTTGTCATTTTTGCAGAATTGCCAGTTATAGGTTGAAACACTGCACCATGTCATTTGTAAATAGTGTACTAAATAATGTGTCTCTGAAACTTGCCAACTTTAAACGTGTTTCTCAACAGAGGCAGTGAGATGGCAGTGTGTGCTCTGTCCATGTTGGATGGCCTGGGCGATGAGGCCACAGCGCTGGGAGGTGTGCTCATCCTTCTCCTGGCGCTGGTCCTGGCCTGGCTCTCCACCCACGTGGCTGATCGCGGTGATCACATCCTGGGTACCATCCTCACCGTGGGTGCCCACGCCTCGCTCATTGGCTTAGGAGGCCATGACGGCTACGCGGTCGCTCCGTCCAGCTCGGAGTCAGGTGAGCAGCAGAGCGACGAGACAACAGACGAGGACAAACAGGAGGATGACGAGGAGGAGGGAGAAGGAGGAGAGGAGCTGCTGGATATCCAAGGAGGCCGGAAGAAAATGAGCCGAGAGCGTGAGGGGGAGAACGAGGGCACGGAGGACGAAGAGGATGAGGGCGTGAGCATCACGGTGCGGCTGAAGTTTCTGAATGATACAGAGGAGCTGGCTGTGCTGAAGCCTCAGGACACAGTCGGAGTGCTGAAGAGGTGAGAAGTCATACATCACTGACACTGATTTATTATGATTTAGTATGATGTCATTCCAGTCAGCATGGTACTAGAGCAGGGGATTCTCAAACCTTTTTCTGGGTGACCCCTTTAACTTGGAGATTAATTCCAAGGACCGTTCTCAGCACAGATTGTATTCTTTCAGATATTAGGCTTTTTATTTAAATGTGTACAGTATTTTTGGATAAATGTTGGAATTTCATTCCTAGATGTTCAACCAACAGAACACATTCGGTGTAAAGTAGACATTATTTATGAGCTTATTTGTTTTTGAGATTCTTCAGGTATTTGAAATGTAAGTTGTAAGAATGTTGGGTTGCGATTTAAGATTTAATTTCCTCTACTGTAATGAAATGGAGAAATTTTGAGAACCATCGTACTGTACTCTCAAAGTAAAATTGTGTATGCGCAGTTAAAGTGTAGCATGTGTTCCGGTGATCTTTTCTATAGCTTCCTGTGTACAGTACTTTAACTTTCAGGGAATTTGTGGGTGGAAACGTCAGGTCAGTTCAGTCTTATACACGTGTACAGAGCTTATATGTATTTCTTCAAGACATCAAATCCATCTCTGTCCCTCAGTAAGTACTTCTCTGGGCGCGAACGCGAGATTAAGCTGATCTATCAGGGGCAGCTGCTGCAGGACCCACGACGCACTCTGCTCTCACTCAACATCACCCACAACAGCGTGCTGCACTGCCACGTCTGCCAGGCCCCGAGTCCAGCCTTGCCCCAGGCCGAGCCAGACGACGGGCAGCGTGCTCAAGCTGGAGCGGGTATCAGCGGGGGCCTGCGCTCAGCTGCTCTCACGTTCAGCACAGGCAGCCTGGTGGTCCCGGTGTTTGTAGTGCTGCTAGCCGTGGTCTGGTATTTCCGTTTCAACTACCGACAGCTGTTCACGGCGCCGGCCACCGTCTCTCTGGTGGGAGTCACCGTCTTCTTCAGCTTCCTCATCTTCGGCATGCACAGCCGCTGAGGATTCAGACAGAAGAAGGAAAGACGAAGGGAGGCGGTTGTTGGGAGAGAAGTGAAAAGAAATTGGAGTAAAACATGGCATATTCACTCTGTCTGTTGAAATGCTTAATGGAAGGAATATGAAGTGAAGCAGCAGCGGTAGAGTGATGAGGAGAAGGAATGGTAGCAGACAAAGTACTCAGGGAGCCTTATGGCTTCTGGTGCCATTTAGATGCCTGGCGTGTCTCTGTGTGTGTGTGAGTGAGAGAGTGAGAGAGAACGAGAAGGAAAGAGTGTGTGTGTGTGTGCGCGCGTTTAAGGATTTACTTGTGGGTGAGTCGAGAGAAGTGATGCTGTAATTATGCTTTAGATTCATGTAATCTTTATAGTAATTTAATCTCAACACAAGGCTTAGTTTGTCCGCAGTTATTGTGGATATCGTGGATTAACCTCTATGCCAGTTTTACCTAATCTCTATCTATTGTGTCTGTAGCATACAAGAACTTCACCCTGTTTTTCTGCCCTGAGAAAAACCTGTTTAATTAATAAAACTCACTTAGACTGGAAGGCTAAGATAAAATTCTATCAATGAATGCTTCAAATATGCAACCGTATAATCTAAAATGAAATACAAATAGGTTTTAGAATGAGGCAGACAAGAGAGGAAGCCTTACTAAAGCAGTTTTGTTTATTATTTTTTTGTAATTCAAGAGAGTATTCCACAAAACTGTTACGTGTAAAAGGAAATGTTTATTGATATAATTCAAACACTGCCTTTTATAATAGACTTGAGTAAATACAAGCTGTGATAGATGGATGTTAGGTTGGAAAGTGCTGGAGTATTCCGTTAATGAATGTTTTGTTTGGTTACATGCATCACTTCAGCTGTACAGTTAACTGACCACACGATGCACAACCCAATAAAACCCAAGGGTCATATTCGTAGCTGAAACTTTAACGAATAATTTTATAGTAACGACACGCAGTTTTGTGTTATGCTAATCGTTCAGCATATTTATTTTCGGATTAAGTTTTGTATGATTAACGAGTGAGCGTAGCATACCAGCTAACGGTCCTTTGCTTCAGCTCACATTTTTGTTCTACAGTATTACCTCTGAGGGGAAAAACATTATTATCTTAGTTTCAATACTTGGAAATATTTGTTCTCTAGCAATACACGTTGCGTTCTGCACACACGAGAATCAAGTTATTATTAAAAAGAAATACAGGGATAACAAATGATTGATAACTGAGTTCTGTAAATAAAGTATATTCTGTATAAAAAAAAAAAGGTGAAAATTAAAACTCAAAATGTTTGACATTGACGATCGTCTTATCATTTTGCTGTACAACACTAGCATCTTCACAAATTTCTGTGCATCACATTTTGGTGAGTTTGTTTCTGCTTTCTGCGTTAATTTCTGCGATCTCAAATTTACAAAATTCTGGAGGGACTGATGAATATTCCTAGCTTCTGGGATAACACTTAAACTATTAAAAAGATGTAAATTGACATGTTCAGAGTCCCATTCAAGAAATCCCTTTTATTTCGCTTCAGAGAACTACTGGCTGTTGATGCCGGTTGTCCAGAAACAAACTGCGTCTCTAAATATGACATGAAAGACACATTCCAGGTGAGAAGTGGTCCTGAGACACACCAGGCTTTATTCATAATACCACAGGATGTTCAGTGAGAGAACCAACGCCAGCATTGAAAAATGACAACATATCCATCCCTACAACACAACTTCCTATGTACAGATATGCAGCAGTGGACTCTTTTTTTTCTCCCTCCACCACAGAAACGTTTTATACACACTTTAAATCTGAATCCACAATTTAAAATTCAAATAAGAGATGAAAAAAATTCCACTTTACAAAGCAATAAGGCTTCTGTATGTACTCCAAAACAATCTGCATCTTTCATTACCAAAGTATAAGTGCTTATTTATTTAAAAAGCAGTTCAGTGTAAAATACAACAGGATGTAATAAGTGCTCTCAAGATTTAAAAAAACAAAAACAAAAAAAACGTTTGCACAGATAGAAGCACATTTCTAGACCACACAAGGGCCACAAAGACACTAAATTATACACTGTAAATAAATAGTGCAAAAATACTGAAAAATATTTACCAGGAAGTGGTGGAAAAAAACGTGCATTGATTGAAAGAGCATCATTTGGCCTGAAGCTATAACAATGATTATCAAAGGAACATTATTTAGCAGGACGCAGTAGGACTGTTCTGAAGAAACCACATCATCAATTAAGCAACATTATTGTGTGGTTTTTGGAGCTAATCCGTTAAGAGAATTATTCAAACAGATCTAGTATGCACGTACATCACCTCACTTTAGTCCGGACATGCTATAGTACACTTACACCAATGACAAGTCAACTTATAGCCCACTATTCAACTACACGACACACATATGCAAACACATATCCTGCTTTGAAATAGCAAATGAAAAGAAAAAACCAAAAAACAATTCAGTGTACTGATCATGGTGGAGTTTGTGTGTGTGTTATTCTTTTAGTTCAGGTCATCATAAATATTAGGGGCTGGTGGAGGTGGAGGTCTGGGCCTCTTCTTACGATTTGACAGGGCAAGTGCACTCTGGGAGTTGCTGCTACTGCTAGTGCCTGCAGCACCCAGTCCACTCACACTGCTGCTCCCTCCTCCTCCTCCTCCTCCTCTCTCTCGTTCTCCTCGCTCTCCTCCTTTTTCCCTCTCACACACTCCAGCACTACTCACAAGTAGAGAGCTAGGCTTCTTCTTTTTCTTAGGTCTCTTAGAGTCTGAATTATTGGTACCTGAGAGAAAGAGAACAAAAAAGAAAAAAAGAATGAAGATTTATTAGAAGATAGGTGCTGATGGATACATGAGTATCACATTAATGTAGTGTTGGGGTAATACAGGGTGTTGGGTGTGAGAGAGAGTGTGTTAGGGCTGTTAGATTTGTTTAATTGAAATGGATTTCAACTGCATTTTACTTTTTTAATTTTTACTGAAACCACACAAAGCCATCATTAGCAGTAGCACTACACTGTATGTTCATATTACAAACGATTGGAATTTTGGTGGCCAATTTCCCATTGGCCATCTCCAACTCATCTTTATGCAGGAATCTGTTATTAATACTTTATAGGGCTAGATTAATTTCTTTGTGGCATGGATTATACAAGATGTTGAAAACATTACTTTGAGATTCTGGTCCATATTAACATTACATCATGCAGATTTTTCAGGTGCACTTTCATGCTGCGAATCTCCCGTTCTACCACATCCCAAAGGGGTTCTACTGATTTTTGTATATTCAGATTCAGTGACTGGGAAGGCCACCAGGCTCATTGTCATGTTCATGAAACCAGTTTGAGACGACTTACTTTGCGACATGGTGCATTATCATGCTGGTAATAGCCATTAGAAGATGAGTAACTTGTAGTCATGAAAGGATGCACATCGTCAGCAACTAGTATTAACTAGTAGCAACTAGTGCTCAAATAGTCTGTGGCATTCAAGTGATGATTGATTGGAATGAACAGGTCCAAAGTGTGACAAGACCATTACACCACCTCCACCAGCCTGGACTGTTGACACAAGGCAGGTTGGGTCGATGGATTCATGCTTTTTAGCGCCAAATTCTGACCCCACCATCTGTCTGCCTCAGCAGAAATCGAGCTTCATCAGACCAGGCTATGTTTATCCATTCACCTCTCGCACTTTTGGTGAGCCTGTGCACACGCCAGCCTTAGCTTTCTGTTCTTGGCTGACCGAGATGCAACCCGAAATCTACTGCCGTAGCCCACCCGCCTCAAGGTCCAATGTGTTGTGCATTCTGAGATACTTTTCTGCTCACCGGTATTGTACAGAGTGATTAACTGAGTTACTGTAGCATTTCTGTCAGTTTGGACCAGTCCTGCCATTCTCCGCTGACTTCTCTCATCAACAAGGTGTTTCTGTCCGCAAAACCACCACTCACTGGCTGTGTTTTATTTATTGCACCATTCTGAATAAACTCTAGAGACTGTTGTGTGTGAAGATCCCAGAAGATTTTCCCAGCAGTTATATAAATACTCAAACCAGCCTGTCTGGCACCAACAATAACTCAAATAAATAAATGGTATCTGCTACCATTGGTGTGTGAGTGTGTGTATGAATGGGTGAATGAGAGACCGTGTACAAAGCGCTTTACACGGTCTCTCATTCACCCATTCATACACACACTCACACACCAATGGTAGCAGATACTCAAATCACAGAGTTCACATTTTTCCACATGCTGATGGTTGATCTGAACATTACAGAAAGCTACTGGCCCGTATCAGCATGATTTCATGCACGGCCCTGCTGCCACATGATTGGCCGATTAGATAATTGCATGAATAAGTAGGTGTTCCTAATAAAGTCTTTGGTGAGTGTATATGCTCAGTACATAAGGTAATGTATCCAGGTACTGTACTACTTGCCCAACAGAACAATTAGGATTCAGAAGCAGGAAAGAAGAGCGCATGACAATTAAAAAAAAAAAGTTTACAAAAATAAATAAAAAGTATGCTACATCATTTCTTTAGACCCATTCCAGTATGTTAAGTGACCGGTCGTTTAGCCAAAAAATTCAGGAAACATGCCAATAGAAATATGTAAGACGAACATGAGATTTTAACCATTCAAATGTAGAGTTCTTTACTTGAACACATAAATGTTCAAGCCTTATATTCATTTTATTGTGTATTGTGGATATACATTACGCACTGGCTTTGGAGGAGGCGGAGTCTGAAGGTGAAATGTCAGATGAGCCATCCCACTGGAGGCGGGACATGATGAGCTGTCCATCAGGGGTGTCATAACCGTCATTTTCCAGCACTGACTCAGGGTCCGGCAGTGTCGACCTGTCAATCAACAAGCTAAGATCACTATAGACAAAGTGTATAAACGTAAAGTGACCAAAACTAGAGAGGGGGGGAAAATGACACTTTTAAGCTTACTGTTACATCTAGACTTGCATGTTGTTCATAAATAACACACCAATATTCATGTGCTTGTTCTAACATGTTATCATTTATATAGTAACAACTAATTCAGAAGGACTTGTATGACGTATGCTTAACATGCTCTCACACGCTAAAAATAAACACAATAAGAAAATATCATCTTTAACAAAGAAAAACAATTATTGATATGGTGAAGGTTTCTGTAAGATGTTGTTTATTAAATATTCATGGAAGGAGTGTCTAGTGTCAGCACTTTGCAACAGTTTGAACTTTCCGGGGTCTAACATGACAAGCTCCATTATTGTTTCTTATAAATACAGGATATAGGAGAGAGAAATATGAGAGGCTGGAAAGAGACTGTTTATAGTTGCTATAAGATAAGAGATAACAGGAACTTGTTTCGTGGACGTTCTACACTATTAAATATAACTAAAAAACACTTCAAAAGCAGGAAGCAGTTTTTTTTTTTAATAAACTAAAAAGTATATTCGCTGGTGAACACGTTGGGATGTTTTGCTATTGTAAAATAATCGTTGTAGATTCTTTTCCTTTAACAGCGCTCCCAGTCATGTTTTATTCTATACATTGTGCATGCTGCCTAGCTTACACTATACTGTAAATATGCGAAATACTAGCAAATGAGCAAATATTCAGCTACTGGTAATAGAAGCAAATAGAAGCACTAATACTCTATGTTTAAATGTGAGCTCTTCGTGCAGACCTCTAACGTTCATGCTAAGCAGATTCCAAGCTACATAAACAGATTAGAGTGTAACAGAGCAGTTCAGCTTAAACTGAGAAGAAAATGGGATGGAACTGCTAAAAAAAAATTGAGCTACGCATGTAAGTCCTTGGCGTACTGTATCTCATCAATCAAGGGGATCAGTGGGAAAAGTAAATGGGGAAGAAGAGGAGCAAAGGCAGAGGGCATATAGAGGTAAGATGGGAACTGATCTCAATTCAGAACTAGGCCATCACTTCCACTTGTTCTTTAGGGAATGTCATGAGTTCGTTTGAAATATCTTATGCTTAATCAAAGCACCACATGACTGACCTAAACATATTTATACTCATTATATTCAATGTAAAAAAAAAAACAAACAAAAAAAAAACGTTTGAATGCAGTTTGAAACATGCATTGAAATGTTTGAAAATAAGAGGAAGTGAGATGGTTTCCAAATTGTAATTGGGACTTTTTCAGCCTGAAGGCCATTTAGTCAGGGAGGGAGGGAGAAACTCACGCGGACGGCCCCAGGAGGAAAACTCTGACTGCCCTCCTCTGCTCGTCCGTGTGCTGGGGACAGCGCTGGGACCTGCCAGGACACAACGTGGCATTATGCACCACATCACACACACTGCCTAGGGACATAGACTTTGCCAGCAACCAACAGGACGCGACAGGGAGAGCTCAAGTTAGATAACGGTTAGGACCAGCCTTGGGTGCTGGCAGATGTCTAAGGAGTCCCGCAATATGAACAACAGGCAGTGCTTTAAAACAACCCTGACCTGTCCAATTGAAAAAGAATGATCCTCCAATCAGAATGGAAATGTCTCGGTTTGGTCAAAAAGAAAAGATAAGCTTTTGAAAAGATTAAATTGGCCTCAGGAACCTTCATATTAAAAAAAAAAATAATAATTAAAACTCATATTGAGTTGCCACGTGTTCCATGATATCAGTGTCCCAACATGGACATGATCATTTCCATTTACACAAATGAAAAAGATCATGTCATTACATGACACATGCAAAAATCACATACAACCCTAGATCTTAGTAAACACATGTATATACACACACACTACACAATACTACCTCACATGTATCTAAAGACCCCACCCTTTCCTCATGAAAAATATTTTGGAATATTTTATATATTATGTTTATATATAAAGGGTTCACAAACTTTCAAGCACCACTGCTTGAAAGCTTTATATTATATATATAAACCTAAAACATCAGCATTTTTTCACACAAGTCCTAAAATTATACAAAGAGAACCTAATTAAATAAACGAGACAAAAATATTTTTCCTTTGTCACTTATTTATTGAGGAAAATGATCCAAAATTACATATTCGTGGGTGGCAAAAGTGTAAGCTTAGCAGTTAATTTGAAAGTGAAATTAGAGTATCAAATGTAATATACATTATGCTACAATATGTCTAAAGACTTTTCCCCAATTAGTTTTTTGCTGATTCCCACCCACTTGCTAACTCTCTCCAACGTCACCAACTTTAGAACTGCTGTTCACGTCGAGTCACAGGGCAGCACAACTCCCTGGCAGGAAAGCACGATTTACCATTCTGCACATATATGAGCTCACAGAAGTCACAGAAGTGAATTTAAGACTCAGAATTTAAAGCCACAGTGTTTAATTTTAATTTTTTTTTCTTTACTGTTTATGCACGAGTAGCTGCCTAAAGCATTTTGGTGGAATCGAGTTGACCCCCCCCGTATCTCTGGGAAAGAGGCATTTCTAGTGTCTTGCTCCCTATAAGAAGTCTTATTACATCTAGACTTAAAACATTACTTTAAAAAAAATAAATACAAATTAACTAGTGACTTGTTTTATTCAAACCTACACTGAATAGCCATCAAATCCTTTTCTCTGACTGATAAATGAAGTCTAAATCATTAGGACTTTTTATGACATGTTTATTAGGACAGTTGTGTTAGGACAGAGTGCTTTTTTGGGCATTTTTGTCCAATTTGTTTGTATGCATACATGTGTGTGTGTGTGTGTGTGTGTGTAATCTCACCACATGGCTCTTTTACTTAATGAAAGTTGTGTGTGAGGAATGGCTCTCTTACCGCGTGCACATCTTTTTAGTGTGCTCTGATACGACCCCACATTGCTGAGAAGAGAAAAGCTCCTGTTAGCAACAGGCCTGTTAGCAAGAGTCTTTATTCAACTCAGAAAACTTCTCTCAGTATGTAACACACTGGCAGAGCTGCTGAAATTAGGCATACGTCCATAACAGCACAAAGGAGGAAAATAAAGCTGATGGAACTTTACATTACAAAAGCATGAGCACTTCATATTTAACATCTTAGGATGAGAAATAAACAACCCGATTAAGGAACACGTTTTTTTTTCTTCTGATAGATGAGCAGACAGAACAAACTGATAGATGGGAAAACATTACCGTAGTCAGGAGAAATCTGAGCTCTTCTGGCCCCAGATTCTCATAACTGATCCCAGAACTGTAGTTGTACTATAGAGAAGAGGACAGAAACGATCACAGCAGTCAAACCCACAGTGCTTCAATAAAAATGAGGTAAGAACACCACAAAAATACCTTGTATCCTTCAAATACCTTGTAAAGGTCCGGATTTACGCTACTGCTGAGTTCTCCTGTGGAGAAAATGATCCAGAAGTAATTTTCCCCCACAAGTAAAATGTTACAATAAATAGTAAGTAAGGAAGAACACGACAGGATGAAAAACATTTCCTAGGATTTTTTTTGGCGAATTATTATTATTTTTATTGCATTGAAATGTTCACCGACATAGCTAATGGAAATGCAAAGTCTCAATAAAAGTGTCGACATAATGTTTTTTCGTTTAACCTTAGCACATAAATTCTATGTCGATACTTCCAGAGTTACTGTAATCGAATGGCTTTTTCCTGATAACAGAAATGCAATGCATTTCATTTTAAATGTATGAAATTTGATCAGTTACTGATGTCAATAAAATTACGTAACGTGCATTACAAATTTATTGATAAGAAAACAATAAGTAAAGTGCATTTTAAAAATAAATTGTGTTTTCTGTGGATGCCAGGGATGTAACCCGGCCTGGGCATTCGGGGTTCTAGCCCAGAATAATTCTCCACTTGGAGCGGTTTGTCACTACGTAACTGAACATCAGTAAAAGACGACGGCGGTGTTGTTTAAATTTTTATTTTATTTGATATCTGCAGTGAATTGAGGAGAGATCGATCAGACAGGGTTTACAGGAAAATGTGTGGAAACACTCGTGACTTATTGGCTGACAGTCTCTCAATTCTGCCACACGCTAGCGCACAGTCAGTGTGAGGAAAAATGGATACATGCCAATTTTCTTTTTAAACAAGGGGTTAAAACTGAAACAGTAAAATCCTCTGATGCTGAGTAGGAAAACAAGGTGTGTAAATGTTTATACGAGTTCCAAGTTACGTGAACATGACATGATCAGAACATAAGGAAATACAGTATCTCACAAAAGAGAGTACACCCCTCACATTTTTGTAAATATTTGATTATATCTTTTCATGCGACAACACTGAAGAAATGACACTTTGCTACAATGTAAAGTAGTGAGTGTACAGCTTGTCTAACAGTGTAAATTTGCTGTCCCCTCAAAATAACACCACACAGCCATTAATGTCTAAACCGCTGGCAGCAAAATGGAGTACACCCCTAAGTGAAAATGTCCAAATTGGGCCCGAAGTGTCAATATTTCGTGTGGCCACCATTATTTTCCAGCACTGCCTCTACCAGAGCTTCACAGGTTGCCACTGGAGTCCTCTTCCACTTTGCCATGACATCACGGAGCTAGTGGATGTTAGAGACCTTGTGCTCCTCCACCTTCCATTTGAGGATGCCCCACAGATGCTCAATAGGGTTTAGGTCTGGAGACATGCTTGACCAGTCCATCACCTTCACCCTCAGCTTCTTTAGCAAGGCAGTGGTCGTCTTGGAGGTGTGTTTGGGGCCGTTATCATGCTGGAATACTGCCCTGTGGCCCAGTCTCTGAAGGGAGGGGATCATGCTCTGCTTCAGTATGTCACAGTACATGTTCGCATTCATGGTTCCCTCAATGAACTGTAGCTCGCTAGTGCCGGCAGCTCTCATGCAGCCCCAGACCATGATGCTCCCGCCACCATGCTCGACTGTAGGCAAGACACGTTTGTCTTTGTACTCCTCACCTGGTTGCCGCCACACACGCTTGACACCATCTGAACCAAATAAGTTTATCTTGGTCTCATCAGACCATAGGACATGGTTCCAGTAATCCATGTCCTTAGTCTGCTTGTCTTTTACGGGCTTTCTTGTGCATCACCTTTAGAAGAGGCTTCCTTCTGGGACGAAAAGCCATGCAGACCAATTTGATGCAGTGTGCGGCGTATGGTCTGTGCACTGAAAGGCTGACCCCCCACCCCTTTAACCTCTGCAACAATGCTGGCAGCACTCATACGTCTATTTCCCAAAGACAACCTCTGGATATGACGCTGGGCACATGCACTAAACTTCTTTGGTCGACCATGGCGAGGCCTGTTCTGAGTGGAACCTGTCCTGTTAAACCGCTGTATGGTCTTGGCCACCGTGCTGCAGCTCAGTGTCAGGGTCTTGGCAATCTTCTTATAGCCTAGGCCATCTTTATGTAGAGCAACAATTCTTTTTTTCAGATCCTCAGGGAGTTCTTTGCCATGAGGTGCCATGTTGAACTTCCAGTGACCTGTATGAGGGAGTGTGAGAGCGATGACACCAAATTTAACACACCAGCTTTCCATTCACACCTGAGACCTTGTAACACTAACAAGTCACATGACACCAGGGAGGGAAAATGGCTAACTGGGCCCTATTTGGACATTTTCACTTAGGGGTGTACTCACTTTTGTTGCCAGCGGTTTAGACATTAATGGCTGTGTGTCGAGTTATTTTGAGGGGACAGCAAATTTACACTGTTAGACAAGCTGTACACTCACTACTTTACATTGTAGCAAAGTGTCATTTCTTCAGTGTTGTCACATGAAAAGGTATAATCAAATATTTACAAAAATGTGAGGGGTGTACTCACTTTTGTGAGATACTGTATAATGTACTTTGCATGGCCCTGTAGCAGCTAAACCCATAACTTAGTTTTGCCTCGCCTTAGCTAGCGACACCAAACTAGCCTAGTTAGAAATGTTTTATATTTTATCGGTCTGGTAGTCTGGTAGCATTTTTAATCTGTTTATTATTATATGTCCACCAAAGAAGTCATTGTGAATGAGTTCTTATAGAAACAGTAACATATTACAATGAGCACATTAATATAAACCTGTGATTTGAATTACAACTGGTACTACTGTCAGAGCTGCTGTTAGAAACAAATTCATCAACACCTTTTAACCAATCAGAATCAGGAACAGCACAGTGGTATAACAATTTATAAAGCATATATCATGAAATATTTAAACTCACCATTTTTATGCTTCAGAGACTTGGACCTTCTTGGTGAATTTGGATTCTGTGGAGTTAGATGTAAGAGTTAAAAGATACAAAAGTAAGAATCAAAAAGCACATAAACAACCCCGTCCAAATGTGTGTAGAGTAACATATTTCCCCTCGGAAATCAATAAAGTACATTTACGCATCTATCTATATGAAACTCCTAGAAATTGGAGTTTGCATTAGAGGCTAATCTATAAAATCTGACAAAACTCGATAGAACATTTCAGATTGTTTTAATACCTTGTCTGATTTTCTCTTCTTGGCTGCGAGGAGGAAAAGCAAAGATGTGTTAAAACCTGCACAAGTCATTTGATTGGGTTAGAGTTATAATGAAGACATTGTTGAAATAAGTGACCAAACAAGACCACTCACGTTTTTTTTCTGAACCATATGACCAGTCGTTGTCATTGATGTCATCGTTGTCCTCTTGGTCACTTTCTGACTTGCTTGTGTTGTTGCTGCTGGCTATCCTAAAGACACACAGGGTGCATACAAAGTGCAAAAAGAATCTAATTTGTGCTTTAAAGGCAAAATGTGCTGACTTTTATGTCTAAGCAAGGCTATGGAGATCGGCTGTGATTGGGCAATGATGAATAATCAAACAGTTGCTACTTTCACTAATTCTTATTATTTTATTGGAATAATTAGGTGAAAAATGTATGCAATTTTCCACAAATTAAAAATAGTCAAGAAGGATTTGATGTCTGATAGTTGCTTCTTTAATTCTGCACTGGAGCTACCAGGCTAAAGCAGCAATAAAGCAACTCTGAATTGTAATATATCTGCAAACAACATACTTAATTTACACAAAGATGTACAGAAAACAGAAAAAAGCAGGATAAGAGCAAATACTTTTTCACAGCACTGTACATTTCATGTTAATGAAAAGAAGTGTCATTTTGATTCATCACCAAATTGCTTTGCTAACATTAAATTCTGTTTTATATGTCTGTGACTAGGTCTCCTAATGCAGTAGGAATATATATATATATATATATATATATATATATATATATATATATATATTTACAAAAGGAATAATAAAAAAAAAGTTATTACCGTATTTTTCGGACCATAAGGCGCACTTAAAATCCTTTAATTAGATCAAAAATCGACAGTTCACCTTATAATCCGGTGCGCCTTATGTATTAATTCTGGTTGTGCTTACTGACCTCGAACCGATTTTATGTGGTACGCGGTGCCCAAAAATCTGTCAAAATGTTTTAGAATGACTTTGGTAAGCTACGAAGCCGCACCGCTTGATGGATTGTTGGAGCATTACGGCTACCGTAGTCAGGGGCCTCGCGGAGTAATACATACTGTACTTCAACATATCTGTAAAATTACGGTGTGTTTATTATGACCCCAAAATGGCACCTATTAAGAGACATGCTTACGAAGCAGATTTCAAACTCAAGACTATCAGGCACGCAGTAGAACATGGGAATAGAGCAGCTGAAGGGGAGAATTCAACATTAATGAATCAATGGTGCGGAAGTGGAGGAAGCAAGAAGATGACCTGCACCAAGTAAAGAAAACCAAACAGAGTTTCCGAGGGAACAAAGCGAGATGGTTAAGGTATCAGTCTCAGTTATCGTCCGAGCTTTCACGAAGGGCGGAATCATCATTAAAAAGCTAAGTAACAGCAATGAGACTGAGTCGGATAATGACGAGAGAGATCCGGGCATGCTTGATGCTGAAATCGCCCAACTGTTTACCTCAGACACTGAGGATGAAGAATTTGATGGATTTGTGGAAGAGCAATGAACTGAAAAAGTGAGTTTATTGTTTTGTATTTTATGTTACGACTGAACAATGTTGAGAGTTATTGTGAATGAGTTGAATAAAGTTTGACTTATCTGACTGTTTTGTTTCGCTGAATGCGCCTTATAATCCGATGTTCCTTATGTATGAAAGTAGACCCAGTCATTGATATTGCGCTTTATAATCCGGTGCGCTTTATAGTCCGGAAAATACGGTACTTGGTATAATCTTAATCTGAAATGGTATACTCATAACTTAAAAGCCTTGAACTAATTTAATTTCCAGTAGCAGTACATGTGTGAAGGTGTTGCTCAGCCATGCAAAATCTCTGAGCTGATGCCTGCATTCTGAATGTCGACATGAGAACAGGTTTCTATTCACTTTTTCATCTGCTGCATAACTAGTTCTTGATATTGACTGTAAACCAGATTTCTCTTTTGGGACAAATACGATTTGGCCTGAATGGAAGCGGATGTAAAACGAGCTGACCTGCGGCTGGCGATGCGGCTGCTGTTGCGCCCCATTCCCAAACATTTCTCCAGGTGAGGGGCGAATCGCGAGGCTGCTATGCTCCTGTTGCAGTTGGGACACACACACTCCTTATTCTTCCACTGGTTGTACACCTGTCCGAATATGTCCAACCCTGGCTGGTCCACAATTTCTACAGGACAGAAAAGAGAAATCCGACTTTAACTAAAGACTTGTCAATAAACATGTATGGACTGGCCTGAAGTGCAGAGGCAAACACGCTGAAGTGGTCAGTTATTTCTGTGCAGTGCAGGATCAGCGAATGAAGTTCTGTCCTAATGACTAGAAGATGTGCGTGTTTAAATGTCAGAAATGCCATAGAACTGCTCCTAGGACACTTAACCCTCAAATGGATTTTGTGTTATTTATATGCCGCTTTAGATAAAAGTCTCTGCCAACTGAATAAATATAAATGTATACATTTTAAGTGTTAACTCCATCACATAATATTTAGGTATTTCAATATGTCTAGTGTTTCCATTCATTTTCCCCTATACACAAATTCAAAATGAATATAAACATGAATTAGTGAAAATCTAATTCTTTTGTTTAGGCAGTGGTAGCTCAGTTAAGACATCAGACTTTGAGGTCATGAGGTCAAATCCCAGCAACACCAAACTGCCACCACTGGGCCCTTGAGCAAGGCCGTCAACTGCTCAGTTGTATAAATGAGATAAATTTAAGTTCTGGATAAGGGTGTCTGCCAACTGCTATAAATGTTATGGTGGAACTGACTGCCCAGGGCCCCAAGACGGAAGGTGCCCTCAAGGCCTGGATAAAAACGTATACGTTTTCAACATACATAATTAGCTTATCTGAATAAAGTGTCTAATATTTGGATAGTGGGATTCCGTCCATCCACTTTCTGTACCAGGGGACTCGGGGCACAAGGCAGGGACACCCTGGACGGGGTGCCAACCCATCGCAGAACACCATCACACACATTCACACACTACAGACAAATTGGAAATGCCCATCAGCATTTGGGCTGGGGAGAAAACTCTGGGGAGTACCCAGAGGAAACCCCTGAAGCACGAGGAGAACATGCAAATCTGTGCACACACACTGGACATGGGAATCAAACCCCCAACCCTGGAAGTGTGAGGCAAACATGCTATTGAAGGGTTCAGCGGAATTTATTCACAGTTAAAGGATTTCCAGGCTGCAAAGAGTTTGGGAATCCCTGCACAAGGCCCAGAAATGGTGCAACGCCTCTAATGCGTAGGATGACCACTTTACCACTCACCAAAATCCTTCATACTTTCTTGGTCGGTCTCATCCAGGAAAAAGTAGCCTTGCTTGACAGCTCGGTGCACTTCGAAGCATAGCCCCAAACATGCATCTTCCACCAAGTCTGAGTAGATGTCATGAGCCAAGGCCTAAAAAAAAAAAAGAAAAAAAAAGAAAAAAAAAGACAGGAGTTCAGGTTGTAGTGGTCACTTACCTGGTTTACTTGATAATAATTGACTGATAAGGACATGTTTACCTCTAGCTTGGTGTTATCCAGGCCCGACAGTGACATATCATCCATTTTCATTTGCAACGGCTATTGTAGGGCGGCTGGCATAGTTAATGGGTTATACAGCAGGTGGACGTCCACGCTGTAGAAAAAAAGAAAAAGGACACAGACTTTTTTTCTTTTCTTTTTTTTACACTCTCTGGTAAAATAATTTCTACCGCTGCAGAACCCTACTGAAATCTGCAGCTTGGTTAGACCAGCTACCACAACACAGGACAAACTGGTCTAACTGGTACACCATCTTAACCAGGTGTGAAGCCCTGGTAGAAAGAAACCAGTTTCTGAATTACTACTAATGAAACAGTGTAGACAAGTTATTGTGTGTTATTAACTGGAAAACAATGACTCAATGTACAAGTGATAAGGAAGCTAAAAGGGAAACGAGCAGGTGCGGAGATGGTCTAGCAGGTTCACCTGCGCGGCCTGTGGGGTAGTGGCTGCTAGCTGGTCAGAACACGCGGAATATTCTCTCAGCAGAGAGGATGAACACAATATTGAAAACGGAGAATATTACACTTAAAACCTGTAAAGTTTTGTTTGTCCCCTGTCTTTCAATTAACTTCCTTAACTGCGGAAACCAGGAGGAAGAGAAGCGGTCCTCACTGGCTCCCTCGGCTAACTGGAAATGACTTCATTTATTTATAGAAACATATTGGCTTAATAATACTAGGCAATTAATCAAGCTGCCAACAGGAAATACACCCACAACCAGCGACAAATAAGAAACTGCAGGCATTCCTAGCTCACCAGATGTCAAATATCACATTTCATAACATTATCTCCCCCTCCCCCAAACGTTTATAAATAAATGTAATATATATATGTAGATATTGTTTGGCGAACAGCATACAGGAGAATTCAGACAGGAACTGCTAGCTGTTAGCTATTTAGCACATTCCGTATACACAGTCAGTGACGCAAACCGCGCAATTATGAGCTACAAACCAAGATCTCAGTGCTACATTAATAACGAATACGGTAAACAACAACATTTATCTACAACGAAGCAGCGGTTACTGAGGCGCTGAACGCCCGTTTTGGTTACTTCCGAATTTGCAACTAAATGACTAATATTAAACCTACCAACAAGTCCAGCGTCCCAGTCCCGTCCCCGTCTAACGAGTTCCTACACCTCCGCGGACTACTCTCATAATGATGGTTATATCTAAATATACTCATAAAACTATCTAATATACGGATGAGAAAGTCGTTGAATATTTATATATGGAAAAAAGAATAAAGCGCAGCCATTTTGACAGACTCCAGGCATTACTAATCACCTACCGATCAGCAACACACCGAGTCCTCGCCTTACATTCCAGAGGAAAAAGAAACACGGATAACAGTTTTTAAAATGTTTTATGACTACAAGAAAAGAGAAAGGGGGAAAAAAAGGGGGAGGGAGGGGGGGGAATAAAGTGTCAAGCAGTTGCTAAAGACAGGTTTATTTGTTCAAATTGTATATTCCAGGAATATAACACCTCTGACTATAGAAAACATCCAAATGTTCCAAATTAGCAGTACAAATGTCTTTTTTCTTCTTCTTCTTCTTCTTTTTGCCATTTCTACAAATAAACAAATATCCGCGGGGTATAAAAACGAAAAGATAAATTTAAAAATTTTCCCTCCTCAGAGCAAATGACAAACTAATCCAACCCAGTGCCTGCTGTGAGCACTGCCTAGGGAAGCCTGTTCAGGTGGAAATACAAATTAAACCATGTTCACGCAATACAAATTGAACAGGAAGAAAAGAAAGAAAGAAAGAAAAAAAAGGGTCATATTTACAATTACCATACAACAGCAGTGAACACGGTCTGTACAAACTGTACTGATCTCATCACTTCTAGTCCTATTCCCGAATCTATAGTGGGTTCCACAGCTGCTATACTCCTCAACAAACATCATAAATAAGCAGTTCATTCAGTGAGATATATATGACACACACACTACATGTCTTGTTCATTCAAAGAGGAACATCTCTGGGTCTCCTAATGCCGTGTAGGGGCATTAAACACAGCGACAGACACCAGTGATCCAAGTGGTGTGCACACACAACTCAAAACTGTTTATATATAAAAAAAAAAAAAAAAAAAAGTATTTTTATGCAATGAGGGCACAGATGAGAGGGGGAAAAAAAAAAAAACAGCTACCCCAAACTGTTCATATATACATAACAAAGAACCTCTCATCTGTTAAATAAAACATTTGTTTACAATCCTTGAGCTGGTGCGTATCAGAATGCATCAGTGACTATAAAAATACAGAGGGGTTAAAGGGAATGGGACAACAGAGACACAGGACAGTCAGCTGATGAGGCTGTTTGGGATAAGTGCAAGGAAAAAAAATTCATACATAAACATTTAAAATAAACCAATATTTAAAACAAACCATTTGTTTTAAGAAAAAAAAAAACACGTGTAGCCCTGCAAAGCAACATTAAAATACAATTTTGAAAAAAGCTAATAAGGAAAACTGAAGTTGGACTGAACAAACCAACACCGATTATAATCCTAACAAATGAACTGTTACACACAGGGTTTTGGGGAGGAGATTCCTCTCAAAACTGTACCACATCGGGGCAAAGTATACTTTCAGCCATTTTTATTATAAAGACTCTGATGTCAAAATGTCTTTAAATTTAAAGCAATAATTTGAAAAATTGTTAAAATCCAACACAAAATGAGGAATCTCTGCCAATTATACAAAGGAGAGGGGGAAAAAAAAAAGCAAACATGGAAGGAGCAGCTCCAAGCTCCAACACTGAACAAGCACAGGAGATGGTGGCTTATTTACATGCAATCCACAAGGACTGACACTCAAAAAAACAAAAACAAACAAACAAAAAAAACTTCATTGTTCCTGAAGTTACCACATCATTATGAACCAAAGCGCAAACTTACACCACTATAGCAGGACAAGGTTGAAAAGGGAAACATTTTTTTGGAAAAGTGATTAGGATAGAGAAGAGGAGAGAGGTGAATCATTTGGTTCACTTCACCTCATCAAAGAAACCCACCGAGCTACAAGATTCTTTGGCTCACGGGTCCTTCATTCCCCTAAAAAGTCTGGAAAAGAACCCAAACCCTTCGTTCACACAACAACCCTTCCAAACAATGCCACAAAGTGCAATGGTAAGAAAGAGGTTTTTAAATCCCCATAGATCTTAAAACATTAAATCACTCATTTAACCTCTGCTACAGTTACAGATGTGGGTTACCCATGGGGGAATTTAGGAATCCTCTCAGTCCTCAATAAACTCATCAGGAAAGTTCAGCCAGGTCTGATTGGAGAAGAGGGGGTTAGGCTAAAGCAAAGGAAGGTGTGGGAGAGATGCAAATGGACGTGGTGGTGCAATGGAAAGCACTCCCCCGGGTGGCTGGAGGATTGCATTGCAGGCCCAAGGCTCTGCCTCATGGCTCAGTTCACAGGGTCTGTGGCAGTCTGTGGGCTTGCACAGCTCCAGCTACCCCTCACTCAGAGTCAGAGTCAGAGGAAACCTCTGAGCTGGACGCACTGCTGCTGCTCTCAGATTTATTCTCCTTATCCTCTGCCTCTTCGTCCTCTTCATCCTCGTCCTCATTCTGAAAAAACGAACATGAATAAATAATCATTAAACTTACACATTAAAGTAGATGCAGATATGGCTATTAAAAATGTGACAAATTATTGATTAAATGTGATTTAAATTAATGCTGCTAATGTAATTGTTGAAATATGCTCAGATTAGCAACTTTATTAATCTATGTCCCTGGTGAAATCGTGTATAATTTATTAGAATCACGCAAGACAACTCTTTTTTCCATAATCTACTGTTAAAATATTTAAAACTGAATGCTGTAGATGCAGATTTTAAGATCTAATTCCAATGTCACTTCACACTCACAGGTGGAGAAAAATTAACCAATATATCATATCATACAAGTCATCTCAAAGAAAATAACCCGTGACATTTCAAAATCCAAAATCTCCGAACACTAATTCATAATTCTAGATTTCTTACATCATCATCATCTTCGTCATCATCCCCTTCTTCACTCTCCTCTGCACTTGATGATCCCTCCTCAGACTCCTTCTCCTCCTCATCATCATCTTCTTCTTCTTCATCCTCCTATACAAGAGATATACATAGTAAACATGACAACTGATGCATCATGGGTACTACATCATCCTACAAAGAACTTGACAAATGAGCATGTTGATACTTACCGAGATCTTGGGCTTGGGTTTCTGTTTAGCACTGGTACCACCTGGTTTACTCGGGTTTCTCCTTTTCTGAAAGGAAAAAGAGAGAGAAAAAAAAGGATGAAGTACAATGTTAAAGCCGGTAACGTTTAAACAAATGTGTCGGGGGGAAAAAAAACAAATACACCAAAATGGCAGATCATTGCTAACTTACCAAGGAATTGTATTCCTTATATGTAGCTCTCTCTTGAGATGTTAAGCTCTGTAATAGAAATTATTTCATCATTCAGTACAAAACATAAAAATGAATGATCTCCAATAAGTCTGAGTGCTAAATCGATTTCTTTTAAGCCGGCCCCTTAAAGTTCTGATCATTCACGTTCCCACACGTTAATATTTAAATTAGGTAGGTAATATTTGGTAAAGGTGGCTTGAAGTAAACGCAGCCCTTGCAAAACCACCAGTCCAAATCACATGATAAGATAGAACACCTGAATGCTCCTGAAAGATGAGATTTATAATCCAAGACGCAACAGGATTGACAGGCAAGCAGAGTCGCTTCCTTGTCCTGGTTTGTTAGATGTGGACGGTTCAAATCTTTGTTTTTCTCGCTCATTTACAAGAGGCGCAACAGCGGCAGAAATAGATTATTTTATTCACAGCTGCTGGAACTTTTGTTTGACAAAAGGTTAATGCGTATTTAATAATCTTGGTAATTACCAACCCCGCTATTAAAACTGAAAACACAGTTAATGGGAGTAGTAAAGTACCGAAAGCCACTGCTCAAGCAGCACTTTGTATTGCTTCTGTTTCTCCTCTGCAATTTTCTTGTAGCGGTCTTTCTCCTTTTGCAGGAGGCTCTGCCAGCGGCTGCCGATTTCAGTCATGCGCTCTTTCATGGGCAGGTGGTTCAGCTCCCCATTAGACAACATTTCCTGAGAAAACTTCTGATAGCCATTTCTGAGAGCAAAAGTCAAAGACAACATCAAGAGCAGGGGTTAGTCTAGTCATCCAGCTCATTCAACTTTGTCACCCATCAGTCACCGAGAGCTGATGAGTGTGCGCAAACCTCTGAACACACTTTGAACTGTAGGCAGTTCAACAGATGCACATAAAAACTTACGATGGTGGCTTTTTGGGCTCTCCTTCAAATTTCATCTTCTTCCCTGCGGCAACCATCCCAGCAGGCGAGCGCATCTCACTCAGCTCTCTCTGACCAGAAAAAAACAGGAAACTACATTGTATTCCATATAAAGGAAACAGTACATCATGAAGTTAACACGAGTAGCTAACTTGTGTCAAAAGAACTGTCCAATAGGATGAGTAATAAGGAACATTTCTATTAGACCTTTTTAATAGTTTAAGATGTTTTGCTCACTAGATATATAATTTCAGAAAGGGTGATTGTGTTAAAGCTAGTCATCGTAGCCATTTATTGTATATAGAATGGAGAAAAATGTGTTAGGTAGATGATAACGTTTAACCAATCCGTGCTCACCTCATATCTCTTCTGGTCCTCTGCAGCCTTTTTGATCCACATGATTTTCTCCTTCTTCTCCATGGTGTTCCATGCAGCCTCCATGGCTTTTTGTGCCTTTGGCCGGTCATTCTGACACAAAAAAATAAAATCGAGGGACAGTGAGGTTTTTAAGATGCATCCTTGCAATATTAATTATACATCTAGTTGTACAAAACTTTTACATACTTCTCCTACCTTAAATCTGGCCAAGTAATCACCAATGACGCTGTGCTGCCAAATTTCCTGCGCAGTCTTGGGTGGGTCTGGCAGCTTGCTTTGCTCATCTTTTCCTCGCTTCTCTGACTCTGCTTTCAGCACTGCCTCCAAGTTCTTATATTTTTCCTGTAAGATGGTGGCATTTTCAATGGCCATGGGTGAAAGATTCTACGGCCATGCTGTTTCATATACTCTGAGTATACTTGATTTAAAGGTTGATAACTAAGTGCACAAATTGTACAAACATTTATAATTAAGTTTTATTAATCAAGCATCCTCAAGACTAACAGCATGGCTGAACAAGCTTTTGCCCACAGGCACCATTCATTAAAATTCACTGCTGCAGGTACCAGCAAGCAAGACTGCTGGTCTTCTTTACCTTCTTCTTGTCTGAGAGGTCATTCCACATGCGGGCCAGAAGTCTGGTGAGTTCACTATCAGACAAGTCAGGCCTCTCCTTCTGAAGCTTCTGCCTCTTTTCCTCAGCAAAAATGAACATGGCAGAGATCGGTCGCTTTGGCTTAACAGGACTACTCTGTATATGTAAGGGAAAATGCAAGAAGACTAAGACAAAACTAGGGCAACTAACGATTATTTTCCATAACTGGTTAACCTGCCGAGTATTTATTTAGTTATATTTCTTTGATTATTCGGGGTGGGGTGGGGGTGATTAAACTGACTTACAAATATAAACTTCAGACTAGAATGTTACATTAATATACATAAGTATTTATGCATTATTTTTTATGAATGAACAAAAACAAAAACCCTGACAATTAAACTATAGTGCTAAGTTAAAAATAAATAAAATCATCTCACTTCCACTACACCTCACGGTTTCCCTGCACCACACCTTACTCACTCTCTTTAGGCATATTGTTTCACTGGTGTTAACTTTAATTGTACCGTTTTAAATTGGCATCACAGATGCTTACTCACACTCACACTCTTTATTGCTTTACTGGTCTACGTTGCAAGTGAGGAGTGACGCGACCTTGTTACTAATAGATCGCTCCCGTTATAATAAACGGCAGATTTTACACTGCAAGTGGACAAACACAGCATATATGAAAATAAACTGGAATTAAACTATACTGCTTAAGCAACTCGTACTAGTTTCCCCAAGCTCTTGCACACAGTAGAGCATTTTGGATATAAACAAATTTGTGCTTGACTGTCGTGTTTCCCTACTACGCAAGTTTGCAGGTTACAATCTTCTTAGAGGCGTTTAAAATAAAATGCTCCCATGCCTTAAAGGACTTGGAGGTCACATACTTTTCACCCACTGTGACTTGACGATTACACCTCTGTCTGACGGTGACTGGTCATGTTGGGAATAAAAGTAAACAGTAGAAATTCATTTTCGTTGACTCTGGGTATTAGGCGAAATCTAGCAACATTGCATTACATGTGAAACAGCTCATACATCTGGTTAGTATGTAACTAACAAACAAAACACCAGTGTTCCATTTGAGCCGATATTTCCCTTCAAAACTTCATACACTAGACGTTAGAGTACACAGTGCATAGTGTAAGTGTGTAGTACGTTATTTGGGACATAATTTTGGTCTTTACGCTCTGATTTTCAGAACAGGAGTAACACACAAAAATGCACGCTGCGCTGCACGCAGACCCAACTATCAATAATGAGGTTATTGATTTTCATAATCGATTATTATCATCAATTATTTGTTGCAGCTCTACACAAAACCACAAAGAATAAAATTTTTTAAATTTAATAAATAAACAAATAAAAAGAGATGGGATTGGATATGGGAGGCTGGAAGAGAGACTGATGTGGAAATATGAATGGATGGACAATAATGGAAAGTACACTGACCTTTGCTTTGGAGTTCTTTTTGGGACTGGGGCTAGCAGCGCCAGGGAACTTTTTAAATCCCACCATCTTCTGCTCTGCCAAGATTCTCTGTTGTTCTTCCTCTGAAATGCTCTGTAGAACAGAGTCAACATTAAAACACAAATTTTTTTTAAAAATTGTAAAAATAAATAAAAACCCAACGACAAAAACAAAACACTGGCTGCCACAATATACATCCACTTACACACAGGAATCGGTTCATCTCAACTTCATATTCTTTCTTTTTCTGAAATAAAAAAGGAAAAGGTCAGGAAAGATGAAACTCACACTTTGCTCTTGTGTGTATGCATTCTTACTATGCGTGTACTATATTCTGCAAGTTGTTCTCTGACCTGCTCGCAGCGTTTCTGATAGGCATCCTTCTCATTCTGCTTGAGCAGTTTCCAGCGCTGGCTGCACATGACCATGCGCTCAGTGCTTGGAACATCTTTCATGCCAGACATAAGCTCAGCACAGAACATTGAGTAACCGTTCCTAAAGAGACAGCATGAGAGACCATGGCAGATTCCCAAAACACGTGACAGAAAAAACAGGGTCTATCTTCGTCAAAGACAATGAACGTAACCGTTAAAAATGATCAACACACCCCACAATAACACTGAAAGCTTGCAGTCACACAAGCTAAATGACAAAACAATCGAAAAAGATCTGCAGCAGCCCACGAGTGACAATAACGATCACTCATTCTCAACGGCATTTGTTTTACTTACGATGGTGGTTTGCCTGGTCGCCCATCAAACTTGTCCTTCAGCTGTCTTTCTGCTTTAGTCAAAGTGGTCTTCACAATGTTGCTCTCAGTCAGGTTCAACTGTGGGTGTTGTTGAATGAACTCTCGCATTGTCTCCTATACAAATGTCAGGGTTCACACATTAGAATCGGTCACAGACTTGGCTGAAGTGTCACTTCTGTTGATTATCGATGTTCTATGTCATTTAGCACAAGTTTATTAAATAAAATAAAAAAATAAAAAAAAGGAATTACAGATCTTTGTACATAGAATAAACAAGACAAAAACTCCTATTTAAAAAATAAATACATTTTTTTTTTTTTTAAATTAACAAACCACAGACAATGCACTTATACCTCTACTCTGTACACTTTGCTTCCTCTGGTATTTAATTAATGGATCTTGTATAGTAGCACTACTTGTATTGTTCCCTGCTTGATATCGCTTTGCTTATTTGTAAGTCGCTTTGGATAAAGGCGTCTGCTAAGTGAATACATGTAAATGTAATACACGTTGCTGGTAAAACATAAGTATTTAAAGCATTCAGGACAGAAAACACCTGCCCATCTGAATTAATTCAAATAGTAAGGTGATACTCGAGCTGCTCACACCTCATACTGCTTATGCTGCTCTAGAGATTTGGTGATCCACTTCAGTCTCTTTTTATCCGGAAGCTGTGTCCACTTCTTCCCCAGACTTTCTTTAATGTCTTTGGTGGTGGCCTGGACATAAAAAAAATGCATTAATGCAACGAATGGTGGCTGTTTGGTTTAATTAGCAGAACTCTTAATATGGTGTAGAGGATGAGTCAATGGGAATTACCCCAGGGTGAATTTTGAGGTGAGCTTTTTTCTCATGGTTGTACCACAGCTGCTGTGGTGTCAAAGGTTTCTCTGGTACATTGGATGCTTTTTTGCTTGTGTTCTCGATCAGGTCTGGATGGTCCTCCCTAAATCCATACAAAACCCCTTAAAACGTTAAAAACTGAAGAACACAACTCAGACACAGGTTGACCGCATAAGGAAATAAATGGCATGCACATTGCAAAAACAAATAAATAAATACGTTTTTTTGTTGTTTAATTGTTTTTTTTTAACTGATGGGACACTTGTACTTACTTGAACTTTGACATGTTAAGCTCAAAAGTTTCCTTTTCTTTGAGAAAATCATGCACATATTTCTCCTGCAGAGAGAAAAGAAGCAAAAATCCAACGTGGCAATTGTCTCTCACAAACTATTCATTAAAACTGTATTCTAGAAATAGATGCCTAATAATTCTCCATCAGGCATCAATGCATGTCACCACGTCCTTGTACCTTTTTACGTTCAGGCAGCTCCTTGTACTTTTTGGAAAGGATCTTTGTCAGGTCCAGATTGCTCATCTCTGGGTGAAGTTTAGCATACTTTGCTCTCTTTTCCATGAAAAAGCGGAAGTATGGTGTCAATGGCTTCTTGGGGAAGTCTGGGTGTTTCTGAAAGGACAAAACAAGGAACGAGTCATTTTAAATAAATCTTGTGAGAAAATGGAGACATTAAATGTACATAAACATTCAAACAATTACATATGGCATTAAAAATACCCATGTATTCTGTTGAAGCATAGTATAATGTTGCTCGAACCTTGGTGAATTATGTAGAAGAAAGGAAACCTCTAATTACCTTCAGTTTTTTGCCTTTGTAAGGATTCTTGATGTATTCTTGAGCATCCACAATTAACTCTGTCAGTGTGCGAAATTTACGGATCTGAAAGAGAAGCAGTCACTCAAAGTTGTAACTTCAGTCCAAAAGACAACTCGATACTTAAGTGCTTGGAACGTTAGTAAGTCAATAAAAACTAGAGATGCACCGATACTATATTTCTCAGCTGATACAGATAGTTCTGCCTTTTACGCCTTCTTTTAAATTAATAATAATTAATTCCACAATTCTGAAAGAAATGCAAATATATAAAAACTTCATTTCAACAAGCTGTTTCACAGTAACTGGTCTCATAAACAGAACACACATTACTCTAATGAACATTAACACATGAACTAAATTCTGAAGATTAAATCAAGATTTCTTAACTTATTGAATGTTATTAATTCATATTAACATTGAATTGTAAAAACCTCCTGTTAGTCTCACACTCACTCACCACAAACAAAAGCATTTCTACTCCATCACTGAACATCAAACTGATTATATATAATATCAACTTTTTTTATATATTAACATTAACTGGATATGAAATACACTACTCTACAAATATATTTTGCTGTGCAATATATACTTTGTCAATCAATCTTTATTTAAATCTTTCAATGGTGTACTGGCCCTTTAATTCAATGCGAACAGCATGACAATTTTTGAAAAAAATAAAAATAAAAAAATTGTCATTGAACTCGACGCTGAAACTCCTGCTTCACTGCAGCATCCAGTATAAAATTTACGCAGTGTAAAGATTATAAACTGCTGTTTTGTCATCATTCCAGCACAAAATCGACGTGTTTACCCGCACTCTTTTGATTGACAGGATATAATCGGCCCTGATCATCAGATGCTTTTAAACTATCGGCCATCTGGACAAATTTCTTTATCAGCCGATACATCGGTGCATGTCTAATTAAAACCATTAGGAGTTTAGGACTAGCATTATAACTTATTATGCATACACAACTTGGGCAAGTTACAAGAAGATGTAACCTAAAACGTAGCTACATACCTTTCAGTAATGACTTTATTACAGTTGCAATCAAAATGATTCAACCCCTTTGCAAATCAAGTCATTGCATTATCAGTTGAATTTAGGGAAAGCACCTGAAGCATTCATTGTGTTGAACTATTTCTTTTGCTTGATTTGTTCTTTGCAGACAGCTGAAAGTCTGTACATTTTGACGACAAACCTGATTTGCATTGGGGGTTGAATCATTTTGATTGGAACTGTATGTAGATTTTTACACCACGTTATCCAGTGAAAGTCATTTTGGCATGACCCTCACCTCTCTTGAGACCTCAAGCCATTTCTGTTTGCACATCTCAGCCGAGTACGTGTTAAAAGCAACCTTCCCCCAATCTAGATGAGCTTCAGTCGTCTTGTACTTGGTGAGGTCTTTCTCTGGCAGATTCACTTTCATGGCGTCCAGGAGCTTCAGCAAATCATCCTGGGCCCAAACTATAACTGGAGATTTAAGGTTGGAATTGCGTGGGAATTTACTATTTGCACATGTAAACTCGTAAAATGACTGCACATTCTATGTGCATACAAACTAAAAACCAGTAAACAGGAAACAATATCCTACCTGGCTCTTTACTGGTGGAATCCATGGCTCCATTCATTCTCGAATATCACTTCTAGAGACACAAAAACATGAATGATGAAAAACAATGTGCACTTTACCCAAGATGTCATTTAAAAAATTATATATATATATATATATTTTTTTTTTTTTTTTTCCATAAACACCTTTTATCTACTGTAAAAGACATGAATATGCAATTCACGAATCACATTTCTAAAACACTCACGCATTGGTTGGAAATTTGGGAAACAAACCTTTACCAAGGGCACGTAAATATCTTTAAAAAAAAAAAATCACCCAAACACAGAACTAAATTATCAGATAATTATGTAAATAACCAGCTTAAAACTTTTTCATGTATCGCATATTCCATTCATTTGATATTTTCTTTTATTAAAATAAACCTCCAAAAGCTTTTCTACAGCACTACAAGTCTGTCTTTTGGCTGCATTTGTTGGGCTCGAGTTTAGCGGCTCACATCGACCAAAAATGTTGCCAAAATACACCGTGTTTGGTTTCCTTTGCACAACTGGTTCGAATCAGGGTTACATCCCTTCGTCAGTAAACGGCACTAAACCCGGAAACCGGGTCAAAACCACCCAGCTGGTCAGCTGTTTTGGTCCGCACCAGCTGTGTCCTCACCTGCCAGAATCTACCACAGTGTTTGTTTGTTTTTTGTTTTGTTTTGTTTTTTTTGGGGGATAGGGTTGTGTTTGGGGGAGCACCAGGGTTCGAGTCAAACGAACTTAAAAACTACATATGTAGAAAGTACAAGCGGTCCCCGTAATCATTAGGTTGCTAGTTTAAATTGGACCCTTGAGAAAGACCCTTTATATTCTCAACTATTATTACTTTTTTAAATTGTATATAAAATGTATTTTAGTAATTGTTGAAGATATAGTTCAAAAGATCTTATATATATATATGTATATTAATTACACACACACACAGCTAAAAAATTACAAAAATGAATTGCCATGGTGCAAGGAATAATAATTAAAAAAATCATTTAATTATACTTGGACTTACTTTCTAATAATACATATACACATTTTTAAAAAATGTTTTAATGCAGATGACGCAGTTGCGGAATCCATGATAAAAACCCGAATGGAATGAGCGCTTACTCTATGGAGAGGAATTAAAACCCAGCCCAACACATAATAGTTGTTCATTACGCCGCCCCTAACCGCTCGCGCTGCATCGGGAAACAGAGCCTATCGCCTGTGACGGCTTCAAATCTCAAATAACTCTGCACTCGATACGAAACACAGGCGGCCAAATCCGCCCGATCTTCCATTTTGTGTCCCCGCGCGAAGACTTTTGGAAGACTGCGAGTCCGCGGACATTTTGCGTCGACCGCTTCGCCTACCGGCCGCTCTCTCGCCGCGGAATGGCGCTTTTCGGAGCGGATGCTGGGAGGTAACGTTACGGCGGAAGGAGGAAGGACGGGCAGCTGGAGGCGACCAGCTGATCACGGAATGGATCCGCTTTCTTTCGCTCTCGGTCGAGGCGGGAACGGAGGCCAGTTAGGAGACATGACTAGAACATGCACAGACTCGAGTCCGCCTCAGTGCGAGCGGGGCGCGCGGAGCTCCGCTTCCGCCATGGAGGGGGTTTCTGAGTCGCACGCTACTCTTACACGACCTGTTTTTGTTTGACTGAGAGGGGGAAATATATATATATATACACACAAATACATTGAGTAATATATATGTGCGGTGAAATGACCGACTTGTCACGTTCTGAACCCTGAGTCGATATTTGAGAAACACCACGCTGTGGAAAGGTTGATTTAGCCACAAAATGACGCGACAGTTTTTCCAGGGCGAGGCGCGGCCATTACTGAAGCGGTGGCGGTAATGGCGACGCCTGAACCGACCCGAGCTCTAAACAGACACGAAGCAACGCCTGAATCAACCGAAATATGATATAAATCAAGCAAATATCTGGCAAAAACCTACAGTTTTTTTTTTAACGGAAGCGGCAAATTCGCACTCATTCCACTTGTTTAAACATGGTTTTTATTAACTGGCATCAACGGTTATTTCGACACCAAATTGAAGCTCCAACCGAAACAGATGGACGTAGGGGGAAAAAATAAAAATAAATAAATTAAATACGAACAAAATTTACCCACAGGCGAATACATTGCGTTAATATAAACCTAATCAGAGTTGTACCTGGTTGAGATATATATATATAAAATAAAATTCTATATTTAAAAACGTATGAATTGACAAAAACAAGCTAGCATTCGTCGAGTGCTAAGCGACCTATCCCTGACCTACACGAGCTACGCGGCTAGGATTAGCTAAGCTAGCTTCGGGTCTCCGCTACCGAGCTGAGAGCGGAGCCGGAATTCAGCAAAACACAAGGAAAACACGCCGCCGCGTCGAGCAACCGTGCTGTGAATATGCTAGAAATCACTTTCTACGGAACAACCTTACCGTGAAACTCGTCCGTTACCGGGACATTGAGTTGCCGTCGAGATTACTGGGGTGAACGCGAGGTGTTGGTCGCCGTATGGCGGCGATTGGGAGCTGGTCCTTTAATGGCTTGCAGGACAAGAATAAAGGGGGAGAAAGAATTTTTAAATTCCGCGAAGCTCGACGTCTGGGTTTCGGCAGTGTGTGGTTTAAAAACCCCCCGTACTAAACGCTGTATTTAAAGAGCTCGACGCACACGCTTTACGCGCAACATGAAAGGAAGGGGAGAAAAAAAAAACCCAGCCGAGACAGAGAGCAGCTCGCTGGCGTGACGACTGTTCTAGAGCCGCCATGCTTCTTCCACCTCGCGGTGCTCTCAATCCGCCGCTCTGGCGAGGCGGAGAAAACGCGTTGAAAACGTTAAGCCGCGGTTTAGGAACACTTACCCGGGTTATTACTGAAGCACCAGCAGTCGGTAGACGGAGTAGGCGAATGATCACGAGCTCGGATTTCTCGGGTTTGTGAGAAGTCGCGCGCGCGAGAGAGAGGACGAGCCCGTGCGGTGAGGTATTTAACCGAAGCTCCCTGATGGCTAACCGGAGGCGGCCGGTTCTGCTCGCATACAGACAAGCCTCATGGAGTCCTCACTCAGCGTGAAGATAAACAACGGACGCGTCGAGTTCAGCCGCATTTATCACGATCTTGTTAATCGTTTTATTATCAGATCGTACAAATAAAAACATCTGTAAAACCGATGAACTGAATTGAGAGAGTGTGTGTGTATATATATATATATATATATATATATATTTATATATATATATATTTTTTGCTGTTGTCTCGCGGACGGGAAATTCGGGTAAGGCGACCTCGGAATGTCCACCCTGCACCAGGCAAAACAATGTGTTTAAAAAATCAAAACAAAACGAAATGTTTAGTCTAATATAGAAGTGAAAACGCAAATAAAGATATTTTTGAATATAAACGGTGCTGTAGTTTACCTCAGGCGATCAGTTTTTAACCGAGCGGTGGTTGTTGTTGAGGAGGAGGAGGAGAAGAAGAAGAAACAGGCGGCGGCGAGTTCGACCTGTCGCAGCGCGCGCGTGGTTGGAAACTGCTTGTGTGGAACGAGGGGAGGGTTGAACGTTGGCCAGCCGCGCGCCGCCGGTCCAGGGCACGAGGCTCCTCCAGTCCCCGCAGAGCCGCGAGACTTTTTTTCCCCCCCCGCCTCCATCTCTCTCGCTCTCGCGCGCGCTCTCACTCTCTCTCTCTCTCTTCCATATATCTCCCCCTTTTCCAGTCAGCGCGCGCGCTCCGGACTTCTCGTTCGTTCCGACCATTTCTCTTTTCCAAGAGAGAGACATCCCGCATTTTCGATCTGTCTGCTCCTTCCTTCCCTTCCTTTCACGCAAGCTCGAGCGCCGAGACCATTTTCGCTCCTCCGGTTGCATGAGACGACTGATGATCGCGCCTTCGATTCGAAACAGAGAGCAATAAAGCAAATAAAAACAATGTCCGCAACTCGTGCATGTTTTTTTTTAACTGATTTCTTCATCAACTTGGAATGCATTTATAATAACCCCATTAATAAATAAACAGTCGATTTTGATGAGGTTTGTGTGTGATCCTTCTGAAAAGGAGGGAATGTTCCCACACCAAAAAGCCTTCAACAGTAGTGCACTTTTTATATATAGTTCATGTCTTCCCTTCTTTTTAACAGACTGTTTGACAGCTACATCTTTCTCTCAGCCTGTAAAATATCATTCATCTCCACCTTGCGTGTCTGTGGGCGTCACGCACGCTGACCAATCAGTGCGCTCAGATTTGGTGAAAACAAATGATTTGCCAATCAGCACACAGCTTCATTACAACATCAGTGTTAAAAACACACCAGCATTGCTGCAGCACCACATCTCTCTTGTTACAAAGTACAGTCGGTTTATATAGACCTCATTCCTGTATGACTTAACATTCAATTTAATTTCCACAGTAGAGAGCAAATGTGTGCATGCAAATGAAAAAGACCAAGCAGACATTTAGTGTAGGTTTCACAAATGTCCCTTTATTAACATGACAAAAACGGTCAAATGGTCAAAATGATATTATTTCAATATTTGCATCTTTTTCTTATTCTCTAGTAGCTTGTATATCCATCATGGCTTTATAACGGTCTCTAATAGCTGTCATATCTTCTGAACAGTTTCCCCCATCCATATATATATAAAACATGAGGGTACAAAAAAAAAAAAAAAAAACTATGAGGATACAAACTTTTACACGTGTCTTTGCTCAGCTATAATGTCACCTCGACATGAATCTTTATATTTCTACATCAAATCCACTTTATTTTGCTTTTCATGGAGTTATTTAGTTTTAATTATATGCACATATACACATATATATATATATATATATATATATATATATATATATATACACACACATTATATATATATATAAAATCAACAGATAATTGTTGTTAGTATGTTGAATGTTAGTAGTAGATTTAGTAACAATACCCAGCCTTGAATCTAGAGATCTATGACATCAGCATATTTTAAGTAAATGCATCCTACTGAGATCCAATATGAATTCATTTTTAATAAACATCACATGATTTGCAATTTTAGCTTATTTTAATGACATAATTACTTTTAACTCACATAGTTCTTTACTAAATTTGCATTTGTGCTTTAGTCCCCCCCCATATTTGTCTAAAAATGACCATAATATCTAACTTTGCTGTAATATCTTGGCTAATGAAAGATGACATCTGCAAATTAAATACTTTTTCCAGGTCTGTATATATAAAATACAAAATTGTCAAAAAGATTTTTGTAGTAATATAATTTTAATAATTACATGAATTGCAACACAGGATTAAATATAAAAAAAAGTATTACAATAAAACTGAATGTACATTCAAACCCACTCAAAATTCAAAAATATCCCTGATCTTATAAACTACGACAACATCATTCAGCAACTCTTAGACTGGAACAAGAAATTTACAGATTTGATATTTTAAATAAAATCAATCAATTGAGAGAGAGAGAGAGAGAGAGAGAGAGAGAGTTATTGTAGCTACTGTCAATGTAGAAAAACATTATAGGCATAATACTGCATTTAATCTCAAACACTGGCTGCGTAGAACAAAGCTTTTGCATAGAGCTTAAAAGTTATTAAACACTATTAGCTGATAGCTTTCATATATAATAAAACAAAACTTCAAACAATCCAAAAAGTAAGACAAAACATTCTTAGAAAGAAAAAAAAAACTTGGTATCTACTCAATAGTGGGAAATGATTAAAATGTGAATGCAAACCAGAAAAAGATTGATAAAGCTTGAATATGTAATGGTTTTAACACTACGGTTCCTGTCCCTGTGGATCCATGCTATAATTCCTGTGATGGTTTAATTAAGGTACTGGGCAGAGTTTAAGGCATGATGCCTAAGCTCACAGATTCAATGAAACAAGAAGTAATTTATGAGAAGGGACATTCGTCATACACATCCACCCCCTGCTCCTCCTCAAATGTCACCTTGGCGTCGTCTGAATCCAACTAGGAAGGGATAAAACACCATATTTGCAGTCACAAAACAGATAAGCACACGAGACAGAGAGCTGAACACATAGACAATACTATGACTCTTATAAATACAGTACACTTAGAACAAAATGAAGGATATTACAAATAAAGTAGAAGTAGAAAATTAAAATAGAAAAATTCAATTACATGCATTCAAATGGATCTTCCTTCCTGTATCTTACTTTTTGAATATGATAAATATACACTAATAACTTGTCTAGAACTATGTCTTTCCTCCATATGGGATTTCGCAGTTTTGTGTGTGTGTGTGTGTGTGTGTGTGTGTGTGTGTGTGTGATTGTTGCAGACAAAAATGCTTGAATGATTGAGACTGTTTTGCATGTGATGTTTGTTGGTAAATGAGAACTTTTAACTGTAATCCTGTTCAATGCAAGTTAATCGAAGAGAACTTTGGCTGAATGCATGTTGTGATGATGTCATATGACATCTTAGCACAAATCTGCGGAAAATCTGCATTCATTTAAAACAAACAAACAAACAAACAAACAAACAAAAAAGCAAGCTTCTCTGAATATTGTGGAGTTTGTTTGAATTTGCATTCATTTCTGCTATTGCAAAATCATTAAATCCTGGAGGAACTGATAAAAGTCTACAATCTCTTCCACATTTAACATGAATTGTAATTTACAGCAGAATAACATTTCCTCTGCTCAATGTTCCAGTGGGGAATACAAACTTTGAACTTAAAAGTATGTAAAGTGTAGATGTTAATGTCTTTCTGTCAGTCCTAATGACATGCACATGACAGTAAGCCACTTACGCATTTCATCTCTTTGGTAGTAAAGAGGCATCCAGTTATGAGAATACGCAGAGGGACAGTGAGAATGAGGATAAATGGCAGGGCCAGAGATGCTACGCTGGATTTCACGACCCACAGGACACCCAAACTCACCAGCTGGATAAGGGTAAAGAGGTGCATTCGCCAGGTTTTTACCTGAACAGTAAACAACAAGGACAGAAACGATTTAGAAAACTATGAAATAAGTGAAAGGCTTGTGGTACTATCTTGAAATAATATGCCAAACAGTGGAATGTATTATAATAACAATGAGCATTTGGTTTCCACAGAAAATTCCTTTCTAGTCTAAGCCTAGAGTTTGAGAATCTTTGATCAGAAAATGACACAGCACCTTAAATAAAACTTGTACACATTGTCTGGGACAGTAAACATACAGTGGCAAGAAAAAGTATGTCAACCTTTTGGAACTCCATGGTTTTCTGAATAAATTTGTAATAAAATGTGATCTGATCTTCATCCAAGTCAGGGGTATTGACAAATATAATGTGTCTAAAATAATAACAGAAAAAAAATTTCTGATCTTTCATGTCTTTATTGAGAACAACCAAAAAACCTCCTAGTGCTTGTGGACAAAGTATGTGAACCCTTGAGTTAATGACCTCAAAAAAGCTTTTTTTTTTGCACACCTGGAGTCTCATTAAGAAAATGAGTTTGAGGTGTGGACTACAGCTACTTTAACTGATAAAAACCCCTCAAACCTTTGGCGTTTCTCTGCACAAGAAACATGCTTATGTGAGCCATGCCTTGCCAAAAAGAGCTTTCAGTGGATCTACGATCAAGAATAGTTGATTTACATAAACCTGGCAAGGGTCACAAAGTGATTTCAAAGACTTTAGAAAATCACCAGTCTACAGTTAGGCAAACATTCTACAAATGGAGACACTTTGGGACTGTTGCTACTCTACCAAGAATTGGGCGCCCTGTCAAAATGACACCAAGGGCACAACGAAGACTTATCAATGAGGTAAAGAAACAACCCCGAATGACAGCCAAAGATTTGAAGGCATCATTGGAACTGGCTGACATCTCTGTTCATGAGTCTACAATACGTAAAACATTGAACAAGCAGGGTATCTTCCTTAGGACACCACGAAGGAAGCCACTGCCACTGGGGCAGGGGGGAATCAACCAGTTAATAATTAATTGGTTCACTTACTTTTTTCCACTGCCATTTTTAACGTTGTATGAATGTGTTCAATAAAGACATAAAAAGATCAGAATTTTTTTTGTTATTCTTTTAGGCACATTATACTTGTCAATACCCCTGACTTAGATGAAGATCAGATCACATTTTATGACAAATTTATTCAGAAAACCATGATATTTCAAAAGATTCACATACTTTTTCTTGCCACTGTAGATACCTCATGGCAAATGAGGTGATACGAGGATGGAATATTTTTGCACTATTGTCAAGTATTCAGCATAACATAACATTGTAATATTATTTTCAGGCACAAATAATACAAAATAAAAATGATGTTATCATACTTGAGTGGCATAGGGTTTAGACGGGTGGTACTTTTTGGGCACGAAAAACAACTGTATACGATCCCACATCTGAACACCACTTAGAGAGGTAACTCCCATGTAGAGAAAGATGCCGAACAGTGCTGGCATGGGAATCAACTCCAGGACTTTCTTCATAAAGATTGATACACCTGGCAGAAAAGACATACACAGACCATTTTTTTCAGAACAAGTATGAGCACATGGTTTTTCAGTACTTTTCAGTACTAAAAAGCGAAAATAAAATGAGTAACCGACAGTGCTGTGAAAAAGTATTTGCACCCATCCTGATTTCTTCTGTGTATATCTCATACTAAATTGTCTCAGGAATTAAAACAAAATCTAAGATAAAACAAAGGCAACATTTTTAAATGCTTATGTTATTTATTGAAACCAAAATAATTATCCAATACCAACTGGGCCTGTGTGAAAATGTATTTGCCCCTGTAGTTACTTTTTCCTCCAAATCTATAAAACTGCATCCATAATGGGGTTCAGCTGGTCTAGACACAATCAGGCCTGATTACTGCAAACCCAGTTCAAGCAAATCAACACTTAAATAGACCTTTTTCAATGCATAAAGTTGGTTAAAAAGTCTTACCAGTAACACACTATGCCAAAATTCCAGAAATGAGGAAGAAGTTGATTGAAATACATCAGTGTGGGAAGGTTTAGAAAGCTTTTTCATAGGCTCTCGGACTCCAAAGAACCACAGTGAGAGCCATTATCTTCAAATGGAAAAACTCTGCACAGATTCCTCCAAGAGCACAGCAACGACTCATCCAAGAAGTCACAAAAGAGCCAAGGATAACATCAAAGGATCTACAGGCCTCTCTTGCATCAATAAGTCATTGTTCATGTCGCCACTATCAGAAAGACACTGGGCAAAAATGGCTTCCATGGAAGCATGGAGAGGCGAAAACCACTGCTAACCCAGAAGAACATTAAGGCTTTTCTGAATTTTGCCAAAACACACCTTGATGATCCTCAACCCTTTTAGGAGAATGTTCTGTGGATTGAGGAGTCGAAAGTGGAACAGTTTCAAGGTCTGTAAAGTCTTCAGTCTTGAGTTGAAACTCAAGTGCAACTGAATTATGCAGCAAGAGAATGACCAAAAGCATAAGAGTAAGTCCATCTCTGAATGGCTAAAAAAAAAAAAAGCAAAATAAGTTTTAGAGTGGCCTAATCAAAGTCCTGACTCAAACCAATTAAGATGCTGTTGCAGTCTCCTTAAATGGGAGTTCCTGCTTGAAAACCCTCCAATGTGGCAATTTAAGTTTAAGGGGGCAATTAGGATAACTTTTTTTTTTGGGTTCAATTAAAAAAATTGTATTGTGTGTTTACTCAGGTTGTCTTTGTTTTATGTTGTATTTCATTTGAAAATCTAAAAGTATTTAGTATGAGATACACCAAAACAGAAGAAATCAGGATGGGGCAAATACCTTTTCATGGCACTCTTCATAGTTTTAAGCAATTGGAAACATGGAACATTATATTTAGCTCTGTTTATGTTGTGCTGCTACAAATGAACTCCATCCATCCATTTTCTGTATTGCTTTTCCTACACAGGGAGCCTGGAACCTATCCCAGGGGACTTGGGGCACAAGGCAGGGGACACTCTGCACAGTGTGCCAACCAATCGCAGAGCTGGAAAGTGAACCCTCAACCCTGAAGGTACGAGGCAAACGTGCTAAACACTAAGCCACCATGCCCCCAGCAATGAACTCCTCCTGCTGAATTTTTTTTAAAGTATAGACCTTGGTGAGACATCTGTGTCAATGCTCAGTGCTCACAGAACTGAAGTGTTTTCCCACATAAATCATCGTATGTAAATTTATTTCTCTGCATTACTTCACTACTTACTTCATGCAAATACGGTTATGTGCTCACAATTCCCAGCACACTTTGCACTTGGTAAATGATAAATGTGCACTTATATAGCGCTCTTATCCAAAGCACTTTACACTGTCTCATTCACCCATTCTCACATACACACACACCAATGGTAGCAGAGCTGCCATGCAAGGTGCTAGCTTGCCATCGAACTTGGGGTTCAATGTCTTGCCCAAGGACACTTCGGCATGTGGAGTCACCCGGGCCGGGAATCGATTAGTGGACAACCCACTCTACCAACTGCGCCACAGCCACCACAGCTCTTGTTATTAATGACCACTGTTGCTGATAATGCTCTGTGTGCTCAGATTCGTTGCCCTTGCACTCTGTATTAAAGAAAAAGTTTTAATGACATCAGATGTTAAGATTATTTTACTAGATACTGTAAGACGATGCTGTAGTATATCTTCTTGGTATTTCTACAGACACAGTTTGCAGTCTGCTTTGCTTTGATTGCTATCATTAACAATGATATATATCGTTGTCCAGATTGCTCTCATTTAATGTTGTCTGTTCATTAGTGTGACAATATACACTAGGCTTACTTCACATAATATCAAATGGATGTACTGAATCCAAATGGGTTAGATGTTATCAGAACATTTTGTGAGTATGAGTAAATGAGCATGATATTAGCACCAATAGTATTAAACTTAGCCCACAGATTTTATTTAGAAGAAAAATGTAATGTATTTAGGAATTTAAAAAACAAAAACAAAACCCACAGTGCAGTACTCACCTACTAAAACAGCCACGATAATTCCACTAATCCTCTGCTCCAGCACCTTACTGATCTCTGGTTTAGGGCCTTTGGACATGACGGTGAGGGCATTGGCATGGGTGACAGATCGCACCGTTGCAGCACTAAGCCACGGTAAACCAAAAAGGGAAGCAATTCCACCCATCACCACAATGAGGAGCAAATCAAAATGGAAACCAGAGCCCTTCACCATCTTCCTCTCTGGTTTACTTACAATCAGCCTGCAACGTTGGAAAGATACATTCAGTTCCAATATAGGCAGAGCAACCTAACAAGTAAAACATGCTATTATCCATGTGAACTGTAGTGCACAAACACCACTGTACATAAAACCACACTTTTTGTTCACTTGATGTTCATGATTAAGGTCCAATGTTTTATCGCATGAGTTGATCTCTTCACCAATTAGCATTGAGTTGGAGGAGAGAAGCATGTGTTGAATGCTTTTCTGCCACTCGAGAGCTACTAAATATTTTCTGTACTAGAAGCTACTCACGTTGTGATCTGGGACTCGAGGAAGATGAGAATGAAAACCAGTAAAGCAGGAACGATACTGGCAAATATTAGCCAAATGGGGAATGGTTTACTTAATCCCATCGGATTGATAAACCAGCCTCTGGCACTAGGGTTGGTCACACTCAGACCATCCGGGACCTGCAGTTTCTAAATGTGGTTGAAAGAAAATAAACATAAATATTACAGCAGATATATCCACACTGATGCAATTGTTTCTAATTTTATTTTGATTAAAATAAATAAATGTAGATGTGTAATGATTTATCCATCCATCCATCTTCTACTGCTCACTCAGGGAACCTGGAGCCTATCCCAGGTAGAATCGGGCACACGGTGGGGTGCACCCTGGACAGGGTGCCAATCCATCACAGGGCACACACATACATTCATACACATCAGTCCACATGGTCTCCCCGCAGCATGGGGAGAACATGCACACTCCACACACATGGCCCTGTCGGGAATCAAACCCCGGATCCTGGAGGTGTGAGGCGAACCTGCTAACCACTAAGGCACCGTGCGCCCTGATTATTTATTGTACTTGCAAAAAAGTCATATGCAATACTGAGATTCTGTACTGTGCAAAAGTCTTAGGGGCATGTAAAGACAATTGAAACTCTGAAATCAGCAAGTCTAGTCCTTTCCGACATTTCAGACACCTTGTGGTGACCCTGACCCTGTTTGGATCAATTCCAAAATGTAATCAGATCCTTTGCTGATTACGATGATAATATAATTTCACTGACAGATGCATGATAGATGGACACACAGACAAACTCGAATACCTAATGCATTGCAATACAATGCAATTTTATTTTTAAATATACCAAAAAAAAAAATCTATATATACACATGTGTATCTAAACATTTTGTTTAATATTGTGGGAAAAGTTAGTTTTTTCCCTGTAATTTAATAAAAAAAAAGAATTATATATAATATGATTCATATAGTCTACATTTAATACAAATAAAGTGAAATATTTCAAGCCTTGATGATTACGGCTTATAGCTCATGGAAATGAGATACTGTAAAAATCCAGCATCTCAAAAATATTAGAATAATGATATATATAATTTAAGGATTATAATAATTTATAATACAACAATGTTGACCTGAGAAGAGCTCAAAGCAATTTGGTCTATCTATCAAAGCATCTTTCTGTCAAAGCATCCTAGGCTTCCATTACACCTCAGCAATGCCACAGGCTGATTGCCTCCATGCCACGCCACATTGATTCAGTGATTTGTGCAAAAGGAGCACTGACCAAATACTGAGTGCATAAATTAACATACTTTTCAATTGTATTATTAATTCTTTATTCTAATATTTTGAGATATTGGATGTTTGATATCCATGAGCTGTAAGCTGTAATCATCAAGATTAAAACAAAAAAGGCTTGTGTGTGTGTGTGTGTGTGTGTGTATATATATATATATATATATATATAATGTTTAAATATAAGATATAAAATCAACATTTAAGACAAAACGTTTGAATTAAAATGAATGGGATTTTTGCATAGTACTGTATGTCTAAAAAAAACCCTTATTTACCATTAATTAGTCTGAACATGACATGTTTATTCCTGAAACTATCCACTATCGCAGTGGGAATATTTAGAATATACTGTACAGAATATACTGTAAACATACATTTCCTGATTTTACATTAAAATCTCTAAGAACTATGGGTTTCCTTACCTGTGTGTAAGCATCCTTAATACTGAAGTCTACCATAACCATAATAGAGAGGGCAATGGGCACACCGAAATCTCCAATCATGCGGCGAATCTGGGAAAAGGCAGTGATTCAGAAATAGGAATGATAAATTTATTAGCATTCTCTGACCAACACAAACACAACATCTGTAGAAGATCTGTCTTGAAATTAAACAGGACGAAGGTATGTGTGCTCACTATATTAACTTAAAATAAGCGTAAATTGAGTAAAAACCTAAAAATGGAAAATTTGGACATCAAACATTGTTTTTTTCACTATGTAATGATCACTGTAATGATTTTACATATGACACCACGTACAGGGCCTGGGAGGAAGATGCTGTTCTTGAATTGACGGAGGAAGTAGGCAATGAAGAAACAACCCAACATCAAGCACATAGAGAGCAGGGCAGTGTTGGGGCATCCAGTTGTCTCATGGCATTCTGTGCTTTTGTCACCCGTAGTGGCACTCGTCTTGTTGCTTGAAAGGACAAGTGGTTTTGTGTAGTTCATCATCACAGGGTGAGTACCGAAAATCTACAAAGAGGAATAGGATAAGACTGAAGAGTAGAGCTCACAACTGATAGTCAATGAAAGAAATGTTCAATCTAAACAGAATGAAAATCGATATGACATGCTAATTGTTGACTGTGAGCTTCCATTCACTAATAGAATTGTAAATTGCTTTAAAATATGTAAGGTTTGTAAGGTAATAGAAAGCATTTCTATTACAGTATATTAAAGTCTATTAAAGTTCTATTAAAACATCTGTTGACTATATAAAGATATCAGCAGATGTTGGAAGAAGTTAGTTGAAGCTTTTAAACTTTTGCAAATCACAAGTTCAAGCAATTATAGCCCCCTCCCTTTAATGTGCTAGTGCTCATGCCAACAACACAAATAAATAGCATTCAGTGTGTTCATGAAGAATGAGTTTAAGTTAAAAAGTGGTTAATATGTCATTTTTTGCAGTGAAGGCATGTACACACCTAATTTTTCAAGATTTCTGAAAAGGGTTGAATAAGTGTTCTTAAAGGGCTTGGTTGCTTAAATAGGTCATGACTAGATATATAATATTTAAAGATTAAAGAATACTTAAAGTTTCTTGATTTAGTCCTTTTTTCTTACAGTAAATTGACTCTTCTATGTCCTGATTGGTTGGATGTTGGTGGTCCACATGTTTTTCCTCCTATTTACAGAACTTGATGCACCATGCAGACATTGCAGGTCTTTTTATATTTTTTAAAAAGTGTTCTGAATTAAAAATCACAGAACACCAATTAATGTTTGGGTTTACCATGTAAAGCTTGTAAAAAGTTTCATAGATGAAAATGATGGAGATGAGGATGGAGAAGATCTCTTGGGTAAAACGAGAGATGAAGCGGACGAGGAAACTAGCCTCTGCTGCTACCACAATCAACACAATGACGATCAGCCACATTCCAACCCATACACGACCCACAATGTACTCGAACTCCTTCTTATTCAAGAACTGAGAGATGGACAGACACAAACAGAACAACATTTTATGACTTCATTTCATCTTGATTAGGAATCACATCCAGAGATTATCTAGTCACTCCTATAAAAAAAAATGTCACCCTTTCACATCATGAAAATAAATAGACCACTTGTTGTACACTTTTAAGGGTTCCCCCAGATGGAAAAACAGTGAAAAGATTTACAGTTATGTATTGAAACATATTCCTAGGAATATCACTAAATATATTGTCAATTTACATACTCTATGTGCTATCACAGACATGTGATACATGTATACACAGTGATATATTTAACTGTAAAAGTCTTCATTTGTCTTTTGCAAGGGAATATATATATATATATATATATATATATATATATATATATATATATATATATATATATATATATATATATATATTACTCAATCTGTAATTATATTAAAGTTGATAAACTGGCAGGCATACAGAAAAGAACGCCTCTTCAAACACCAGCAGTGGCCCACTGAAGCCAATGACTAGCACAGGTTGGGCGGCGAACAGGCAGAAAACGATTCCCTGTATACTAGTGGAGATCATCAGCTCTGACACTCCCATCCATTTATCTGTCTTATCCGCTAAGAACAGCAGAGAGAAAGAGAGAAGTGAGAAGCAGTCGTGAATTAAGGTACATATCCAGAATAAACAAGGTGTACAAGGATAGGATACTCACCCAAAAGTCCTCCAAATGTGATAGCAGGAGAAAGAGCAGCAAAATAGATAAAAATTATGGCAGAAAACACCTGAAGGTTTAAACTATCAGTGAAGTCACTCAGGTAATGTTTGTAACGGCGCTTGATGTCCTTGACCATTCCACCAAATGGATATCCAGTTCGAGCCAATGGATCATCATGTGGCTTCTCAGGCTCTGCTAATGTACATAAAGGATGACTTTTTTTAATTAAAGTGATAAACAAACATAATACTAAACTTCCATAAGAAAATGCTATTTTATTTTGAATCTTGACATTGAATCAGCTCTATTTTTCTATAGCTTCCAACAAATTACTCTAAAAGAAACTGCAAAATTGATCTCAAATCAGCCCAATAGATAATCATCTACCAAAGTTCCTAAGACCTAACCTTTAGTTTTTGCAAATTGGATTCGGGTGTCAGCAGGGCGGAGTCGTTCACGTAACATCTTCTTTTGGAAGCGGATGATTGGCTGGAGCATGGTCTCGCTCTGGATCTCAGTGGGCGGGATCACAATGCTGCAGTCCATGAAGTCAGCAATGGCACTGGTCAGCTCTTTTTCACTATCGGCAAGATAGGCCTCCAAGCTGAAGACCTTTTGGTGAGAGCCAGATGGGGAGAAGAGAGTAAAGACAAAGTCAAACTTATTCTCATACATGAAGAGATGGGAACTTGGTCATGGCCATAGGTTTTCCTAATTGTTGCTCAATTCTATAATTTGCCCCCATCCTTCAAAACTCTTTTATTCTTTGTTTTATTCAATATTTACAATGCATAATAATTAATCTGAGATGAAACCTATGTTTTGACCAGGCCAGGGAGAACTTCCTAGTAGTGTGTTTGCTTCAAGCTTACATTAGTGTTTAATAATGTCTCTTAACCACTTCCTCTCTTACCCAGTCAGCCAGGAGTGTACCCATGGCTCGTCCGCTCTCGTGGAAATCTATGCCACTCTCAGTTGGGCCTATCAGGGCAAATATAAAACGTACAGGCACAGAAGCCTCTATAATCCCATCCATCACCACGGAATCTTGCAGTCGCACAAATGCCACGACCGGCTTCTGCAGAAAGTCCACCGCACCTATACACAGTCATAAAGTAAGAGATATTCTACATGCAAAGTTGTTTTGGATAGTTGTCCAGTGTTTGTGTTTATTAAAAATGTGTAGTAAATTATCCTTTGTCCTCACCTGATAGCACAATGGATGCCTCTATATTATCTGATGTGTCTCTCTGATTGAGAAGAATTGAGAGCAGAATCAGTGAAAGAGACTGATAAGTTATTACAAGAAAATGTTGTCTATCTATCTATCTATCTATCTATCTATCTATCTATCTATCTATCTATCTATCTATCTATCTCTCTCTCTCTCTCTCTCTCTCTCTCTCTCTCTCTCTCTCTCTCTCTCTATATATATATATATATATATAGAGAGAGAGAGAGAGAGAAAGATAGATAGATAGATAGATAAATAGATAGATAGATAGATAGATAGATAGATAGATAGATAGATAGATAGATAGTACCCTCCACTAATATTGGCACTCTTGGTAAATTCCTGGTAAATGTGAACAAAGTAAGCGGTGGAAAATTTCTTATTTATCTTTTTTAATCTTTTGTTTAAAAAATTCAGTATTTAGGTATATGTATAAAATTTAATAAGTCCAGTTTTTAGGTGAATGTATGCATGGGATAGGTCTAATAACAGGTAGACAATTGGTTAGCAAATACCTGATTGGTGACAGAGAAGGTCTGCATCACAATGCCTGCTGAGGTAACCTGTATGGCATCTGTCTGACTGTGAACCACCAACAAAGTAAAAGTAAGTTAGTTCTCATGGGTGTGACATGCTCCCGAATGGAAGTGAGTTAAACTAATGTTAAGAAGTCTTTGGCCTATGGTCCAGACAAGCTCTCATCAGACTTTGGACTAATAACATCTTGTAGGTTCATGCACATATATATGTGTTTTACCTGCGCTTCTCTAACAGTGCCTTCAGCAAAGTCTCCTGATCTGAGGCCTGAATCTCATTCTTTTCAAGAAGTTCATGAACTATCTTCTCAGCAATGACTGTGAAGTCATTTTCCACGAGGTCCAATAGTACTGCCGCTGCAGACATCCAAGTCAAACAAGGTGTTATTTAAATTCACAATGGGAACAATTATATAACTGTGGCTTTATTTTACATTCTGCAAGAGAACGGTTCTACAAAAAGATCTAACAGTGGATGTTACTAATTTGGTCTGATGGAGACAGTTTTAAACTTCTCAAATGTTCCAGAAACCAAATAGTAACATTTGCAAAACTCATATGTTCTTGGTAGTTGCCAAATGAGTTCTTTTTGGATATTTCAAAATATCATGGCTTTAGGAAAAACCCACACACAAAGTAAGAAAATATGAATAGTAGTATTTCCTGTGTCATTTTATTAATCATACAAATTTCCTCCTAAATATCCTCTAATCTTACCATTGCTCATGACCTTACGGAGCTGAATAAGGCTTCTGAAGGTGAGGCAGGAAATGTGTGAGGACCCCCATGTTCCAGTGGTTGGATTGAATGTTTCCTCATACCCCACCCAGCGACCAGTCTCCTGCCATTTTCCATTCAACAGCTCGTTCACCTCCACGTATGACTGATACACACAGACACTGAGTCACATGATGGACCTCAATCAAAGCTGTAGAGCATGTGTTGTTGTGGGGTTTGAGTGGAATAAGTTGATGTGTACTGAGAATGTGTTTACCTGAGCATCACCTCTGGTTGTGGCATTGGTGTTGGTGTTCCAGGCCGCTGTATCACAAGACACATGAGATAACGTCGTGACATAATGTTAAGTCATACAGCAAGGATGTTATTGCGAGACAATGATTAAGACATTGTCAGTAATTTGAATGGCTTTATTGTGTGGTGGGATTTCTTGTATTAGAATGAAATGATTTTCAATATATTCAAGAATACACATTGGTTACCTACAAGGTTAAACATATGCTTACATATAAGCCAAAATCTACTATGTTGTGAGCTGCATAATATGCTGTCATATTTCCTGCCTCTACACTGTAGATAGCCAACAAAAGTGCACTGCATATGTTTTCATTCTTACTTGAACTTTGTAAGTCTTACTTAAAGTGTTATGAAATGAATTAGGAATGAAATTGACTTAACTTGGAGTATATGTCACTGTACACATAATAGCCCCTAATTCTGAAGTGAGGTAAAAAATCAACACAGTTTGTAAAAAATATTTACTAATAAAAATATTGTACATATTGTAAATATTGTAATTGCATAGGAATTCACCCCTGCTGTTTTTGTGAAATCCCCAAATTAATTCTGGTGCAAACGCTGATTGATAGAACATCTGCCCAGAACTTGTTTTGATAGCTCTTTGGTCTTCATAAAGCTATTGTTTAGGTATGATCTCTCTAACAATCTCTCAGGCCTTCAAGAAAAGCTGTATTTGTTTTGAGATAATATGACAGTCTACTGTATCTGCACACAACTTGATTCCATTCAATTCAGTTAAACGACATCGGTATGTGCACCAGGACAAATTTAGAGGTTTCACAGCAATAGGGGTGAATATTTATACAGTCTCAATTTTTTTTTTTTTTTTTTTTTTGTACATGTTTTTATTTGTAAATAATTTTGTAAAATGTATTAATCCCCCAAGCCATGCCACATCAATATTATGGTCTGTTTTCTGTAGATTCATGGCCTATCATCCCAAACAAGTCTGTTTCAGTTTCAGGTTTCAGACAAAAATAAACACTACAAAATATGGAAAGGTTTAAGGAGGGTGTGTAATTATGCAGGCCACTGTATACTTGTAGTAAGCACAGAACTTGTGTGTGTCTGTATGTGTGTCAAGTTATGTGTGTTGCAGTTACCATCTGGGTGTGTGCTGATGATGTAGCTCCCAGGAGATTGCCCCTCCTGCTGCTCCTGTCTCTTCTGCTCCAAGTCATAACTCCCTGTATGTTCCGGAAGAGTCCTACAGGGGGCGACAGAGAGCCCAAATTGAAAAATGACACTCAGGACTGAGTCCCACTGCACAACACTTCCAGATTCACTCTTTGGTCTCACCAGAGCTTACGTATGATAGGCCAGGCTGCGCTCTGTCCTCTTTTTATCATCCTAAAACATGAACCGTAATGTTTACTCTATAATCAGAGAGTTTAGGGCCATGCTAGACCAGAGTTTTAGAGTAGAATTTTATTTTATTTAAATAATAATTTTTACACATCCTGGTGCAACCACACATTCATGGATAGCAGGGCACATGCAATTTGGTTCTAGGAGATAAGAAGAACGAGCCACTCAAGGTACAGTGAGGAAAAAAGTATTTGATCCCCTGCTGATTTTGTACGTTTGCCCACTGACAAAGAAATGATCAGTCTATAATTTTAATGGTAGGTTTATTTGAACAGTGAGAGAGAGAATAACAACAAGAAAATCCAGAAAAACTCATGTCAAAAATTTTAGAAATTGATTTGCATTTTAATGAGGGAAATAAGTATTTGACCCCCTCTCAATCAGAAAGATTTCTGGCTCCAGGTGTCTTTTATACAGGTAACGAGCTGAGATTAGGAGCACACTCTTAAAGGGAGTGCTCCTAATCTCAGCTTGTTACCTGTATAAAAGACACCTGTCCACAGAAGCAATCAATCAATCAGATTCCAATCTCTCCACCATGGCCAAGACCAAAGAGCTCTCCAAGGATGTCAGGGACAAGATTGTAGACCCACACAAGTCTTGAATGGGCTACAAGACCATTGCGAAGCAGCTTGGTAAGAAGGTGACAACAGTTGGTGCGATTATTCGCAAATGGAAGAAACACAAAAGAACTGTCAATCTCCCTCGGCCTGGGGCTCCATGCAAGATCTCACCTCGTGGAGTTGCAATGATCATAAGAACAGTGAGGAATCAGCCCAGAACTACACGGGAGGATCTTGTCAATGATCTCAAGGCAGCTGGGACCATAGTCACCAAGAAAACAATTGGTAACACACTACGCCGTAAAGCACTGAAATCCTGCAGCGCCTGCAAGGTCCCCCTGCTCAAGAAAGCACATATACATGCCCGTCTGAAGTGCCAATGAACATCTAAATGATTCAGAGGACAACTGGGTGAAAGTGTTGTGGTCAGATGAGACCAAAATGGAGCTTTATGGTATCAACTCAACTCACCGTGTTTGGAGGAGGAGGAATGCTGCCTATGACCCCAAGAAAACCATCCCCACCGTCAAACATGGAGGTGGAAACATTATGCTTTGGGGGTGTTTTTCTGCTAAGGGGACAGGACAACTTCACCGCATAAAAGGGATGATGAAATCTTGGGTGAGAATCTCCTTCCCTTAGCCAGGGCATTGAAAATGAAAAGTAATTACTAAGTCATTACCAAGTACTAAGTCATGTTTTGCAAAGGGGTCAAATACTTATTTCCCTCATTAAAATGCAAATCAATTCATAACATTTTTGACGTGTTTTTCTGGATTTTTTGTTGTTATTCTGTCTCTCACTGTTCAAATAAACCTACCATTAAAATTATAGACTGATCATTTCTTTGTTAGTGGGCAAACGTACAAAATCAGCAGGGGATCAAATACTTTTTTCCCCCACTGTACTGAGGCCTCTTTTATCAGAAGGCAGATTTATTTTTCACCAGCAGAGGGCGCTGGTTTATTGAACATTTCTGCCGCATGAGAATGTGCTGTATGCTCAGATGGTGGTTGTCAGACAGTTAATGATTAATGGAACATCGCGATAAATCAAATATCATAATTACTATTATATAATGGGATGGGATTTAAAGATGCCTTCATTTCATGAAATTACATTAAGTCAATTTGTGGAGTTGGACATGTCCAAGAAACACCTTCACGGGTTTGATATTTGAAAAACGGAGGTTGTGTAATATTTAAAAAACAAAAAACAAAAACACAATAATAGTTATAGATATAATAAGAGAAATAGCAATAGGAATTTCAATGTTTTTGCTCGCATAAGATTATTCATCATAGTTTTGACATGGTTACTGCCTGTTCCTTTGTTGGGAAAAGTCACATGATTAATAATATCCCAATATGACTTCCAGTACTTTCATTTAATCAATGTTTCATAACCAAAATAAGAGAATGCATGATTAAGCAAACAAACAAATACTGTATAATTCATTTTGAAATAAATCGCAACATTTACTGCAATATTTGTTTTATTTATTTTCACACACACACACACACACACACACACACACACACACACACACACACACACACACACACACACACACACAAATTCTAGAGGGACGTGTGTGTGTGTGTGTGTGTGTTGCCTGTGCGATGTGTGTCCGTAGGTGTACATGTGTGTGATACTCACATGCTGAGTGGTGAGGTTGGAGGTGAATCAGCGTCCTCGTAGGACATGTCATTGTCCTGAGAGGACAGAAGAGAGACAGTGTATGTGTTATGACAGTTAGAACCAAACATTTATTATTGTATATAGTACTGCATTGCGTATTGATGCTTTGCTCACCCCTGCAAAATTTAGAACAGCTTCCATCAGTAGGGTCTGTGCTCTGCCTTCTGTATATTTTCCCCAAACTCAGAAAACGTTACACAGAACCTATTCCTATACACATAAACACACAAAATATGAGCAATCGTAATATCTAGTTCCCAAACAAATGTTGTTTCAATAATATACTGGCATGGGCTATGTAATATCAATCTAGCCCAGTTTATTCTTTTGCATTGCATCTCTACATCAGCTAAATAAAACACTTCACTATAAGATATGCCATTTGTGTGTTATTTGACATAGAACATGTCTATAAGAATATTTTTTCACAGGCTTGTCAGTTCTATATAGGCGAAGCACATTTTCTTATCAGTTTTCTGTAAAATGTCCCCGCCTTTGTCCCTGTCTCTCTGTCACTCCTGTATGCACTCTCATATGAGTGGGTTTTTTGTTCGACCATGTTTCCTCAGTTGCACAGGATCCATTGCCCTGCCATGTCCTGCCACTAACACATCTGAACTAGACTAGAAAGGGCTTCGTAATGTGGAGTGTCAGGTGTGTTAGAATGCTACAACTTGACCCTGTAGAAAAAGTAGTGAATCATCAGGACCCAAGCTGAGAAGTCCTGTGTTAGACAAGTGTTTCTGCCGAGATGGGATCTTACAGGGAATGTGCTCTTGTCTGATAAGCCCTGCTATCAGTAGTCAGCAGTCATCAACACAATTTGCCTAAAAATCTACTCACTGTAGCAGAACGTAATGCACCACATTACACTTAGTCCAAACCCACCCCCCAAAATAATTCCTCTCATTTAAAGGCATTTAAAACAAATTCAATACAATAGACTAGAATACAATTTAAATCTAAAGAATATTTTAGAATGAATTGTAAAACCATATTTTTACATTACATTACAGTTGATTTTTTTCTTGCTAATAATTATTGTTTATGCAATATGTTGTGCTCTAGTGGCAGAGACTAGCTATTTTTTAATTATTATTTTTTTAATGTCAATTATGATTTTTAAATTTAGTTGATGCTAAATTCAGGTTAGTACTGGCCGGTCCTGGCCTGTGGGCTATATATTTGAAACCTCTGTGCTAAACTGCACTACATCTTCTTACTGCATTGGTACTCTCAAAGTTACATTGTGCCAGTATTATATATTTGTATTGTACATTAGACACATTTAACATACAACCATTTTCCATAAGGTCTAATTATGTACTTTAAATGAGTGTACCACCCTTTTGATCCTTTTTCATAAGAGAGCATTTGAGCAAAACTTTACAAAAAGAAAAAAAAATGATTCTACTAGAACTCAATCACATTTATGGCATATTGAGTTGTCTGAGAGTGTGTTCTGTGGCTCACAAATGTGTCAGTCATTGATCAGGCCACCATTACGTTGCCCACACTCCTCACTTCATAAGCCTACGGTAGCTTACCATTAAATTGTACAGTTAAAATCATCTAGAGTGATTAGTACACAATATGTTTATTATATTGAATAGTATCATAGTAATCACAGCTCTTGCATTGTTACATGTCTTTTATATTACCTTGTTTTAATTTACAGTTCCTTAGTAGCCATGTTGGTTCAATCCATTAATTCTTATAAGTCCCTCCCCTTCTATGGTGCATAATGGGAAAGTTTAGCACAAAATTGTCTATTGCTAGTTGATTCATTTGTTCAACAAATATTGTGCATATTTATTTTACTGTACTATGATTGAGCATATTTCATTATAGTTTACATTACATAACAGAAGCTACAAGCGGTCAACTGCTCTCCAGCTTCTCTCTTTTGACAGTAAAAAAAAAAATCAACTTTTTATGTTTAGTCCTTTTAAAATCAGTCCTCTGTCCTGAAGACTCTGCTATGTTGGAAAACTTACTGACTGTTACATAGCGCTAAGACTGAATACTCCTCCCATAAATGTTAAGTAAGCGTATCTTTACTAACAACTTCACTTCAATTATTTGGAGCATATTATTATTATTATTATTATTATTATTATTATTATTATTTATTATTATTATTAGTCTCATCCTATTTAGAATGGCTGCCAATCAAGTTCTTATATCTGTGTTATTATTATAGAAATGACCAGACATATAAGAATGAGTGCATTAATATAACCCTGTGATTTGTAGTGCAGCTGACACTACATCTGAGCTGCTGTTACAGAAAAATTAACACTTTCTGACCAACCAGAACTCTGTGCTATAATGTAGTTTAATATATCATAACCCTATTTTCTTTTTTTGTACATTTAGTAGCTACTTTAGAGCTTACATAATGAGGGTTGAAACTGCAAGCAGAATGCACGACAAACTAAAATTTGGGTCTTGTTGCATATTCGTCGTGATGCTGGAAGTTTAGAGCGGGAGGCACAATTGTGTTTCGCTTAAAGCAGCAGAATGACTACTGTGTCAGTAGTCATTCTACTACTGACACAGTAGTAGAATGTCTGTAGGACAAACCTTCATAGATATGGGAATTATCAAACACATGCCAGAATGTTGCACACCCATGCACACCCAAAATGGTAAAACTGGCATCCAGTGCAAATGTTAACGTCCCTTAATTTGAAAGAGATTCTGCATCAGTTTAATGTTGAATTAACACACATAGTTAATTATTTAATGATGAAATACTAATGAACTTTAAAATAGATTTTTTTTTTGGGTTGAGTACAAATGTTCAGGATTCAATTGCTGTTTAGCTCAAATAATTAAATCTAGCACAAATTACTTGTCTGGCCATGGTGAATAAAATTCATGTTAAATGTAATGTTAAAAGCTCCTCAGGGGTTATTTGAATAGTGAAGGGTTCTTAGTTCTGTTCTACATAGAACTTTTAAGTGTTTCTCCAAATGGAAGAACCCTTTAATGTGGTAGAAAGAATTTTTTATTGTAAGACTGCCAAAATTGTACCATTATTCCTGTCGTACCCCCCCCCCCCCTTTTTGTTTTTGTTTTTATCTCATGCCCTGATCCAATGCTAAATTTCTTATGAATTCTGCATGGGTTTGTATAGAAATAAAATGCATTTGTTAATAAACAAACAAAGTTATTGCTTTACACGTTGGTTTGTGCAAATTCTTACTGTGTTGGATGCTGACCTGTAAATTTTTAATGCATGACATTTTCAAAACATTAATGTACACAAATTTCACATTCATTGCAATAGATGAAGTTAACATGTCGTATATAGAGGGACACACCCTTACCTGGATCCAGGTATTTCCGGAGGTTCTATAAGTCTTGGAGTGTGGAGATTCGCAGCTGTGCTGTGAAACCCCTTGTCTTCCACGACGGGAGTAACCACACAGGGGGTGTGCGGAAGATAGACAGATCAAAAAAGTAGAGTGATGGTACAAATGGAAACACCCATTCTGACGCCATAACAGAGTCACGTAAAGAGGGATGAAGCACAAACTGACGTCTTGCCACCCCTCTCACCCCCCCACCCCTTGCTGAGCACCCAGTGTGGCTGAAGGGTGATAAGCACCCACTGCATGGAGTGTGTTATTGATAAAGGCCAGTTTACAGCAGGGATACCCCAAACTTGCTAGCATAATATTGCTCCCCAGCTGCCATGGACAGTGGTCAAGTCAAAGTATTCAAGTTTGGTAGAGATATAGAGGTAGAGGCAGTAAAACAGGAGACCCTGGTGTTTGAGAAGTGTGAAGACTGACTAGTGATAGTAGTAGAGTCTTGTAATCAGCATGAATGCATCTGGTATTTTAACGTCAGCTTGTTTACTGGTTGGGGATTCCCTTTTCAGAGGGTTTCCCCTTCGTGGTCCTCCTATGATCAGTTTGATATGTAGTTTTTTTTTTCCACTGAGTCATTCATATTTGTAATGATGCTGCCAATGATCTGCTTGGGTTCATGTTTCATGCAGGGCATCATGAAATTTGCGACTATAAGATATCTGTAAGTAAACATGATAGGTATGAGGTAGCAAAATGATCCTGTTGTACAAAATGTTGGATTGTAAATTGTACATTTTGAAGGCCAAGGCCAGTTTGCAAACCCTCTTGATCTTTTTCACATTTTGCACATTTTTCACAAGTTACAACCTGGATTTGAAGCAGCTTTAATTAGTATTTTAGGTCACTGATCTACACAAAATAGCTCATAACGTTTTAAAATGTATTTACAAAAAAATACAGAAAAGTCGGGGGCACGGTGGCTCAATGGTTGGCACATTTGACTTGCACCTCCGGGGCAGGGAGTTCAAATCCCATCTTTGACCTGTGTGTGGAACTTGCATGTCCTCCTTGTGCTTTGAGGTTTCCACTGAGTACTCCAGTTTCCTCCCCCAGTCCAAAGACATGTTCTGTAGGCTGAGTTTGGCATTTCCAAATTGTCCGTAATGTGTGAAAGGGTGTCTGTTTGCACCCTGCGATGGGTTAGCTCCTTGTCCAGGGTGTCCCAAGTCTTGTGCCCAGAGTTCCCTCGGATAAGCTTTGTGGAAAGTGGATGGATACTGAAAAATACTTGGTAGAACCACCTTCGGCTGCAAGTACAGCTTTTGAAGTAATTCTCTACCAGCTTCACACATCTGGATACTGTGATTTTTGTTCAGATTTGTGATTTAGATACTGTGATTTTTGTTCAAAATGTCAGCTTAGATGGAAACTGTTTGGTGAACAGAAACCATGTCTTGTCTTGTCTTGATGTCTTGTCACATATTCTCAATAGGATTTCATTTAATCTTTGACTGGGCTATTCTGGGTTTACAAGTACATGTGCTTTTAAATTGCACACAGTTAAACATATATACCGCAGTATATAATGAATTTTTCCATGAGGATTCATTTATTCATATGGTCTGCATGGTAAATGGTCTACGCTTATTTATCCAAAGCACTTTACACTGTGTCTCATTCACACACACCAATGGTAGTGGAGCTGCCATGCAAGGTGCTAACTTGACATCAAGAGCAACTTGGGATTCAGTGTTTTGCCCAAGGACACTTTTGTATGTCGCGTCATGTGGACCGGGAATTGAACCACCAACGTTATGATTAGTGGACAACCTGCTCTACCACCTGAGCCATAGCCGCTTTTTATGCATTCAGTCATCTTCGGTTACTGCTTTATCCTGGTCACAAGGGATCCTGAGCTTATAAGATAAACATTGGGCATGAGGTAAGGACACACCCTGAATTGAATGCTAGTCACACCTAGGGGACATTTAGCATAGACATTCCACCTGCTGACATGCTTTTAGAATGTGGGAGGAACTCCACACAGATACAGTACAAGGAGAACATACACAGAAACATCTACATAGACAGTAACCTGAGCTCAGGCTCAAATTGGAGACCCTGGAGTTGTGAGTTGGCAACTCTACCCATTGTGCCACCATGCCACCCTTTGAGCATGTTATTAACAGGTGATTTTAGGTTCACTTTTACAAATTTTGTACACACTTTTATCCAAAGTGTGAAGCAAAACATGAAGCAACACTTGCTCAAGGGCCCAACAATACCTTATTGACAGTCCTGGGATATGAGCTCACAGCTTTCCAGTCACAAGATTTGTTATAAAAGTTATCAATACTTGACAAATATTACTATAACAGTTGCGATTAATTAATGTTATGAATGTTTATGTATGCCTTGTTGCAATCACAGGTATTGTTTTTGTAGACATGATAGATGTACTCCATTCATGATGCATCTTTTTTCTATTGTTGTAGTGTATTGCGAAGGAACTAGTTTTCTGATGCTGAGCCATGAGCAACAGTTTTTAATTAGTCCCTCCTCGATTACCACTGCATGATGCAAGTAAATAGCATTAATTATGACCTCTGAGGTTTAGGGAGGTGAAGATTGTAGTTTTCACAGACAAGAGTGACGTGAGAGTAGCCCTTCATTCTTCAGCTGCTTTGCAGAGCCAGGTAGATGAAAGGAGAGGGTGAGATAAAGACAGAATGATGAAAGAAAGACAGCTGCTTGGGTTTTTGATCAATTAGCACCTGGGTATTAAAGGTGCACTCAGTGTTGTTTTAAGTCAGAATCCTTCTTGTGGTATTTAGTGAAGTTCTCTCCACAAAACAGTAGATGTCAATAAACTATCTGGACAGTGGTAGCTTAGTGGGTAGGATGTTGGACTCCTGATTGGAAAGTCAAGAATTCAAATCCCAGCACTGTGAAGCTGCCACTGATGGGCCCTTAACCTTCAACTGCTCAGTTGTATAAATGAGATGTATAAATGTAAGTTGCCATGGATAAGGATGTCTGCAAAATGCCATAAATGAGGGAAATATCAGCTGTGGTGCCACATAGAAATAACAAATAATGTTATTATTTGTATTTAAATCCATCCAAATAGAGCATGTAGACATCTCTACTTACATGTCAATCATGTTGCCTGTCAACTGTCCTTCTTGTACCAGGGCAACTCACGTGCATGCATTTTGTTTTATGTTTTGGTTGTATTTATTTGGATGTACATTGCAACTCTAGTTAGGCATAACGTAATTTAATTATGCCCGTCCATCCATTTTACAATACAAACTTCAACTTTAGCCTACGATTGACTAAACCATCCATCCATTTTCTGTACCGCTTATTCTACACATGGTCACATGGAAGCTGGAGCCTATCCCAGGGGACTCAGGGCACAAGGTGCGGGACACTCTGGACGGGGTGCCAACCAGTGCAGGGCACAATCGCACACACATTCCAGACACTATGGACAATTCGGGTCAAAAATACGCCAAAAATACTCCAGCTTTGGCTGTGTTTAGGCTCGTTGAACTGCTTAAATTAGTTAAATCTCTGTCCCATTCTCTTGAAAAATCACTCATTCATTCAGTTGAATTGTGACTGGTGTCTCAGTTCCTGTCAATAAGATGAATTTAAGCAACTGTGCTGCTCAACTCACTCTTTCTTGTGGCTTTTGCCTCTCCCCACTTTGTCCGTGCTGTCACTCACTGAAACACACTAACAGCCAAATTCTTCACAGGTGTGTAATCCTTAGCACTCACTTTCTCTGGTTCCTCCATTCACAAACCAACACCCAACCATGCTTCCATAGCATGTCTTTAGAGTGGGGAGAAAACTGGAGTTCCAAACACTGCACAACACACACAGGGTGAGGGCAGGATTTGAACCCCCTACCTTGAAGGTGTGAGGAAAATGTACTAACTACTAAGCTAAGCTACGATGCACACAGATCAGGTTTATATCTCCATTTAAATCCATCTATCTAGAGATTTTAAATTCAGAAACTTTGGCACCCTTTTTGACCACTTATTTTTTTGTAGAGAATATATCAAGCTTATTTATGTTTGTAGACTGCTCTTTATTCAGACCACAAGTTTTTTTTTAATAATGTTTATTTCAATTGTAGTTCCAATAATGCCTGGTGAAGTATAGGCGCTGCATTTTGTGGGTTGCTCTCAGGAAAATTCTGTAGTGAAACTGACAAATGGATTTTATTATGTAACTGGCAACAAATTGATTAATTTTTACATTGATTTTAAAAGATACCTTAATAATCCGCTAGATTTTTTTTTCATTTATAGAACTATTTTTCAACTATTCTTGACTTTTGCCTCTATCAATCAATCACTCTTTGCTAATAGATGATATTTTTTTTTGCTGTGCAATCACATTTACAGTGAATCTAAAATGTATACAGACTCTTTTTAAAAAATGTAGGTTTATGTGATGTAAATAAATTAAAACAAGCTAAATCATGACAGATATTTTTCCAACTTCAATGCGATGTAGCAACCAATTCAATAAAATTTTATTTGCATCCCTAACAAGCATGTGATGGTGACAGTGGCGAGGAAAAACTCCCTAAGATGATATGTGGGAGAAACTTTGAGAGGAACCAGACTCAGAAGGGAACCCATCCTCATCTGTATAACAACGGATAGGGTGAACTGGTCCACTATGCACCAAAGTAGATCTGAGTGTAAAATTGTATGTGGTAATTGTAGTCCCAAGTCCATCACAGCAACCGTAGTCCCAGAAACCACAGTGAGAATGTTCATGTGGAATTGAGGTCCAAAACTATTTCATGGTACTTCAAGCGGTACCATCCTAATCCAGGCTTTTGATAAGAGGTCCATCCAGATGTAGGGCATCAGGATGGATCAGGCAGGTCCAGAGTGCAGAAAGGGTCAGGATCACTGGAATCTCCATAAAATCATGTAGGTAAAGAGAGGGAGAAATTATTAGGTATACTTACTATCCCATGAAGGATAAGACTGTGTACTTTGCATAAAAGAAAGTCTACTCATGTTAAACTTGAGTAAACAAATACATTTTCAGCCTAGACTTAAACACTGAGACTGTGTCTGAGTCCCGAACACTAACCAATAGAATTCAAGGGAAAAACAAATAGAAAAAAAAGAAAACATACAATAACCTGGAAAAGAAAAATACAATAACCTGTATTTGTGCAAGCCTTTGACTGATACCTTTTAAAGCCCCTTTTGGTATAGTATTTGCTGCCACCACCATGCTTCACTATGGGTATGGTCTTCTTTGGTTTATAATCTATCTTGTTTTTTTTTTTTGCTAAACATATCTTTTAGAATTATGCACAGAACATTCTACTTTGGTCTCATCTAACCATAACACACTTTGTCACTTGATTTGGAGTTATTTATGCAAGCTTGAATGTATTTTTCATGAGAAGGGCTTCCATCTAGCCACCCTACTACATATCCCATCCATGTGAAGAATACAAGAGATTGATGTGGGAGTGACCAGCACTTGCCAGATATTCCTGCAGTGAATTTAGTGTTGCTTTAAGTCTCTTGGCAGCCTCCCTGATAAGTTTACTTATTGTCCTTTGGTCAATTTTCAAGGGCTGTCATGTTCTTGGCAATGTTGATGTGGTGCCCCATTTTCTCCAATTCTCCACAGTCTTCCATTGTACGTCTAAACTTTTGGAAATTCTTTCTACCCCTCTACTGCTCCATATCTTTCATCAGTGAGATCCTGATGTTTTTGCAATGGCTTCAGCAATTGGATGTAAATTTGGGTTAATCAGAATCACTTTTTTTGATGACAAGGGTATGATAATTACTTTTGAAGATATTGTGGTTAATTCTGATCACTGTCACATGCCCTATTAGAAGAGGGTGTGCACATTTGTGTAACCAAGTTTATCTTGGTTTAATTTTTTTTTACATCATAAAAACCTGCAATTGAAACAGGGGTGTGTAGAAGTTTTATTCCCACTGTATAAACCAGGGAAGCTGGACATGAAGAGTAAAAGAAATCAAAATGATTCAAGGATGATTCTTTGTTTTGCAATTACACCCCCCCCCTCCCTATTTTTTGTTTGTTAGAGAAAAGAGACGTAACTTCTCAAATTGAGTGGAAATTGAATCATTGGATGTAATGTTTATTTTATACAACAATGTATGTCCATTCTCTTAAAATGTGCCAATAATTCTGGAGTGACTGGATATCTGAGGTAAGTGAAAAGTTTCTTTCTTTTTTCTTTTTTTTAATAGCAAGGACAAGGGCTGTACCATTACACAAGAACAGAAGAAAAAAAGGGAAATAAATTGACGCTAGAGTGGGAGGGAACCAATACAGTTCAAGTATAACTACAAAACGTCCACATGATAAACACTTTTTGAATGACATTTGTGAATAGTTGTTGGTTGTTTTATTAAAATAAGACATTCCAAGCAATTAGCCTACATGCAATACAGGTGATATGACTGAGACAACTGGTAATAGCTGCAGGTCTTTTGCTATTACATAATATAATAATTAATATGGAAGCCTCTGTGATATTTTGGTGCTGTATTTGAATTTGAATTCTGTCTTGTACGTTGAAGTATTGAAACGTTACCCATGTGTGAACACACCCACAGAGCAGACAGTGATAGGCTCTATCTACAGAAGGGCAAGCACACTGTGAGGAGTTATTATCAGCTGCCAGAGTTCATGCATGAGGCGTACCTACGTGCCAAAATGGGTGGTGGAGTGCATAATACACAACAACAATCTTTTACAACCCCAATTCTGAAAAAGTTGTGACAGTAGGGGAAATGCAAATAAAAGCAAAGAGGAGGGATTTGTAAATGTACTTTGACTTACTGTACTCAAGGTATTTGATGTTTTACCTAATCAACTGCATAGTTTTTTGAAGGTAAACATTTATTTTTAAATGCATGCAACACGTTCCAACAAAGTTGGGACAAGGGCAATTTACAACTAATAGCAACGTGACAAGTTGAAATAAGAAGGTGATGTGAGACAGGCAGGAGCGGATTTTGTGATTTGGGGGCCCTAGGCAAAATATTGGAAGTTTTGGTCCCAGTCCACCCCAGATTATTGCTAAATAAAGCGTGCTGAAAATTTTAATATTGATGTTAAAACACTGAAATGACCCTCATTTCAGTGGTTTAACATTGATATTTATATTTTCAGCATACTTTATTTAATATTAATAGCAATAATCAGGGGTGGACTGGGACCAAAAAGTGGCCCTGGACTTTCTGGCCCAGAGTGGACCACCACACCTGGTCCACAACACACCACATCATAACACAGTGGCTCATTGATGGTTAGAACAATTTTGAACTAGCATAAAAATATAACACAGTACAGAAACATAAATGCTATTTAAACATATTCATTTGAAGTAAGACTGAACAGATATCAAGTCATATTTGTAAAATAGGCAAACAGAAACAGAAGTATAGTGTGACAAAGAATATAAAACAATCAAAACAGCATGTTAGCTAGTCAGGGGGTATCGTCTGGGTGTAGTGTAGGAGAGCTGCACTACTCAGCTGTACATCTCCTCAATCAGGATTGAAACTTTATTTTTTTGAACACTAACATGAATCCACATCTTAGCAGCCTGTCCAGGGTGTATCACACCTTGTACCTGATGTTCCCTGGGATAGGCTCCAGGTTCCCCACGACCCTGTAGGATAAGCGGTAAAGAAAATGGCTGTATGGATGAATCCACATTTAATAATTTTACCCACCAAAAATAGACTACTACTACTACTATGACTACTAACACTTTTACTATTACTACTACTATAACAACAACAACAACAACAATAATCTATTTTATTTTCTAATATTAATATAATGAAATGTATTTTAACATTAGGCCTATGTTAATAAATAAGTCTATTTCACTATGACCACTAACCAAGAGAAAACAACAAGTCAGTGAATGGTGTAGTAGGGCAACAGCTTTTGTGGTAGTATTTAAACATATTTATTTGAAGTAGCATTGAACATGAATCCACATCTGAATGGCACACTATCATCATGTGATGTTAAACTCACACATGATCATGTCTGCAGAGTTCACTCTTTTTTTTGACTCTTTTATTTGTTAGTTTTTTTTTTGCATTTTCCATACTGTCCCAACTTTTTCGGGATTGGGGCTGTATATTGCTGATTGAAACGAAGCCATTATGTTACTGTCTGTTCTGCTATTTGAATTTAAAGTGAAACCAAGCACTGATAAGTCTGATAAATCTCTTCTTCCTTGATAATTAATGGAAAAATGGCGAGAGATGCAAACTGCCCTCTAATGTGCATATGATTTGACTGCAGAAACCATAAACTAACCGCATCTGACTGACAGAGTGGTGCTGTGAGTTGAAAATCCATGTAAATTGTCTAGCCCACCTTTTTTGTTCGCCCATATGAGCTCATACAAGAACTGCTAGCGACACACCTGTACGAGTCACAGGAGGACTGATTATCTGATTCAGGTGTGTCACAGAATGGAAGAGAAAAGGAAATATCCAAAGACAACTTTCAGGTTTTAAGCTCATTGTTTGTTTTGTCATTATTTCAAAGTGAAGTAAAGATGATCAAGGCAGATTTAAGAAACTCAGTGACAAGATGTGAACTATTCTTTTTTGTATTCATTTTTTGTCTTAGATATTTATCTTATCTTAGAAGCATTTCACCAAATCAATATTTACTGATGTCCCTGGAGAGGATTATAAACACAGAGCTTATGAAACACATGGGGGAAATTTACATTCCTGCTGGAAAGAAGACATCTGAAAATGACACTCTCTCATCACCATGTCTTTATAATGTCTAACATTCCACAGCACTGTTTAATTCTCAAAGCTTTTCAGTCAGAAAGTGTTGTTGTTAATTGTCTAGAAGAGCAGATAATAGTTGACAGCTGAAAATAGCTGACAATAGTGCTGACTCTAACACACTTCACAAGTTTATATGAATGCTATATTAATAACTTTTTTTTTTCCTCTGAGAGGGAAATAAAAAGGAGAGGGACTGACTCTTTACCAATGCTAGAACCATGTGCTCATAGGAACTCGGCAGGAACTGTAAACAGTTTAAAAAGTTTAATAACCAAGAAAACCTGTAATAGTTAATAAATTGCAGCGGTGACGCTAACGGTAACTCTGCTTCATGTCAGGCTTTGTGACCCGCCGTCCTTGATTATTTTCCTCTAACAGCAATAGGATTTAAAGTCTAAAAGTCATTATTTTGTGACTCAAAGTGTTTTTATTTCATCACATAATCACTTTTACACTTTAAATCAGCTTGTTATGAGCCAATTAGCATCGCACTACAGCTAGCTCTGTTAGCTAAACTACACGCTGGGTTTTATCCTGTGGCTATTTTTTATTTTAATCCAATTTTACACACACACACACACACACACACACACACACACACACACACACACACCCACCCACACACACACACACACACACACACACACACACACACACACACACACACACACACACACACTTTCTCTGTATAAGGTGTAAAATGATTAGAAACACACAGGCTAAGTGCTAACTGAGCCTTTCTCATCGTCAGCATGTTGATGGATCAGGAAGATCGCTTTTCTTCCTCAGCCTGTGATAAGTGCAGTTTCCCGCTGAGGTGAGCGCGAGCTGCCGACAGCGCAGGCCACGTGTCGGACCTTCCAACTACTTGGGCTGGGAAGAAATTTTCCAAAATCCAATTTTTTTTTTATCAAAAAAATGGTATTTTGGAGCTCAGATAATCCAAAGTAAAGCTGTTTCCATTGCTATGTTACAACAACATGATGCTGTGTATTTCAAACAACAAGAAGATGGTGCTGTATAGTTTGTGTATTTACTTATTTATTAAATAAGATAATAATAAATAATTAATTCGTTTTAATAAAATGCTTGTAGTAATAAAAAAGTTAATAAATGCACTTTGTGGCCATAACAGCTTGTCACATCCACTTATATTAGGAAACGGTAGAGGGCGCATTTTTGCCTCTGTTGATACGTATACGGGGCGAAATCCTAGATTAAACCAGTGCAGGTCTTAATTCAGGTCTATAGTCATATATAAAATCATCCTGTAAAATCAAACTGTCTTCAGCCAGTTTATAAAGGATTTGCTAGGAAGGTTCAAAGTTTTAACATGTTCAAAAACCTTCTCCAACTTCTCCGTCATGTACATACCAAGACACTTTTGAGTTTCTCCATGTAATGCAGAATGATCACCACATGTCTGTCTGAGGTCAGCATTCATCTCTTTGGTTTTATGGACAAGTTAATATAAAAAAACAGTGCATATAAAGTTCACATACATACACACACACACACACACACACACACACATATATATATATATAAATAAAATATGGACACAGTTCACACAAAGTACTGATGTTTTTTTAAATAATAATTATGTTTAAAATTATAATGTATCCTTGAATCATATCTGAATTCATCATGTTGCTCATAAGCACATGAGGATAGTTGGGTGAGGTTTCTCGTGCAATGAAGCCCTGATCATGTGACCATGTTGCCTTGTGCACCAAGAGCTCTATACACACACACACACACACACACACACACACACACACACACACACACACACACACTTCTGTTTACTCTGTTTTAAGTTACATGTAAAGATGCATAAACCTATTCATTAATATTAACAATTAAGGATTTATATAATTTATTATTACTTCTTACATGATGAAGATATTGGGATTTTTAACATTTAGGGTAGGTTTCATGAAATAGGAATATAAATATATACAACTAAAATATCTAAAACAACAACAACAAAAGAACAAAGAAAGAAAGACAAGAAATATCTGCAGCTTTAATCATATATCTTTAATCATTGTAACGTGTAGGTAAAGAGCAAAATATTTGCATATAGTTTGCATGGGGGGGTGGGTGGTGGGGTGTCTAATTTAATGTAGGATTACATAAAGGAATTAAGTCCTGCCAATCCCACTGCCCTGTCCCTCATAGTGTCCCTTCGTCTCTCTGCTCCTACAGTAGAGGATTTTGGAATATGGGCATCATACCATAACCTTTCAGATTTTCAGCTACAGTAGTCATGTAAGTCCAAAAATCCCCGAGCAGGAACAGAGAAAAGAAATGACACAAGGGGAACTGAAAATCTAAACAGTCCGAGTGACATAAATCTTACGAAACATTAGAAGTAAATGAAAGAAGTGGTTATAGTAGCAGTGGGCAGGGGCTAAAGCTCAGCAGGTTACGAGATGACGCACTCTTTACAGCTTCTAGAGAGCTTCTCGGGCTTGCCGTTCTGAGCCTGGACAACAGCAGCCACCACCTGGAGAGTTTCAGAGAAGACAAGTTACACTGTGCAAATTATTCACGTCCATAAATTACAATTAAAAGTCACACAGGAAACTGAAAAACAGAACGGGAGCCTAGATTCGATTCTAACAAATGGGAAAAGACTTGACTTGACTGAACAGAACATGTCCAATAATCAAGAACGAATCTCACCGCACAGACGATAGGAAAATGTATACACTGAGCAATGGTATGCTTCTAGCATATTAGAACTTGTAAAATTAAGCAAGAAATAAGGTCAAACAAAATCTTTAAGCATTGGGACTAAGAGAGAACAAAATGCACTAACACATATTCTGCCTGTTAGTCACACTTACATCCTCGTCATGTGGAAATCCTCCCATCTCTAATTTGGAGAACACAAGATGCCCATTGATCTCAATCTCGAAGCATGCTGGACAGAAAGAAAGAAAGACTCAGAACCATTCAATATTGATATTACGAAGCAGTGGTTCTCCCATCGACTCTAATGCTCTCTCTGTCAGCACAAAGTAATTACATTCAGTCTTAAATCGTAGAACTATTGGTAAAACCATGTATCATTATAAACAGTGCCCTAGATAACCTGCTCATAATACATGCTTTGGTTATTATACTTTATACATTATAGATACACACGTGGTACCTGTATAAACCATACTAAACATGAAATATAGAAAACTGCATGCCACTGATTTCCATACATATCTTCTACCAGATATATTAGAAATATATTAGCAATATATAGATAATTACCATACATTACATCTAGTGTAAAGCAACACGGTGCGGCCTAAAGTATGTGGACACCTGGCTGTTACACCCACCTGTTTTCCTTTCCCAAACTGTTGTAAGCATTGTAAGCGTATAGGATGTCTTTGTTTGCTGTAGCTTTACAGTTTAACTTTGTTGGAACTAATAAGTTCGAGCGTGACAATGGACATGTGCACAGACTGGTGCAAAGGAACTCGAGTGACCTGCACAGAGCCCTGACCTCAACCCCATGAACACATTTGGGATGAACAACATAAGCACCTGATCTCACTAACGCCCCATAGCAACACTCCAGAATCTAGTGTTAAGCCTTCACGGAAGACTGGAGGTTATTATAATAACAAAGGGAGTGACTCAATCCCCAATCAGATGTTCAAAAAGCGCATTGTTTTAGGCGTCCACAGACTTTCAGCTGTAACATGAATGTTCACTGTTAAAGTGCGCTTTGTTTCCTCTTTCCTGATCAAAATGATTAGATTTATTACCGGATGCTGACATTTCCCCTTCGTGTTCCACAATTAGTTCATGTCTCATTTATGACCCTGATTATTTTTATTGCTCTGAAGCTTTTAGAAATATTAATCAATCATAACGAGACGGTGTATTAGAGACAGAGGTGGCTTACATCTCCTCCCCACAGTCCCGTTCACTAATGCGTCTGGAACCTTGGCTACGATGGAGCGCTTCAGAGCCAAGAAGCGCCGGTCGTAGCCTCAGCTTCCGCTGCCGAAGACAGAGAGAGACAGACAGGGGGACAGAGAAAGAGAGAGAGACAGAGACAGACAGAGAGACAGACAGACAGACAGAGACAGACAAACAGAAAGAGACAGACAGACAGAGAGAGGGGAGAGAGATACAGACAGACAGAGAGAGACAGACAAACAGACATAGAAAGAGAGAGAGACAGAGACAGACAGAGAGAGACAGAGAGAGAGAGAGAGAGAGAGAGACAGAGAGACAGACAGACAGAGAGAGAGACAGACAGACAGACAGAGAGAGAGAGAGAGAGAGAGTGAGAGAGAGAGAGAGAGAGAGAGAGAGAGAGTGAGAGAGAGCATATTTGTCAAATATTAAAACTACTTTCCTCCTATTTTCTCTTACCGTAACACACAGATCATTTAGATCGCTACTCCAGTTTAAACGCTGAGGTTTATCTACTCGGTTCACACATTTTTTTAACTTTTCCAAACAAAAACAAAAGAACCCCAACATCAATGAGAAATAAAAGAGATTACGCGGATTAATCTTACCAGTATTCGATTTTCACTGTCACCACCATGGTGTTCCTCTTTATGTTCCTCAGCTCTCAGCTTCTTCCTGGTGTGTAGCGACAACGCAGCTCTCCGCACTTCTAGTTCATGTTCAGGTGACTGCGTCGCTCAGGTGAATCACGGCGCGCGCGCGCGCACACACACACACGCGCGCGCACGCACACAAAACGGGAGGGGGTGTGTTACTGCTACAGAAAATGCTACGTGTTCACTTTCAACACTACAAACTTTCTAATACTTTGATGTTTATTTACACTTACTAGGCTAATTACTTATTCTATTAGGCTACTTTTCCACTGCACTCACTGTAAAACCGGATAAGTTCATTTAACTCCAAAAATGTGAGCAAACTAATCACCTCAAACATTTTAAGTTGATAAATCAAATTCTTTAAGCCAAATACACTTAAATATAACAAGTTTTAGCTCAATCTTTGTTATATTTAAGTGTATTTGGCTTCAAGAAATTGATTAATCAATTTTGATTAATCAATTGGTTGATTTAGCCTTCCCATTTGCATGTACTCCCCATGCTTTGGGAGGTTTCCTTTGGGTACTCAAGACATGCCTTGCAGGTTGACTGGCATCTAGTGTGCGAATGATTGTGCAATTGTGCACTGCGATGGCTTGGCACCTCGTCCAGGGTGTCCCCCACCTTGTCCCCCGAGTCCCCTGGGATAGGCTCCAGGTTCCCCGTGACCATGTGTAGGATAAGTGTTACAGAAACTGGATGGATGGTTTAGTCAACCTTAGGTTAAAGTTGGAGTTTGTATTGTATAAAAAACAGAGTAAGTAAGGAGTATTACCCCAAAGTTGATTATTTTCCTATAACAGAACATCCGGAAGTGCCTTATTCCACTTATACCACAGTATTTTCTCACCTGTTCTTTTTTCTCAGTTGCATTCAATAAACCATGTTACTGAGAAACCAGAATGTCCTCTGTTCTGAAGACTCATGTGAAGGAGTAACTTAGTCCTACATTATAAAGCACTGACATTGGACACACCTATTGGAAATTTTTCAATAATCATCCCCTTTACCATATCAACAGTTTGTACATAGATGTGGAAATTGGGAGGGTGGCAGAACCCCCCTCCCCCAATTTCAATACAATTAGAGCAGGGGTCAGATTCGAGTAGCTAGGGCTCAACCGTTTACATGTTGCCAAGCTTGACCAGAGTAAAGTGTCTGTCACTGCAAGATAAGCAGAACCTGGTATGGATTTTCAGAGAGGTAGAGCTAGTTCACGTCACACCGTGTTGGATGTATGGGGCGGGGTGCCATCGTGTGAGGACCGCTCGCACTGTTGGTGAGTTGGAGACTGTGTTTTCATATTCTGTCGTGATTCTGGAAAATGTCTCCATGGTAGGGCAGTGCTGCTGCATCAAGAACTGCCATAGTAGGCCACACTGTCATCCAGCGAGAAAACTGGACAGTTGAATGTTTTTTTTCTACAACAAAATAGCCTCTGACTCATACTCATAGCTTCAACTCACCAACAGAAACAACAATCCTCACAGGATGGCACCAACGTCTCAACATTTACTGTGGCTAGCTGCTTTAACTAGCAGTTCTTAATGATTATAGTAGCTAGTGTTTTAAATGAACAATTCACTGTTTGGAGTAATATTAATGAATACATTGAGCTTCATTCAGTGACAAACTTCAGAACTCGTATCTCCATATTCATCATTTTTATTTTTTAGTATTTTCTGTTCCCCAAAGAAATTAGAAATAAGCATTTAAGTGCTTTATTTAAAAAAAAAAATCTTTTCAGGGGAGCAGCCCCCTGAACCCACTTTTATTTCTGCCTCCATCTCCCCCACCGTTAAAAAAATCGCTCCTACACCCCTGCAATGAATCAATAACTTCTGACCAACCATAATGGAGATTTCAACAGCACATTTGTATCATCTTAATACCAATATCAAAAAAATCCCTTAAATCTGTGATTTTCAGTGTAGCAATCAAGTCATTTAAGGATGTCTTTGTGCAACTGTCGAGCTCTGAATTGCTCATGAATGTCTCAACTTTCAGAGCATGTGTATTTGGCAATATCGCAACATGTTGGTTGTTTCTCAGTAGTTTTACTTCCCATATTCGTTTGTCAACAGCAGCATTTGCCTCATACAGAAAAGTGAATGCCCCGTGGGCTATTACATTTGTTCTGCTGCAACTCTGCTTTCTTCAGCTTAGGATTCTTTAAGTTGGGGAAGAGGAAAGCTTGTGACATGTTTTCATTGCAGTTTACCTCACAGAGTACTCTGTTAGAAATAATAACCACATTGTTGCAGCATAGTGTGTACTCTTTATATAAAAAAAAAAAAAAAAAAAAATAGTATTGACTGCATAAATGGACACATTTCTGTATTATACTTTATTCTGATATTTAGAGATATTGGATTTTTGATTTTCATGAGCTGTAAGCTCAGGCTTGAAACATTTCACTTTATGTGTAATGAATGTAGAATATATGAAAGTTCCACTTTTTGAATTAAACTACGACATTGTTCTCATTTTTCAGCAAATGATTTATTTAGCTTCAAAATTGAAACCAATTTTTCCTCCCCAAATAACATACTGAGATACAAAGAATAAAAAACAGCAGTCAGACTGAAAAACTTAAAGCACCTGGTTTTCCCAGGAGGTCTCTCTACCCACCCCCCCTCTCATAAAACCCCCCCTTTTTTTTTTTATTCTTTTTAAAAAACAAAAAAAAAAAAAACTACCCTTAAATAAATACTATTTAATTATGTAATTTTTAAATATATAGTTAAAGTAATTAAGACTAATAATACTTCATTTTCCCCCCCCCCCCCCCCTTAGATTCTGAGATGGACAGTTCAATATTAATAGAGAGCGATGGTAGTTTAAAAGATGTACAAGATGTAAACTAGGAAGAAAATGAAGCTCCAGTCATGGCCTTTATCCCAAAGTTGAATTATTTCACAACTCCATTTATCACCAGATAGCTGCGATATTGCAATGCAAGTTATTTAGTAGAGACACCAGGATAGGAAAGAATAAAACCCCATACCAATTTGCAACAAATTTGTATTCAAGCATGTAGCAGGTTGGCATAAACAAAATTAATTGAGAAACAGTATGGGGAGAGTATCAATTTTCATAGGGAAAGAGAGTTATACATGTAGATTACAACATGTATACATTACAGCAGATGTCGAACACAAAAGCAGACATTACCATGTATGGTTTTGTTTGACAAAAGGTAGTCGGTTTTCAGGTTACACAGCTTGCAAAGACAAAACAGGCTTGACAAGAATGGACATGGACTACATTCACGAGTTACCCTTGTCCCTGATAAAGAAAGTCCTAACTGTAACTTTTTAACTGTAATGAAGATAAGGCAGATACAATAAATAGTCCACATAAGTAGCAAAGTGGTTTTGTTTGACCAGGAAGTAGTCTTGCAACATAATCAAAGAAAACATTAGAGTAAAAGCCATTTCAACATCTTAGCCAGTTTCGGCAAAGGAAATGGATTTTATTATTTATTAGCAAAGCTACTTTTGTATGAGCTAACTATTAAAGTTCTAAATACTTACTTTTATTTCTGATCTCAACTATAAGTATTACTCTAGCAGTGTCATGATTTTACATTACCATCTATAATTATTAAATAGTTTAAAGAATCGAGACGGCAAAAAAAAAAAATAGCGGGTTCAAGTCTAATTTTAGTACTATAATAAGTGTTAAGGTGTCTTCAAAAACACCTTTAACTGAGACTTCACAACAAAACTGTATAAAATTCATAACTGTAATCACAATAATGAAAAGAAAAAAAACCTGACATGATAAATTTTGCTATATTGTTAGAATAATTTTTTCCTTTGTTTACAAACAGAGGTCTGAACGTTAATGCACACTTGGATGTCTCCCATTCATCTCTGCTCCTGGTTTGACAGTGACTGGACTAAGAGCTTCATAGTGTAACCTTTAGTTTTTAGTTACGCTAATCATTTAAGTCCAAAAACACCTTCTTAGAAGCAGAGGCGAAAGGAGACATCCGAGGATCCATTACACACAGTCACAATGGCTTCACTCAGCATTACTGTTTCTGAGGTAATCAAAAACTTAGGGGTTAGAGTATGACGCAAGGTGGGCGGCTCTTGGTGATTTTCTCCACTGGTTTGCCATCGTGGGCTTTCTGGATGGCCTCCATGATCTAGAGAGGTGAAAAGAAAAAAAACAAAAAAAAAAAAAAACAAAAAAAAAACTTTACTCTGGCACTTATACCTCTACTCTGCACAGTTTGCTTTTCTAGAACTCAATGTAAAAAAATCTTGTATAGTAGCACTACTTGTATTGTTCTATGCTTGATATATCGCTTTGCTTGTATTTCCTCATTTGTAAGTCGCTTTAGATAAAAGCGTCTGCCAAATGAATAAATGAAAATGTGTGAGATCAACCATTAAAAATAAAATTCTGGAGGCTGATTGGTCAAGTATTGATTAATTCAATATAACAGCAGCTCTGACAGTAGTGCACAGCATATCGCAGATTTATAATAAATGCTCTAATATATTGTCGTTTTTATAGTAACAACTCACACGGGCACTTGTCATTGTTCTTAATTATTTTTTTGTGACGTAGATGTTTATTTAGCATTTAAGCATTAGCGCTGATAACAGTAAGAGGTAAAGCTGTAAATTTTCAAAAATGGGATCGTCTTCAGGAGGAGGGCTTTGTGGTTGCTTGGCAACATGACAAAACAAAAAAACGAGAGACTTGTGAGGGACGGATATTAAACATAAGTATAAATATAATGACTATAAAAAGTATGATGTTAATAAAAAAATAAAAATAAAAATCTATCTGTTGTGTAAGAGGAATAAAATACTTGTACTTTTACTACAAAAATCCACACTGAATGAACGGTCACGATCAGTGTATAGTTTTGCCTACTAATGCGGATCCCTATGAAAATAAACAATTCAAATATAACTATTGTTTCGGTCGTGATGGTTATGATATTGAAACATATATAAGTGTCAGATACTCACGTCATCTTCATAGGGAAAACCACCGGTTTCTAGCTTTGAGAAAACCAGCTGTTTGTTGATCTCGATCTCAAAGCTCCCTGAGAAGTTGAAAAAGTTGTTTCAGCCAAAATATCTGTGAAACATTCTGCTCTTTAACAAATGACATTCTGTATATTCTGCATTAACGCACCTTGTCTGCCGACGAAGCCTGAAACCTCCGCCTCAGGAAACTCAGCGATGACGACTCGCTTGAGCTCCTGATAGCGGGGCTCGTAGCCTCATCCGCCACTGAGGGAAGAGAAAGGAGAAGATTAGACAATTCTTTGTGAGCAACCACATAATACTGCACATTTATAAGGAAAACACAATAATATGGGAATTGTCTATTGGATATCTTGGCCAATTTATCAGTCATAAAACAGGCGGTTTAAATGTTAATTTGTATAGGGGCAGTGGTGGCTCAGTGGTTAAAGGCTCTGGGTTACGGATCAGAAGGTCAAGCCCCAGCACTACCAAGCTACCACTGTTGGGCACTTGGACAAGGCCCTTAACCCTCAATTGCATAAATGAGATAAATGTAATTTGCTCTGGAAAAGGGCATCTGCCAAAATGTTGTAAAGTGTATACACACTCCAAAACACCTCAGTCTTGAAGTTTTGCTTTCTCTAAACAGAACACTATTCTTACAAAGCAGTTCAAGTCTTGTCACATGAGTTAACAGAACATTGGAAACAGGTTCCTCCCATCAACACCAATCTCGTTCAACCTTTTGCTTCTGGTAAATTCAAACACATGTAGTGTAGCTGCTCCATCACTCTAGGCCATCATGGTCATTTATTTGAGGAGCCTGATTGTTTGTTGTATAAAGTGCTAAATTTCTTCCATCGCGTTAACCACCTGCCTTGCTCTGAACTCAAAGTCCATGTCTTTCCTTATTAAACCTAAAAGCTAGATGGCTACAGTTTCCTTCTTTTCAAAACTTAATTACACAAACAGATTAACTGCATCTTGCTTCAATTAACTTGGTTGTATAAACCATATTCCAATACAAGTATTGTTTATATAAGGTTTATATCTATACACAAGACCCACACTCGATTGTACATTCACAGGCACAGAAGCGTAAATCAGGCCTAAAATAGTCTATTTATTATTAAGACACTCACTGGCCATTTAACATATCATAAAAGTGCACTTTGAGTACACGTAGCGAGGTGGACAAATGTTCGCGGAACATGAGCTGCACAAGTAAAAATGGTATTTTGAATCATCTTTAATTGCCGGAGTAATTATGATCAGTTTACATGGAATAAGAAATCTCTGTTTGGATCAGAGAGCTGGGAGTGTCTTCACAGTGTGTGCACGTTGCTCAGTAAAAATATTTTGATCTTTATCATCATACTGCTTGCTGTAGTCCCCACGGCGAGCAAGTTGTGCTGAATTGTTAGTAGGTCACATGACTATAGAACGGAAATAGACTATTTGTGCTAGAAGTTTACGTACAGACTTCCCAAAAGGCTGCTTCTTTTGACAAGATCTTGTAAACACTGTTTCGTTATTTTTTTGTTTTTCTTTCAGATTTCACCCTGATTTTCTCTGTAATATAGGCTGTGTCCGAATGTCCCTACTACCCTACTATACAGTAAGAGAAAAGAAGTACGCAGAAGGAGTCGTATGTCCGAATTCTCAGTATTCATAAAAACAGTACGCGAGAAAGACTCAGAAGACCTTCTGCTTCTGCTGAGATTCTGCAGCATGGAACCAATGGACTCTGCGCTATCCCATAAAGCAACGGGACTAGCATTTCACAGTGATTTTTGTTGGTAAATGAGAACTTTTAGCTGTACTCATGTTCGACACAAGGTGCTTTGGATAAATGTGCGCTGTGATGAGATCTTTGATTCCCAGCCACGGATGTCTGTTGCATCCTTGGGATTCGAACTCACGATCTCTAGACAATAAGCTGAACCTTTCTGATGCGCTACTTGCTTGGCGAAAACAAACAAGCTGTTTTCCCACAGGATATAAATGGAATCTTTTCCAACATGTCAAACCAGATGGGATATACAGTATATTACCAGGGGTTATATCCTTTTATAGAAAATAAAATACAGTTATCTTTCCAGACATGTACAAGCACAGTATGTAAACATCACTGACGTAACATATGATCAGATCTGAAATCCCAGACATATACCAATAATCATTACCAGGGTTTACCCAAGGTTTTCAGAGGGCTTAGGTGCTGTCTGGGTTCTAGGCATTGGTGGTGGTTGGGGGGTTTGAAGGAAAGGATTATTCAGTGGAAATTTTAAGTTATTTTAAGTTTTTCATGTATTTTTATTTTTTTTAAACCTTTATCCTGACCATATTTGTGAAAGAAAGCTGGAAACACGTACTGTACTTCTAGTCAAAAGTTAGTTGATTCATTGGGACATTCTGAAATGTGGAACGTGAAAAACGCTTAACACGACTTATGTACTAAAGGGAAAACCATTTTCTCTCACATTTAGTCAAACACTTATCTACTGCTAAGAAAACGGCACCGTAATCCAAGCGGAAAGGGAATATTTTCCACGTCACGCTTTTTCTCCACCATGGAATAGTTATAAAGAAAAGCTAAACGTGCCTTAATGTATTAAGATATTGGAGGACCATATTCAGTATACACCCATTTGATGATGGGTACTACATACAGGCAAGGAGATGAACCCAGAATCTGAAAGCACCAATTTCCACTTGGATTACGGTGCCGTTTTCTTAGCAGTAGATAAGTGTTTATGACAAGATAAACGTGAGAGAAAAATGCTTTTCCCTGGTCGTTGTTTTCGTACATTAAGCCAGGTTAAAGCCTCTGGTATACTTCGCCTTTAAGAACACTTCGGCGTGTGGAGTCACAAAGGCCAGGAATCGAAATGCCAACCCTACGATTAGTGGACAACTTGATCTACCACCTGCGGCACAGCCACCATTGAAGGATGACAATGAAGAAGAATCCCAATAACACAAAGAACAATGCATAGGCAATCTTTCACCACGATTAGCACGCATATACAAATCCTTATACTCTTTAAGGCTAGAATTATACAAATACGGGTAGTTTCTAACCTGCACTCATTTCTGTCTCTTCCGTTTATGGCGTCTTTTCTTTGACTACCTTGAGAATCACAGGCCCTGTGTTACTGTTGCCACGTTGTGGAACAACTAAATAGCGCAAAAGAATTAAATGGCATGTGCGACCCTCGCGTACAGTATGCACGTACTCTGCCGATGAGGAAATTTGCGTCACACGTACTGTCACTGTACCTAGCGCACACTTTAAAAAAAAAAAAAGAAAAAAGAAAAGTGAAGCATACTTTCTGCTTAAGTGTTTTAGAATGTCCTGATACTTTTAACCAAATAACATGTTTGAGATTTAATGAAAAAAACATTTTTTTTCATTAAAAGTTTACACATTCATTCAGCTTGAGGTGCTCTGCAAAAAGCACGCAGGTGTTACTATGGTAAAGAAAAACCCTGGATACACTACTCCACCTTCTCAGGTAAAACTCCAATCCAATCCAAATAAGGTGCAGAATGAACACAGTGCTAAAAAAATCCCAGGAATGCTGCTGTACCTGATCTCCAACACTCGTATCAGCGCCACACACACACACACACATCATAATCATTTCCCTGTCAGTTACGACGTTTGCATGGACAGCAGTAATCTAATTACTGACCTCACTCTGAATAAGACAATATTTTGATTAAGGTGTTTATATGAGCTGCTTTTAAAATATTCCTTTCACGTTCCATATTACAGAACATAGAGCGATTAACGGCACGTGATCACGTCCCCACATCACGCCGTCCGGCGTTCCCTCCAGAATTTCACGTATCAACATATAGTTGGTCTTCGTTATGGTACCACATACAGATTTGGGTGTTTTTATTTTAAATTTTACAAAAGCTTCAAGTGCAGTTAATTATTTCTCATGCTGTACGTGCAAATAGACGACTACTTGAAGCCGTGGGCTGCGTCCCAAACCGCGTACTTACCCACTGTATAGTAGCCAAAATGCATGTATTTCACCTATTATAAAGTAAGCAAGTACGAGGTTTGGGACGCGGCCGTGCTCTCTCTCGTTTGTTGTAAAACAGTTGAGCACTGCCGTGTGTGATCATATCCTGTTGCAAAATGCGGTGAAAACTTCCACATGACGTTAATAGTGTGATTAAGGTGTGTACATGTCTGTAACGCACACGAATAATATGACTAAAACAGGAATACTCCACGTGTCTTAATTCCATTTGTCTTTACTTCGAGTACGAGCTTAATCAGATTAAGCTCATCAATAAACGGTGTTTACATGGTAGTTTCTTAAATCGGGTAAATATCGGATTATCGTTGTCTGTGTAAACGTACTAAGTGTCACTGCTGTGCTAAGAAGTTATTCCTGCAGAAACATTTGAAAGGGTTCACAAATAAAAGTCTAAACCAAAGCAGTCAAACAGGAAAACATACCGTAGATGTCCTATCAAACATATAGACACTGGATTATTTTAAAATGCTGTGATAAACCTCGAATCCCATCAGGCCCTTGTTACTCACAAACAATTTGCAAACCATGCTGTACGTTTATATTGACATTAAATCACCGTATCTTTCCAAGCCTTGTTTTTAAACCAAAGTAAACACAAGCCATAAACTTCACACCCTACTAAAGTGTAATGCAGTTGGGAGTAATGTAATGTAATGTAAAGTAATGCAATGTAATGCAGTGCAAAGTGATGCAATGTAAACTAATGTAAAGCAGTGTAAAGTAATGCAATGTAAAGTAATGCAATGTAAAGTAATGCAAAATAATGCAATGTAAAGTAATGCAATGCAAAGTAATGTAATGTAAAGTAACGCAATGTAAAGTAACATAATACCAAAACAAACCTCACCAGTTAACAGACAATCACGTGGCAACGCACTGACTGCACTTCCTACTTCATGTTAATCCACTAAACTAAAAATATGTGTATTCAAAACAACAACAACAATTATCTGCTTGTTTTTATTCTATTTTAATAAGACTAACGCTGGCTTGCTTTCCATATCTAGCTATTATGCTATGCTAACACAACACAAAGTGTTAGCTGAGCAGCACACTCTTACCGGAAATTACGAACATCCCACAAGTTCTTTTATTTACCAGCAAATATAAATATAGCTATATATACTAATCTTACCAATACTCCACTCTGATTTGTACACCCATGAGCACAGGTCGACGACAGCTATGAGATTCACGCCCTGTCCTATAAAGTGAACACGTCTAGTTTGCGCTTGATCAGAAACGGAATATCAAATGGCTCGTCCACTTATAATAGTGCACTACTGGCGGCGTGAAAGCAATTATAACACACCCTACGCAGTGCACTAATATGGTAACATTGAGCGATTGGGGACGCAAGCACAGTGACCAGCGAGAGAACATCTAGCGCCTCCTGTCGAGTTGGAGAAATAATTACAGGTGTCTTGTAAAAACAACCGAGGCAAGAAATCAACATTTTCTGTGAACAGATTAATTCATCTTTAGTTACCGCTGGGAAAAAATAACCCAGTAAAATTCATCACAGAAATTCTAATGGTTTCCAGTACAAACACCATTACAAACCATCAGCTAACCAATAAAACCATTACCATTACAATCATCGGTCCTTTATGGTGTCCCATAGACATAACATGCCACCAATAGAAGGCAACAAATTACCATTAGAGACCCACAGGGATCATTACAGTCTCCATTAAAACCAAAATAATTCCCATTATAACCATTAAAACCATTACAAATTCTATGCGTGTTCCTATGTTTTATTTTTCTTTGCAACAGTGACCTATAGTTATATTTAATGTGTTCGAGTCAGTCTTTCATCTTTGGTGTTGATCAAAATTATATTAAACATATGTCAGAAGAAGTTGTTTTAAGTAGTGCACTTTTTCTTTTTTTGCTATGAAATTATCATCATCCTTCTAATTTATATTTCTGACACATACCCTAGATTAAGAGCACCACTGAGTCTCTTCCGGTTAAAGGCCCTTAAGGGACCTTCAATACTCTCTGCTCATTTATATTCACCAGTTTGTTTTTCCTCATCATTGCAAATCATTTTTGCATTTCTTTAAGCATTTCTGTGTTGATTTGAAAATATATTTCTTATGGCTCATCATTTTGTTGAAAGTGCTATCTTTGATTAAGCATCTCAACCTCCTGGCAGAGCCAACCAGGTTTTTGGGATGAAATATCGAATACCACCAAGAGCCCCCGAATCTTGTATACAGTCAGTTAACATGCTAATGGTGTGCATGACCACAACATGTGATACCAATTACAGTATATGTAAGATTTGGAGCCTATCCTGAGAGCACTCGACGTGGAAACCCACACAGCCATGTGAAACTGCACACAGACAGTAACACAAGCTTAGGATTGAATGCAGGACCCTGGAGCCAATGCGATTGCAATGTTACTTTATTATTATTTTCTTTCTTTTTTTAATTGACTTTTTCTTGATACACTTCTCCAGGGTATTTCCAGGTGAATTGAATGACATTTGTTTCAACATAAGGTACAGTATAAAAAAAAGCACAAAATAGTTGAACAATAGGCTTCTTAACTAATATAATAAAAATAGTATAAATATAGTTAGAGAGTTAGAGAGTTAGAGTTAGTTAGAAAAAATACACACATACACATACTTTTTTTTTAACAATTAAGTGACTAATTAATAAACAATAAACAAATATTTATATATTTAAAGTATAGAATAGGTAAAGTATTGCCATTTGAACTTGGTTGTGGTTGTGTATTTTATATTTCTAACGGTTTAATAAAAAGGCATCATACCCATTTATACACATGTTCAGAAACGGTGAGCCACAAGATGGCAGCAGCCAACCACTAAAGTCTCATGATGGTGGTTGATATGGTTCTTCCTTTGATTCAGCACTGTAATAGTATGTCCTGAAAGGTCCTCACGACTTTAAAAACTAAAGTATATTACTTTGCTTCCCATTAACTAGGTGATTGTTTAATTTAGCACTGAGAAATGAACCTGCATTACGAATATATTTGGTATCTGGCCTAATCATCTGCCCCAGCACTGGAATGCTGGTCTAATTAAAGACATTTATGGCAAAAAGCAGTTTTTGGTCTACAGGATGAATGAAGACTGTGGGAATTTACTGATTAAGGTCTAGCTTTAATCTTAATGTAACCCAAGATCACATTTTCGGGAAAAGACAGAACATGGAGTGGCGCCTTATTATACAGCCTAAGCTGATAGCCTGCAGGATACAGTTTAATGTGGTTCTTTATATTACCATAGTGACCACACAGTAAACCATAAGTGAACAGAACAATTTAGCCTACAGGCATGCATTTACTTAGCTTTCAGGATTGTCATACCTTCAAGTGTACTTTCAAGTCTTAAACCTTTTTTTTTTCTTCCTGCATTAAGATAATGATGTGCTGACTTGAGATTGAACCTTTTTTTTTTTTTTAAATCACTGACTCTTTGATCTGTTATGGAAATAATGAATATTGAGAATGTCATATATTGCTATGCCATGGAGACAAACTGACTCGAATATTAACAAGCCTACAGTATTAAACCAATAGTCTTGTAATTTATAACAGGTGCAATTTGGATTTTTTATAATAGTTTGCCAGAAAGGTATGTGTCAGCACTTAGAAGTTATTGAAGAATTATAAGAAATAAGAGAGGCCCTGTGATTATAGGCAAATTTGTTTGGTTAAAAAAAAAACAACCAAAAATACTACAAAACCAGAAAGCCAGAGAGCTTGCTTCAAACTTTGTTTCTTGAAAATGACCATTGTATCTGGATGTCAATCTAACAGTGAAAGTGTAAATGCACTCAAAATGTGTCTAAACCAGATTTAAATTATAAACAGCTCAAAACATTTCAGACTTTCTGATGAGTCTGATGATGTGTAGACACATCTGTTTCTCCAAACCACATTTGACAACCAAACTTCCTCCCAAAACATATTACAACATAATATATATGCACATTGACCTACAAAGTTGCCATGTTTTGCTTCTTCAAGGAAATGCCATGATGCAACAACCATCTTTTGCAAAAAACTGAAAAGAAGGAGCAATGCAGGAAGTTGGTTGCTAGGTATAATGAGTTTTTAATAATGAGTGCTTATTGACCGCAATTCAATCTGACTGCTTTACACCACCCTGCCATGTCCTATTACAACATGCCCTATTGTGTTTTATTCCTTACATAAACGCTTTTATAGTGCTGGAAATGGCAGAGGAAGAACACCCAAGCATTTAGTGTTGATAGGAAAAAAACCAGAGATAATTAGGAATTAGGAATGTCTAATAAGCGTCAATGTAAGTGTTGACTCATCAGTTACTACATTTCACTTCTTCTTGCTGTATTTATTTATTTATTTATGTATTTATTTATTTATTTATTTATTTATATGTATGATATGAACTTCAAAATCATTCAAATTAGTGGAATGACATGTATGCCCAGTTTGCCACTCTTTATTAGTCCTTTTCATTTTTCTTAAACATCAGCTTCATGTCATCTGTTAGAGAAAAGTGAAGCTATAAAGATGTGTGTGTGTGTGTGTGTGCTTTTGGTTAGATTTGGTTAGATTAGCCTCATTGTGAGTATTATGGAGTTTAATCCTAGTTTCACAAGCTCTGTCTGGCGCGCAATGATTTACCCAGTCCAATATTGCCTTTGATTAAGGACCAGGTGTATTAAAGTGAGAAACACAGATGACAGTGATACAGAATTCTTGACATGTGACACGATAATGGGTTCTTACTCATTGTTGGATTGACAGTTTACTACCGGGCCCTCTGCAGATGTGACGCAGATGTGTGGAAGTTAAACGTTTGAAGCAGAGTACCAGAAAGAGAGAGAAAAAGTTAATTTAAACAAGTTGCTAAACAAGCATAACGATGGTGTACTCATAGAAATTCACTGTCACAGCTGTGGTTTAATACGTTTTTGTTTTGTTTCAATGGGGACATTTTTGTCCTTCAGGTTCTGACTGTAACTATTTTGTGTACCTAGATTAAAATAGATTTATGAAAACTCCAATAACAATACACACCTTTTGCAAAAAATGTATACTGTTTTTAACACATTAACACAGACAAAATGATTAAAAATGAAAAAGACAAGAATGTCCATAAGGGTTAAGGATTTATGCTTCTATCCGAGCTCTCTTCTGTCATTATCGGAGTACTGGAAAGGTGCACCTTCCTCCACAGTGATCGACTTTTATCAACATGTGAATGAATGGGGTGGAAACTGAAGAGAGCTCCGACTTTGTCCGGCACCTTCTTCTGCTCAAAAGCATTTAAAGTCCCCTCTGAAACTATTGGAACGGCAAGGCCAATTCATTGTTTTTGCTGTAGACTGAAAAAAAAATTATAAGAGAAGAGAGTTTAGAATGTCAGCTTTCATTTCCTGGTATTTATATGTAGATGTGTTAAATGACACAGAATATAACACATTTTGTGTCAGACTACCCAATTTGTATGGGAGCAAAAATATTGGAACATGTGACAGACAGGTGTTTTCTGTTAGATTGATTGTTTAAACGATAAATGGCTCTGAACATCTGCTCTTGGTTTTAGCCTTCAGTTTCACCTGTGAACCTATGCATTTGTTGTTAAAAAAGATAAGCCAACATGAAGATCAGAGAGCTGCCTATAGGAGAAAAACGTTATTTTGAAGCTGAGAAAAGAGGGGAAATCAATCAGAGGCATTGCACAACATTGGGCATAGCCAATACAACATTTGGTTCTATGTTATATGTTATTTAATACATGTAGAAATGTACATTTCTTTGGCGTATAGCTCAAACAAATAAATTGGTCTTACCGTAATACAGTGTTGTATTACAGGGACTGTATCACAGTGTTATAGAGTCATAGTGGATATGTGTAAATTTCATGGCATTTCCCATAGTGTGGTGGAAGTCTTGCTGATCAATCAAGTAGTCTGCAAATTGTGACATTATTTTAAGGCATAAACACAAATTTGATTAATTTTCTTAACTTGCGCTGTAGTTTTCTGAATAGAATTATTATAAACATAAAAAAATGGGAAGATCTAGAGTTTAGCTCTGCTACAAAGTCATTAAAAGAATTTAAAACTTGCTCATATGGAGCATTTCTCTTTCAGATCAGTGTAGTCAAACATAATTAGTGCTTCGAGAGTTCAGTTACCAACACTTATGTTTCCCATTCATGTTTAAAGTCAGTGAAGGGTCATACAAGAGGTCTGTGTTAATTGAATAAAGGAGAAAAGTTTGTTCTTTTACTCATCTTCAGTAACTGCTGGGGAGAGTTGTTTTGCGTCCGGAGCCTATCCCGGGAACACTGGTTGTATGGCAGGAATACACCCTGGATGAGAAACTCAACACTATCCCTAACACTCATTCACACTTATGGGTAAGTTGGAGTAGCCAAACCAACTGCTGGCATGGTTTAGAGAGGTGAGAGGAAAGCAGAGAACATGGAGGAAATCCACAAAGACATGGGGAGAACATGCAACACTCAACGCAAACAGTAACCCGAGCTCAGGATTGAGCCAGGGACCTTGGCGCTGTACAGAAGAAACTCTACCTGCTGCAGATTTTGCAGTAATCTAAGTGGTTCTGTATACATTCACAGTAATTTCAGTAATACATAGACTTTCACATATCACACCTTGTTCTAGCCTTCCTGCCCCTTATTTGATTGACAGCTAAGATTGTCTTACAGTTCTGAAAGAATGTAAACACAAGGCTTTCTGGAGTCCATTTCGAACAGCTCTCAGAAGCAGCTCTGATGAGCATAAACTAAGCTTTAATGTGTAGAATGTGGTTTAATATGGTTGTATGTCTATAAACTTGACACTCGCAAATAAATCCTTGTGGTGGAGAAGGACACAGCAGAACCCTTGTTACAAAATTTCCCTCTGTGTAGCAATTTTCTAGCAGCAGTCAAAAGTCCCAAATCCTCAAATCCCCAAATCATACATCCAGCATCTTTAAAGCTGACAGCTACTGCAGTGCAGTAGCAGTAAAGTTTATGTCTTTTCACTTTACGCCATCACTAGGACAAAGGCTCTGATGTCCTAATGGAGCAGTAGGCACACAATAAGCACTACACCTCTGAAACTCCATTAGCTCCTGACTGGTTTATATACACTCAAATCCTTACCACTTTTGTGAAGCCATCAGCCTGCCCAGAGTCTGATCTCTGACTTGATTAGACCACCACTTTGTCTACGGGTAAAAGAAAAAAAAAAGAAAAGAAAGGAAAACAAATTACCTGGCCTGTTTTCTTTTCTCCCTTACACTACTTGAAGTGTATAAGTCCAAATCATGTGTATATTTGTTTAAGAGTGTGTATGAAAGAAAGAGAGATTTGTGCATCTCTGATTGATTCGGTTACATCTAAGAGTGTTAATGGTTTCAAGTATCAATACTGCACCACTGGTTGAGTCACAAATTAGTGTGCCGTACTCCAGGACTCAATAAATATACAGTATGAGATGGTGCTGTTTTCATATCTTGATTATATATACAACCCTTTAGAACAATAACTTTTTTGGAAATGTCTGCCATTGCTTCGATCTGTGGTAGCTCGTTTCTGTTCAAGCACCCTCCCTCCTTCCCTCCCTCCACCTTACTTATTTGTCAGAGTAATCATACTCCATCTTGCACCATGCTGTCTCACTGCACCTCACTCTTTGGTCCGCCTTGCTCATTAGAATAAGTCTGCAGCTTGGCAGGAAGCATTGGAGAAAAATCTCTCTCCCTCTCTTCTCCTCTCTCTCTCTCTGGTGGGCAAGATGATTCCTACCCACATCCATCTCCATTAGTGTAATAGCGTATAGCAGCTCAGACAACTCTACCACCCATACCTCCCCTCCTCTTACCCCCACTCTCTGGATCACATTTCTCCCACTGTTATTTTTCCAGGTGGAGAAAGAGAGAGTGGATGAGAGAGAAGGTAGGGGGTATGCTGAGAGATAGATAGAGAGAGAGAGAGAGAGAGAGAGAGAAAGCAAGAGATTAGTTAGGCATGGCTGAAAAAGAATCATCCATCCTTAGCTGCCTGTCCACTCTGCAGTGTCACGACCCTCATGGGAGACTCGGCTCTCCATCCAGCTCGGATTTACAGTCTGCATGTGTGGGTGTGTTTAGTCTGTATGTGTGTGCATATGTTTCCATCTACATGTGTCTCTAAACCAGGAGCACAGACAGACCCCCTGCAGCTGCATGCGTTCTCTTTAACGCTTTCCCACCACCACCAGGTCTCCAACGTGCTTCCACTTGCATCATTACATCTACACACCCAACAGCCCATAGCCCCACAACAACCTAGCTGCCATTCCTACCAAGATAATCGGCATCCACATTACTCCTGCCGAGATTACGGGGCTTCTGCTATTGGTCCTACTTTACTCCCATTTCTCAAACCCAAGGACGACCTCTAAGCCCCCAAACCAGGAAGTGAAAGGTCACAGTAGAGCCCCAGAGGTAAAGGTCAGGAAGCAATTATGGGCAGTAATAGAGTGCAATGTGGAAAGTTCTAGATCGGCTTTGAGTTTTGGCATCTGTTCAGAGCAGGTCTCAAGGGCAGATTATTGCTTAAGCTTGCCGAATCCTGCTAACCTGTTCTGGGCCAGTAGCATTGCACTCTTTGAAAGATTTGGAGAGTTGAAAATACTTAGCGTGATAGTACTGGTAGCTTGCAGAGTACAATGGCTTCATTTTTCATAAGACCTTAATTAAATTATTTCATTCAGCTTGTTCAGTTCAGCTGGGTTGGATATTCATTGTATAGCAGTGAATGGAAGTGTCTCATATATCTCAAAGTAGCTCACTCGAATGGCAGGAAGAATCAAGAACTCATTCACCTTTGTTCTGCTGTCTCTTTAAATATACTGCACATACGTTATGAAGCCCCAACATATTTTTTTACCCCATTTTTTTTTATCATACCTGTTAACTAGTGAACTCTTCATCTGTGAGAAACATGAAGCTAACTATCACAACTGCTACTCATGCTACATCACAGATAAGCTAAACACACTCAGAAGAAAGTGCAAACATGCCCTTGATAGGCTAATATTACACTGAGTAGACTGTATTTCACCCACTCACAGATCATGGTTACTTTTGCTCTCTTGGATAGCCAGCCATGACATTGTCAGCATTCAAACTCACAGTCTCCCAATGATGGGGTAAATGCTTTTCTGTTTTGCCACTCAGATTAACTGACACAAAGCTAAAGTTCTTCTCAAGACTGAAATGGCCATAAGAACTGTTTTTGCAAAGTGCAGATAGATTCCTCTTCTCCATGATTAATGTCATTTTTGACCCTATTTGTTACGTCTACATAAGTCATGTGGTGGACATGGAATGGACAAAATAAGGAAAGCTCACTGGCAACAGTTTACAAGAAAGCAAACAAACCCCACACATCCATAAGGCCAAGGTCATAGCCAGCTGGAGACTTAAGGGTAGTTGGAATTAAGCTTCATATTAAGGCTGAATGGCAAAAGCAGAGTCAATATGTATGGCTAAGTCTCAGCACAGTTTATGTTTTCCCATAAACTCTGTCCTGGGTTTAAAGCCTTCAAAGCCTTAAAACGTTTGTCTTATGATTTCAAACTTATGATTTCAAGATTTGAAAAGTGCACAAATCTTTAAACAATGACTGGATGCTTAATTTATCCATCACAACTGGACCATAGAAGCTGCTATGCCCAGTAAATTCTCCTGATGGAGTTGACTTTAATAATAGCATATTAGCATTGGTGTTTCTAATTTAATCTTTCTCCTTGAAAGTATTGTAAATTGTCAGGTTCTAAACTTAATAATCACCTCCTCACTAATATTTTACCATTACACCTGGCTGTCAGTTAAACATAAAAGCTAGACTGAGGCTACAGTCAAGAGCAAAACACACAAAAAGAATATCACAAAAATGAATGAAGTCTTGACTTTGATCATTCGTACGAATATTAGCCACTTCCAAGTGTTCCATATTTGATGAATTTTACTAGTTCAGATTTCAGCTGTATGAACCCTGTCTGACTAATACCACCAGAAAGAAAATCTGAATATAGCTCCAGTATATAGATGTAAATGGTGGCACTTATCCTGCAAATGTAAGCATGTTGTGCTGTAAAATAAAACAAAAGTTTTATTTTTTTTAGGGGATTTTATTTTGGAAACCAAACTTATAAAAATGACTGACAGTTACAAATGCTTATTTGTGGGTGAATAACATAAACATACAGCGCAGATGATTATATATGTGTCCAATGACCTTGTTTTGTTCAGTAATTACTTTATAATGATGTTCATAAAAGGTCAACAAAGTTAAAACAACATTTTAAACCCCATTATTCAAAGACCATTAGCTTCTTCAATCCCATTTTATTGGCTACAAGCTGCTATGGTGAGAAATACGATTAACCAATCAGGATCATAAATATTTCCTGTTTCTGTTTGAAAGCTACTAGTCAGGTAGCAACACATAGAGCTCAGGGATGGATAGAATGAAAAGGAACGAATGATTTTGTGTCTCACATACAAATCACCAAATACTTTCTGTTAAATTGTTACTGTACTTTCAGAGTACAGTTTATTTTCATTCTAAATGTAAAAAAAAAAAAAAACAACAACAACCAAAAACTAACCAACTAGTAAGCAGTTGTTAACAAACTTTCAAATGTCCAAAATATTTGTATGCCAGTGCTTTTCAATATACCAGGAATGTATTTAGCATGGTAAATATACTAATATGAAAAATACTATTTAAGCAAATACTGTAGATTTGGGACTCTGTGAATGTTAAAAATTGAATGTTATATAGTAACCTTTATTACTATATAATATCACTATAGAATATTTCTTTAGCTACCTTAAAAATTACACAGTTGAACTGAGCTAAAGCAAGGGTTTACAGCACATCGACCTCTAGCAGAGCATGTGGATGATCTGACCTTGCACTGTACCCTGTTTCCTGATGGTTGCACAAGCTTTGATCAGGATCAATGAGGCACTGAATGTATCCGAGCTCTAAACAGTGGCAAAAAGTTTTTGCTGCATTTTGAAAAATAGAACAAGCGTAGAAATTTGATACTAGCTTTCATCAAAATGAACGCTACTTTTCAGTCTAATGGTCTGTTTCTGATTCATAGCGTCTGTTTATAAAGTTAGTCATCAGACAAAATCTTAATTATGGAAACGGCCAAGCTCTTTCTAAGTAAGTGTCATTACACAGAGCGGGCTGTATCGTATGATCGGATGCTATCCAGAATTTCCTTTTAGCAGCAGCTGGTTAAGCAGAGCACTTTTGTTTGAGGCGGATAGAGAGGAAGGGAGAAAGAGTGAGATGGAGATGAGGAAGAATAGAGTGGGGGGCATCAGGTTCAGCAGGATGGAGAGATGGAGTGACGGGTCGACCAGGAGAAAGGAAGAGAAACGGAAATTGAGAGGATCAGATTATCATTGTCAGCAAGACTAACCTGTGCATTAGTCCATATAGGTGACCATCTACACTCCTGTCCTGATGTTTTAATTTCATTTTAATTTTGTTAATGCATTTTGCCATTTGATCAAAATATGTTTGTGTGAGAGAAACCACGATGAAATAATGATAGAATGGCTGTCTTATACTTCTTTGGTAAGCCACCTGACTGGTAGGAACAGATTGTACGCTTTCTGCATTGTCAGATACTTAAAGTTTATTTTAATTAATTAATTAATTTATAAATCTGAGTCTAAAGTAGAGGTAGGGCTTATTATGTTATTACTAATAGTTAGATAGTGTTTTCATGTTAGCAAACTTTACAAAATTTTTACACAGTAATGTGTATATATAAGTATATTAAATATAAAAAAAATTTACACAACAATGTGTGTTAGTATATATATATATATATATACTCCCAGGTTAGGGGTTCGATTCCTGCCTCCACCCTGTGTGCGTGGGGCATACATGTTCTACCCGTGCTTCAGAGGTTTCCTCCAGGTACTCCGGTTTCCTCCCCCAGTCCAAAAACACCCTGCCAGGGTGTCCCCTGCTTTGTGCCTTGAGTTCAACCCTGTGTAGGATACAAAAAATGGAAGGATGGATGGATGGATTATAGAGGGTTTTTTTTATTTCTATTTCTATTGCATTTCTATTTTATTTATCGTTAACACAAGCTAGAATGACAGCAAAGGCTCAATGCTAGAGAATGCATGAGGAATGGTAGTTATGATTGTAATTAAATTTAATGAAGAATTATGTCATTACGTCTACAATTACATTGCTGTTTCCTGAAGCTCATAATATAGATGTGGTGTGATCATAAGCTGTTTTACAGAGGGGTGTGGTGAAATCTGACCAATTTGTTTCAATAGTCGGTATTTCAGCTACACACTGAGCAGTATAGCTGATGCTGTGAAACTGTGAAAAACAAGTGCTTCTGAAGATACAAACCCTGCAAGTGGGAAAACATAAGTAGGACAAAAAAAGAGAGTAAACAAAAGAATATGAATTATGAGAGAGAGAGAGAGATGTATAAGAGGATCAGAGAATATATGTATGTATAAGTCTAACCTATACCTCTGCCACTTATCTACCTGACCTTCTGTAATATGCAAGATCTGACCTTTCACCTTTCAACTCCCACAGGTCACAGACATGAAAGATTTACAATACTTTAGCTAAAGTGGACCCCATAGACAACAGTGCACAGATCTTCTTGAGTCAGGGCCAAACAGAGTTCAGCTATTATTCTCCCTGTGCACATTGAGTGAAGCCGTTCCGTCGTTTATTCCTTAATGTTTGAACAATTGCTATTCAGCCTGGTTATTGGTTATTATTTTCCATTCTGTTACTGAATCGATTGCACAGCCATTAGTGTTAATCCATCCATCCATTTTTCATACAGCTAATCCTACACAAGGTTAATTAGAGTTAATGTGGATTTTATAATTTACTAAGTCCAATGTAAAACCTCCTGCATATACTTTTGGTTATGACCATAAGTACTGAACTAATTTAAATCAATATACAGCATAATAATGTACAATTTAAAGAATTTCCATGACTTGAATACAATTTTTCTTTTCTTTTTTTTATGAAATCTGATTTATCCTCTATTGTAAGATAAGGAATGAATTAAAAAAAAGTATAATCATTGCTATGATATGATAATTTATTAGACATTTATTTAGCATTTATGGAAGGAGTCTCCAGTGCTTTGTAACAGTAATATTTTTACAACCCCGTTTCCAAAAAAGTTGGGATGCTGAGTAAAATGTAAATAAAAACAGAATAGGAAGCTTTGCTAATCATTTAAACCCTATGTTTAATTGAAAATAGTACAAGGACAACAATCCTTGTACTATTTTTTTTTTTATCCTCGTTTTTCAAAATTTCTTTTTAATTTGATGTCAGCACCATGTTTAAAAAAAAAGTTGGGACAGAGGCATGTTTACCACTGTGTTTTGTCACCTATTCTTTTAAAAACGCTCTGTTAGCATCTAGGAACTGAGGAGACTAGTTGCTGTAGGTTTGAAAGTGAAACGTTTTCCCATTCTTTCGTGCTATACGATTTCAGCTGCTCAACAGTTTGGGGCCTCCTTTGTCGTTTCTTTCGTTTCATAATGCGCCAAATGTTTTCAATGGGTGACAGGTCTGGACTGCGGAACCATGCTGTTGTAATACGTGCAGAATGTGGTTTGGCATTGGCTTGCTGAAATAAGCAAGGCCTTTCCTTGAATAAGACGTCATCAGGATGGCAGCATATGTTGCTCCAAATCATTCCACAGTAATGGTGCCTTCACAGTAGTTAATTTTGAACAAATCTTTACTATGACTCGAGAACAATGAGTCTCAGAGAGTGAGTCGTTTACACACGTCCACACACACACACACACACACACACACACACACACACACACACACACACAGAGAGAGAGAGAGAGAGAGAGAGATAGAGAGATATATTATATTCTGCTGAAATTAATGAAATTACTTAAAAAAGATTCATTCATTTTGCTGAACGAGATTCAAAGATCCGAGTCAATAAATTAAAATGATCCAAACTTCCCATCACTACTTCACAGATGTGCAAGTTACCCATGCCATGTGCATGAATGCTGTCTTTTGAATTGAGCTCTGATAACAAGCCGGATGGTCCCTCTGCTCTTCAGCCTGGAGGATGCGGTGTTCATGATTTCCAAAAAGAATTTCAAATTTGGATTCTTCAGACCACAGGACAGTTTTCCACTTTGCCTCAGTCCATTTTGAATGAGCTATTGCCCAGAGAAGGTGGCAGAGTTTCTGGATCTTTTTTTCTTTGCATAATAGAGTTTTAACTTGCATTTTTGGATGCAGTGATGAACAGTGTTCACTGAAAATATTTGTCTGAAGAATTCCTGAGTCCATGCTGAAATTTCCACTACAGAATTGTTTCTGAAGATCATAGCCATTCAATATTGGTTTTCAGCCTTGTTCCTTGTTCTCTGAAACTTTTAATGATATTACATTTACATTTATTCATTTAGCAGAAAAAATTAGATAATAAAATGAGATAATAAGAAGCAAAAATGAGAAAATACAAGCAAATATTATGTATGTGATGAAATACCCAAATTCTTTGCTTTTTTATGCTGAGAAATGTTATTCTTAAATTGTTCAACTATTTGCCCTCGGAGTCTTTCACAGAGTGATGAATCCCTCCCCATTACTTCTGAAGGTCTCTCTGGGATGACCTTTTTATACCCAATCATGTTACTGACCTGTTGGCAATTAACCTAATTAGTTGTGAGATGTTCCAACAGGTGATTTGTTTTAAGCATTGCACAACTTTCCCAATGTTTTCTTTCAAATTCAAAATGAGCATCCATCCATCCATCCATCCATTCATCCATCACTTTTCCATACTGTTTATCCTCCACAGGATTGCAGGGAGCATGGAGTATATCCCATGGAGCTCGGGGTAAAGGGTGGGGGACCTATCACAGGGCACAATTGCACACACATTCCCACATTATGGACAATTTGGAAACGCCAATCAGCCTACAATGCATGTCTTTGGACTTGGGGATGAAACCATCAAAAAATGCGGAGAACATGCAAGCTTCATGCATGGAGGGTGGATCCCACAATTCAGGAAGTAAGAAGCAAATGTGCAAACCACTAAGCCACAGAGACCACATATTTCTCAAAAAACTGTAAAAATTTTCAGCCTCAACATTTGATATATTGTATTTGTTTTATTTTAAATTAAACATCAGGTCAAATGATTTGCAAATCATTGCATTCTGTTTTTATTTACATTTTACAGCATCCCAATAATAATAATAATAATAATAATAATAATAATAATAATAATAATAATAATAATAATAATAATAATAATAAATAATAATGGGGTACTCCGGTTTCCTCCCCCAGTCCAAAGACATGCATGGTAGACTGATTATTGTGTCTAAAGTGTCCGTAGTGTATGAATGGGTGTGTGAGTGTGTATGTGATTGTGCCCTGTGATGGACTGGCACCCTGTCCAGGGTGTACCCCGCCTTGTGCCTGGTGCTCCCTGGGATTGGCTCCAGGTTCCCTCGTGACCCTGAAGAAGGAGTAAGTGGTAGAATATGGATGGATAATAATAATCTCTTTTCTATTCTATTTTATTCTGTACGGTTCTATTCTGTTGTATTTTATGTACATGTAATTATTCGGAAAAGTCTGTTCGGGGAAACGTCTGTGTTTCTCTAGGTTTTTTCTATGTTCTATTTTTACTCTGCCACAACTGAAGGCATGAACCAATGCTAAAGGAATATCAATAATAATACCGTAAACAGTTCATGCTGTGTGTGTTCTTTGCAGAGAGACACAAGTGTTTGATGTGGCCTTCCTCTGCCCTGCATACAAATTCTTGATTTACTCCAGTAAAAAGGACACTATGCTGATGAGGGAGAAATGGGCAAATTATGGAGTATTTGGTTGTCATATTTATACAAACCACATTCATCCTCATGGGTTAAAATACAGATAAATGAGATGGAACATGCAGAAAATGAATAATTATTGCAAGGGTTGTATATCATGTAAAGTTGTGATTAGATTCAGATGTATGCTGGCCACACTGTCAGAAAATGTGGCTAGCGCTGACAAAATGCCAAGCGCTGATTTAGGATCAGCTCTTTATACCCAAACAGATATTTTCAATAGGCAGAAGCAGATGCTACATGAGCACTCTTAAGCTGCATTAACAGTACAACTTTTCAGCATATTCTTGGTAAATAGGCTTGACCACGATGGGATGATGGTGCAGTTAATAATTTTACCAGCATAAAGGACTTGAATGAAGAAACATTTGAAAAGAGAAGGTTAACTTGCCAACCTGTTTGTTTCCAAGTAGATTGCTAGTGAGCTACCAAGCTTGGCAACCATAAACAGTACAAACACAAGTAAAGGATACTTAAACCATCTAATCCAGCTTCCTGATTACTGACTGTGTACCATGCCACATAATAATAATAATAATAATAATAATAATAATAATAATAATAATAATAATAATAATAATAATAATAATAAAAATCACTATATAAAATGCTCAAATTAGATTTTTCACCATTTTAGATCAACATAGACAAAGCAGTTGTCCAGGTGGATGATGCAAATTCAGTCCCTTGCCATCTTGACATTGCATGCCATAAGATCCCTTCAACTGATCCAGAATGCAGTTGCTTTAAATTTTCTTACAAAGCCAAAAATGGAACAGTTCCCACCTATACAAAGGCACTTTTAAAACCCCATTTGCACCACATTCCCTTCAAGCCACAAGCTCAACGAGATCCGCCATCCCTTAAGATACAAGGAAAACAACTTGTAGAATAAACTGTCTTTAAAAGAATCCTGAAGCGCCTTCAATTAGTACTTCAATTTGCCAATCATCCATCCATCCATCCATCCATCCAGTCATTCATCCATCCATACATCCAGTCATCCATACATCCATCCAATCATCCAATCATCCATCCATTCATCTATCCAGTGACTGTCTATCATAGCCCAGCATTGAGGAAAAACTGGAGCCTATCCTGTGAACACTGGGTGTGGAACGAATACACCTTGGATTCATTTGCACCTACGGGCAATTTATCATAGCCCCTACATACAAGTTTTGAGAGGTGGGAGGAAACCAGAGAACCAGAAGGAATGATGTGAAACTGTGCACAGACAGTAACCAGAGTTCAGGATTTGGTGGAGGCCCAAGCACTTAAGTAAGCACTAAATCTACATATAAAAAGAAATGTTGACTTGTGCTTCATTTTTTTGTTGTGCAGTAACTCTCATACTAACTCCTCTCCAACACCTGTGACAGATTTTTAACTTAATGGTATTCCTAGACCATGGCCTAGGATTTGTTATTCAATAGCATTTCTGTTAGTCGCTCTAGATAAGGGCATCTGCTAAATACCGCAAATTTAATTGCGATGCAAATTCCATTCAAAAGAAATTAACTGTGTTTGAAAAATTTTGCTGACTGAGACGTCTTAATGTGGGATTTTTAAATTATGTGGAAGTCTTGTAAATCCTATTAGGCACAAAATAAATTAGAAAGCACATAAACCCCATATGGCTTTGCTGTTATTCTCCTTTTCATTACTGCACCATGTGACTTAACAGCATTTGTTTTGATTTTAGCAAAACAGAGACATTAACTGATCAAAGAAAGGAAAAGACACAGAAATGGTGAGAGTCAGGCACAAAAGAGTAAGATGACAAGATCGAGAGAGCGAGAGCAAGAGTGAGAGAGAGAGTTCTGAACGATGGCTGGAAGAGGATATGTTCTTTCCATCTGTAAAGAATACCGGAGACTGGGCCATATAAACCGTCCTGGTGGGATCACGGCTTCCTGCATTCTTCCTTTGTTCTTTTCTATCCGTTTTTCCTAACTCCGTCTTCTTCTTGTTTAAACTCTTGACAGGTATACAGTGACTCAGGCATTCTGCAAGAGGTAGGAAACGACAGGATGACGGACAGTGAGTATAAACTGAGCCAGTAACACATGCACTTCAAATACAAATACACACTCCCCTACGGCTTCTACACACACACACACACACACACACACATACACAGTCACAGTGTGCCACGTGCCCTTTCAATAACCAAGTACAGGTGATGCTCTGAACCTTTTTTACAAAAAAAATCCCTAAATGCCTTTCGATAGGGTTATAAGGTTATGGATGCAAGCAGTGAATTATCAAAGCCTTTTTTTCTTTCTCATTTTCTCTTCCTTGCAGACAAACACATATGGAGTTTGACACAGACCTCACTTACATTCACGTGGCGTGACTTGTCCACACACACTCCTCATGACCTGGGCTTTCTTCCCCTGCAGACCTGAAGTGGCTGCTTATATGTCATAGTTCCTCTGAGCTGCAGTACAAGCTGGGACGGGAGCTGACATCAGCTACACTGCAGATGTCCATGGGCTTACAAATCAATGTCACGTCACAGGGACTTAGCTTAGCTTAGGTTTTAGATGGCATATAAACTGAATATTATATACAGATGCATATGAGGCCGGGAACAATCTGGAAGTGTTTTTACAAAATCATTTCTAATCAGTTACTAATAAAAAAAAATGGTGTCATGGAATAAAATAAAGTAAAACAATTTGAAGAATTTTTCTGCACATTTTGTGCATGGTGTGTTGCTTATTCTATAATCAAGTCCAGACATTGCTTTTTATCATTTTCAACAGTTTCTGTACTAATGTTGCTTCATCGTTGTCCAGTTTTGTCTTTTAAATTCAGTGTTGAATTTATGGCGAATGAGAGAATAATTGCGTATGTGACACCATGAACATTTGACTGGAAAACAGTAAAAGGTCAATTTAAAACTTTTCTCAGCATGTCTACTTTAGCACCATCTGGCCCTGTGGTGGTCTTAAACCCAAACTGCTAATTTGATACACTTGCTGAAATAAAATGTAAAACTGCTGTCAGAATGAAAAACCTTACACCTCCAAAAAGGGTGACATTTTCACGGCATGAGGCAGATGTTCAGTAAGACAGCACGGTCGTGTTCTGGGTGACCAGGAGATGTAGAATGACATTGTTTTTGTGCTGAGCTTTTCTAAAGCAGGTAAGTGGATATGGCAGTGATGAGAGATCCTATGGTTACAATGCTGATTCAGCTTGTAAGCTCTTCAAACCACCAAGTATCTATGTCAGTACTTAAAAGTGCTCAGGTTTAATAGATAGGCCCTATACACCCTAGTCAGGGCATGGGGTCTTGACATATGCAACCCGCTGTGGAGTTATGCACCTCCGACTGGACCTCTAGTTCATCCTTCCTGCAGTGAGGCTCAAGAGCATCAACACCTGTACCACCATATGGAAAAGGGATCAGGTTTTATTAGCAAAAAGACCACTACATTATATTCAAATACGGATGACATTTCCCCCTTATGTTAAAGTTCACAAAAACTATTTAACTATACAACCATTATAAATGGCAACCAACCATTATAAACCCACTGCCTGTGAAAAGATTTTTTTTAATGTAGAGAATCATGTTTGCATTTCAATGACCCGCAACACATGTCAAAGCTGCTCTGAGATTTGAAGAGGAAGGACGCACCATTTGGTAGAATGGAATACCCAGAACAGTCCTCCAACCTTAACCCAATCAAACTAGATTGAAAGGTTTAAGAGTGAAGTCTAACCAGCTCTACAACCCACTGGGAGTTCACACAGCATGCACACACCAGAGCATCTCTGAAGAACACCTGGAAAATCTCATTGCTTGTATGAAGTAAATGTGTGCAGCACATACAGCTGTTGTTATACACACGTTTGTTCCCAATTGGCCAATTCCTTCCAGCTAGGTGGTCCTTACCTACTGCCAATAGTTACAAGTGTATGAGTGCTGCCCCTGAAACACATAAAGTCACTGCAACTTTTCAAACTGCTGCTCATGAACCAATTATGCAGCTGAATGGAGATGTTAACTGCCCTCTTCAGTATATATGAGTTAAGAGACTATCATTGCTCTGATCTACAGGCAGTGCTGAGCGAGTTACTTCAACAAAGTAATTAAATGACTAAATACATAATCTCTGTTGTATTTAAATTATTAATTACTCTGAAAAGTAATTGTATTATTCATTACTAATTACTTCTTAAAATCCATATCAACCTTGACCACATAGACAATAGAAATGAAATTTGTCTTTTAACTCTTTAAATTTGAGTCAAACATGGAATAGTTTAGCCTATTAAGCATAGCTTTATTGAATGATTTTTAAAAAAATACAAATATGTTAACAAATGATATAATCTCTCAAATATTAGAGCTACTACTTCAGATTTTAAATTTAGTATTGTTTTAAACAGAATTGTTGAAAGTATATGTATGTAATGCATGTATGTCATAATTAACTGTAATTAAATAACTTTAAAATGAAGAGTAATCCCTTATTTTACTTTTTTTTTCAGGTGAAAAGTAATTTATTTACACTCATGTGTTACTTGGTAACACGTTACAACACGTTACATGCAATACTGTCTACAGGATAGATCTACCTGTAGGTGTGAGTGTGTGTGTGTGTGTGTTCCATCAAGAGTGAATTCACTTGCCTTGCACCCAGTGGTTCCTGGATAGGCTCTGGATGTTACCAGAACTGCCAATATTAGGTAAATGTAGATGTACTGTTAACAGACCTTTCAGATGGGATCAATGAAGAGACTCTGGGAAACTACGGGACTTAAGCAGTTCATGTAATCTAGTGTGAACATATTCATTCAGCAAAAACAAGATTTTAAGATTAAAGCAATCCTCAAGAGTTCTTTTGACAGCTCTATTTGGGACCCTCTCAAGATACTGTAGTAGGAATCTACATAGAACAATCCCAAAGTGACAAACCAAAGATCCCTTTAATTAATATATATTTTATAAGAGTGTACTCCATTTTCTATGATGAACTAAACCACTCCCACTGACTACAGACATCCATTACCAGGCCAATCTAATCAGTTAAACTGGCTCATAAAAACTTTTTGTGTCCCATAAACATGTGTGCTACTTTCAGTCCTGCCAAGTTTGTCCAAAATAGTCATCTTCTCTATTGTTTAAAAACACCTACTAAAACCACTTTTCTATCTATCTATCTATCTATCTATACACACACACTCTCTCTCTCTCTCTCTCTCTCTCTCTCTCTCTCTCTCTCTCTCTCTCTATATATATATATATATACACACATTACATTTGCATTATAACTTTCCTTACAATGCAAATGCTAAAAAAGGAGCCACCTAACTAATACGAAGTCAGAGCCAGATAAACAAACACAGATTCAAAGCTTGGTAACACCAGAAAAAAAAAATATTCAACTGAGCATACAATATGTGTGTGTGTGTGTGTGTGTGTGTGTGAGTCTCTTATATAGTGTGGTATGTTTGTCAGTATGATTGGGAACAGGTGTCTCTAATTAGAACTCTGGAGAAGGTGAACGTGTTTGTGTGAGTGTATGAGAAGTGTAGTTGTCTTTGGCGATGTCTGTAGTTAGTGACGTATTCTGGGAAATGGAGTCACTGGCTTTCGAAGACATGACACATGTATATATTTTACAGGCCCAGTATAGTAATACTAATAAACATAATAATAATAATAATAATAATAATAATAATAATAATAATATAACAATAAGTGGTAAACATTATAGACTATTATCAATTGACAAAAATGTGAAGATAATTTGAATAATGTACCAGTACAGTAACGGGGAGGAGAGAGAGAAAAAAGACATTCAGTTCCTCAACAATAATTTAGGCACGTTAATAAGTACGTTGTTACAAATCATAGACAATTAAAGACCACATATTGTGCAGAAATCAGAGCTCCAAGGGCCATCAAGCTAGTTCTAAGTTTATCTTTGTTCAAATATCTCAACGTGTATAGTGCACTTGGATACCCGTTCAGTCTTCCACATTCTCAGGATAAACCTCTTGGCAATTATCAGACTTAATAACAAATGTTCAGTATCATGAATATTTAATATTGAAAATGCACTATTTCTAGGTCCCTATTTAAATGTAAGCACATTTGTGAGATTTGACCATGTTAACTGCTTGGCACATAAGGTCATGTTTTTCTTGAGTCTTATCCATGCCATTAAAGAATGTGTACAGACGACACTCCAATGAATTTTACATAACATGAATCGTCAGGTTTAACAAACTAGTGGAGTCCAGGCCAGTTCAAATGCACTGTCATTATAGCAAAAGCGGGACATACCAAATAATAAGAAATTCTGAAATTCATTTTTAACTCAGGTTACTGCTGACAATATACTGTAATTAAATAAAATTATCAAATTATTACAGTTTCTAAATTAAATGTATAGAAGCATTAAATGAAAAGTAGAAGTGTTTTTCACTAGTGGGCTCAGATGTTTATGAACAAACGTGTGCATTCAATGTATAAATGTGTAATGGTTAATTAATACTAGATAAAGATGCAGGAATTTGATTTACTGATAGCTTCAAAAATCAATTAGGAAGAGCTTTGAAGGTGTGAAGTATATTCTCAGTTTCCTTTTGTCTCTGTCATAACAAAGCCTTGATACCTTTTTTGTTTATCTGATTTTGACTTTATTCACGTTCGCGACCTTGTCTCTTTGCCTTGCCTGCCTGGTTTGGACTGTTTGCCTGATCAATTCACCCTTGCCTGTCTATGTGTATTGATTTCTGCCTGATCCTTTGGACTTGTTATTTTATTAAACTGCCATACCTGCACTTGCTTCCATGTGTGCCTCCTTTACGTGACAGTCCTACAGGATCCTGATGTGTATAAACCAGCCCTGACTTCTAATTCCACATTCTCTATAGTCAAATTCTGCTTCAAACTCAGTATAATAGGTCCACTTGCAGGAGACTGACCCTGGATTTGGCTGACTCTGGGTTTTCCTGACCTTCAATACCCTCATTCAATTTTTTCTTTATTAAAAACAATACATATCTTCAATAATACAGAAAAAACTATCTTTCCCAAATAATAGCAAATTTACCAACTTCCAGTCTGCTTTCTATGTTTGCCAGCACAGTATCTGCTCCTTTAGACTAACTGTAGCATGTCACTGAGTTAATGTTTATTTGTGATTTGACAAGTACTGTAGTTTTGGACATACAGTAAGTCTGAGGTAATATTACACTTTGGGGAAAAGAACTAGGAATTCCTTTCATGTTTCCCGTCACAAATGAGAAAGCACTACTGCACTTGTGTCCTGATGTTAAATACCCAGTGTAGTTAGGAAATAAGAGCTGCGGAGCAGGGCTGCCACTTTGATTAGGACCAGAGTCAGACAGAGGTTAACATATCTGCTATGACCCAACACACACACACACACACACACACACACACACACACACACACACACACCCAAAGTATGAGTGCGGTTTATAATGTTTGAAAGTCTTTCTATTATTTCAAAGATATCTTAGATCAGAGATATTCAAACAAACTTGGGAATTGCAGGGGGGTGTGGGTGGCTGTGGGGTAAATATTTAAATGACTTTCTTATTAGACTTGCCAAACGGAGTACGCTAGTACCAGTTATCACTCAATAATTGAGTAAATTAGCTACTTTATATCTGGAAGAATTGACAGTTCCATTCCTTTTATGTTGGAACTTGGCAGTGGGGATTTGTGCCCATTCGCCCACAAGGGCACGAGAGGTTGGGGACTGATGTCAGGCGAGAAGGCTAGTTGGTCCAGTTCATCCCAAAGGTGTTCAGTGGGTTTGAGGTCAGGGTTCTGTGCCGGCCACTCAAGTTCTTTCACTTCAACCTTGGTAAACCATTTCTTTATGGATCTCACCAAAAGTATGTAGATACCATCACACCCATATGTGGGCCTTCCTCAAACTTTTGCCACAAAAGGCACATTGATTGTCTAGAATATCTTTGTGTGTTGTAGCATTTTAATTTCCCTTCACTGGAACAAAGAAGGACTCAAGTGGCCTATACAAATCCCTGACCTCAACCCCACTGAACACATTTGGGATGAACCAAAAAGCTGACCGCACACCCAAAAGAAGTGCCGAGACCTCACTAATGCTCTTGTGCCCGAATGAGCACAAATCCCCCACAGCCATGCTCTAGTAGAAAGACTTCCCAGAAGAACGGAGGTTATTATAACGGCAATATCAATCCATATTAACACCATGCATTTGGAATAAGATTATCAAAAAGCACGTATGGGTGTCATGGTCAGGTATATATGGTCCTATATTGTACAAGAAACTGTTATTTTCTATTATTATACTGTTCAGTAATATAATATTCAGTATTGACAAAAACTAATTTTTATTTTATATTCATCTACATTTTATATTCGTCTTCATTCTAATATCCACAACACAATATAATTGCAGGTGAAATGTATAGCCTGAAAATACTGTAATGGTCAGTAGAAGAAACATTTAGAAAATAAAATAAAACAACAACAACATAAAAAATACACAACACAACAACAACGACTGTGTGTTCAGGCTATGGATTCAGAGCCTCTTCCAGGAACACTGGGCAACATGGAACCAAAACACTGCACCTACACATTCATTCACATTTCAAAGTAATGGATATTACTCCTCTAAACAGTGTTAGAACAGTAAAAAATATAAATAAATAAATAAATAAATAATAATAATAAACTCTTCCTCTTCAACTTTGCCTGGAGAGCTGCCATGCCTCTGTTAAGTGCACTACATTACTTTTTCTTTTTCTTTTTTTTTTCAAATGAAATGGGAAGATGCTGATATATGTTAATAAATATATTTATTTATATAAATAAAAAGCAATGAGGTGGCATGTAGTCCACACAGGGTTTGAAGGGGTTAATGAACTGCAGTGGGCTGTATTCCAAAAATGATTTGTATAAAGTATTTACACGTCAGAGAATGTAAGTACTAGGACACAAACACACACACAGAGAGAGAGAGAGAGAAGAGAGAGAGAGAGAGAGAGAGAGAGAGAGAGAGAGAGAGAGAGAGACTCTGCGCGCCCCCTAGTAGTAATTATTTATTAGTACAGCTAAACCACGCGCTTTCTAGGAGTCTCGTGACGTCATGCCGGCTGCACGCACTTACCCCCCTCAGATATTAACTTACAGGTAGAAAGGCTTATGAAAATATTAGACATTAGTTTCCAATAACATGCAATGTGAACGGCTCATGAAGGAATAATAACGCTCGAGCGTGAAGAAGCATAAACATATCATAACTGTGAAAGGTATCATAAGCACAAACATGATCAGCGCAGTAAAAGGAGACAGAGCGCAGAGAGATAGCATCAAGCATATGAAAGTGATAACAAAAGCAAAAACAGTCTAACGCTCAAGTAGGATATCGGAATTTACACCACGTAGAATTAATGAAGTAAGATCTAACGAGGATTAGATCACATTACACGTGTAATGAAAACATTACACGCTGTAAAAATTAATTTTAGATGACTCGTCATTTTTAAAGTCTATAGCATGCAAGAGGAGGGGAAAAGTTCGAAAGAGCTGGTGCAAAAAGAGAACGTGAGATGATGATGATAATCATCGTAATGATAAGAATTATGATGAAAACACCACTAACACCACCTCCACCACCACCACCACCAACAACAGTAATAATAATAATAATAATAATAATATAATAACAACAATCATCATCATCATCATCATCATGATCACTCCAAAACAGGAATATAAGCTCAAAAATAAGCAGGAGAAATGATCTAAGATCGGGATGAGAGAGAGAGAGAGAGAGAGAGAGAGAGAGAGAGAGAGGTGAGGATGAAGGTGATGTCGTGCTTCTTCCTCCTCCTCCTCCTCTTTCTCCTCCTCCTCTTCTTCTTTCTACTCCTCGTGCCCGGCTCTCAGCTCTGCAGTGCACTGGCGGACAGCACAGCACGGGACAGGACACACTCGAACACACTCAAACACACACACACACACACACACACACACACACACACACACACACACAGAACAGTGCGCGGGACAGTAGACAGGATCGGCACACACACACGCACACACACACACACACACACGCAAACACAAACACGGCACGGGAGCGCGCACGGGCGCGCGCAGAAGGAGGAGAGCACTCCGGTGCTGAAGTCCCACGCACTGAGCTCGGCTCGTCTTCCACACGGGACTTACTATGAGCTGCTCACGCCTCGGCGACCGTTAGCTGCTGCGCATTCAGAGAGGAACGAGGCAGGAAAGCCTTTCAGCCTTACAGCCTTTCAGTCATGGACACTTTAACGTGGATGGTGTTTTGCGCGGCGGTAAGTACCGGGACACTTGCAGCGCGACGCGATGCGATGCGCACGATGGGATGCAGTTAAAGTGCTTTCCAGCTTGCAGCACATGACAGCAACAGCATCCTCCAATTTGCTTATTGGACAGGGTCTGTCTTTCTGGCTTTAGGCTGATCTAAAAATCCCGAGGCTGTTTATCCAATAACCATGCTGTAAAAACAAACAAACAAACAAACAAACAAACAATCAAAACCCGCAAAATTATAAAGGGAACATATGCTAGGCGAGGACTAACCATTCTCTGGTTCTTAGAATGGATGGGTTTTTACACACACACACACAGTCTTTGTGTGTTGATTTAACGTTTACAACAAACATAGAATTCAGATCTGCTTTTATCTCCAGTGATGCACCAGCATCATCGGTGTTCCTACAGTTCCTACAGTACGTGCAGATGAAGAGTGTAGGACTGAGTTCAGCCCTCAGGGAGTTGCACATTTCAGGCTTTTAGGATCTGCTGCGTTAATACAGTAAACACGCTCCTGTTGTTGAAGAACTTGTTCTTCCATACCATATATTCCCACGATTTCTTCACTCGTTTTAGCATGCTGATACATTATTGCGTAATCCCAAACCGTCCTTCTTTTCTTCTTGTCCTCACCTTTTTTTTTTTAAATAAAAGAAATAATTAGATCAATTGTTTTTGCTAACACTTATTCATCTGGGTGAAAAGAAATCATGTTCATGCAGAGAAAGTAAACAAGCACTTTATACGGGAACACGACTCTGGGGACAGGTGCTTTAATCACCTCTTATGGCAAAAAAACACAAACAAATTATTGTTTATATAAATAAATGATTCATTGCTGCTTAGAATTAACCCTACATATGGAAGACACAGTTGTTTTTACTTTGAGTTGGACCTGGTGTCTAAGTATATGCTTTATTTATTTATTTATTTATTTATTTATTTTTGCTCCATACTTAGGTTGACGTCTTGGACACTATCCGACCACAGAAGTCGTTTTCATCTTCCCACAGCAATCATTCACGTGCATTTAATTTGATAACGCTTAGGCTATATTCATCTGGATGACACAAAAAACAAAAAACAAAATCATGTTCAAGCAGGGAAAGTAAACAAGCACGTTATATGAGACCATGGCTCTGAGGACAGGTGCTTTAATCCCATTTTATAATCATGTTATAAACGGACTCAATTAAGACTTTGGTCCTTTTTTTTGTTTTATATTGAGTCGGGTGCCTCAACGTGATTTATGGTCCATACCATGTTAGATGTCTTAAAGACTCTCCTACCAGACAAGTCCTGCGTGAAGATGTTTTCCACATCGCTGTGCTCAGTGCCAGTGCTCTTCCTTGGCGTACAGTAGGGGTATGTGCGGATGGCCGTGATGTTTAACATTAGCGGGAAGCTGTGAGGTGTCAAGTAGTGTTCTCACTGTTAACAGAAACCAGTGCACGGATTTGAACCAGGCGGTGCGCGCGATGCATCTCTGCATGGCAGTGGCGCGCGCGCTCCATATAATCATCTACTGAGACCCGAATATATTCAGAGGCCTGTTTCATCAGCTTAACCTAACTAGTTACGTGTTCGTAAAGTCGTTAACTAGACAGTAAAATCCCTAGTGTTGAATTAACACAGAGTGTGTTCATTTGTGTCCAATGCACGTAGATAAACACTGTAGCCTGTGCATTCAACACTCTGGGTGTTAAATCAACTCTGGGGATTTCACCTTTTTTTTTAACCACTTTTCTTCCTTTGCATAGTGTTAAGTGTGCTGCTTCAGCTGTGTGAAAGTAAGTGTATATCACTCTTTTGTGGAGCATGTGCACTCAGATACAAGTGGCGGAACTGTGCTCTGAAACTCCTGTGCAGTGTTGGATTCGTTTTTTATTCAGTCATTCACGATTCAAAAAGCTGTAGTGTGCTCAGCTCTGGATCAGCTAAACCTGATCCTACACGGCGTAACTGAAGAAGTCCCCATGGGGGAATGTGTGTGTGTGTGTGTGTGTGTGTGTGTGCATGGTGGGCTTTACTGCAAAATGAACAGCTTGGCAGGATAGAGCTGATCAGCAAAGGGTATTGATGCAGTCTCGTTGTTTAGTGCGGTCTACTCACATCATGTGTGTGCAGGGTTTTCACCCACAGTCAGGTCTATTTGCTGCATGCATTTATTTAAAAACCTAAATCAGCCCAGTGGTCAGTCTTTCGGGTGCTGAAATTACAGTTAGGCGTTAGGCTTAAGCATAAGCAGAGCATCACTGAGATACTGTGACGCACAAGTCAGTAAAAGACTCAAGACAGTTAAACAATGTGCGTGTTTTGACACAAAGAGAAGATAGACAATGGCAAGGTACAGAAGAATATCTGCTTGATTAGTCATACATATAGTACATTAGACAAAGCTCTGGAAGATTCGTAACAAAACAAGGGCTTGCCAGAAACTGGATTGAATCGAATTAAGAAGATGGAAGCAGGAAAGGGGGGGGTGGGGGGCAAAGTAGAGAGTAAATGAGGGTGCTAAATTGGTCCCTGTGCCTGGGCATCTGCTTCTGAAAGAAAGTTGGGGTGGGAAGAGGAGTGTGGGGGCAGAGATGAGGGATGAAAGGAGGGATGGAGGGAGAGAGAAGTCTGTCAATAGTGAGGTGCATGTATTCAAAAAGAGCCGAGAGAGAGAGAGAGAGAGAGAGAGAGAGAGAGAGAGAACGGAACATATATAAAACATTTCTGACGGCAGAGAAGTACAAATTATAGAAGCTTTTCTCTCATAGGGTCTTGAAAATTGCTTCCTTATTCCGGTTCTTATGCAATCAGCCTTAGTTCTCATGCCAGGGAGAAATTTTGTTTGTATCAAAAGCAGTTTGTGTTTATATATGTATCATTTTAAATCTTTTTCCATATGTAACTGTGTAAATGCATATGTATAGTAGATGTGTGTATCTTCGAAGAATAAGACGGAGGGAGTAAAATAAATCAATGAAAAAAAAATCAAGCAACGCTAAAAGGAAAGTTCAGGCAATGTATATGTGCACGTGTTTGTACTTTTTTTCAACCTAAGGATTGTGTGTGTGTAAATGAATACATGTGTGTGTGTGTGGGGAGTGCCCTCAACCATCCTGCACATGGTTGGTGGACACATTCTAAACTGTCAATCATGAACACACACTGTGCACAGTTGTCTTGAGCAAACCCTGGACTTATACACACACGCGTTATACACACTTTCTCAGGAGGTTCTAATTGAGGAGAGTGTGTCAGAGTGATTATATCAGTCCCTCCAGGTTTTTCAAGGAAACTCTGCAATATTTGGAGGTGCTTGCAATTTTTCAAAATTGCTGCAGATTTTCCACAGATTTGAGACAAGACATATCATGTGACGTCATCACATTATGCGTTCAGCTAAAGCCCTCTTCGAGTAACATGAATCGAACGTGAGTACAGATAAAAGGTGTTATTTACCAACAAACATCATTGTAAGAGACCATTCAAGTAGTTTGGCCAGAACAATCACAAAAAAACTCCTGTACAGACTGTTATGTAAAAGTATTCAAGTCACTGGATGATCATTTTCACACGTATGTGCTAGCAGGGTTAAGAATCGTCTTGGGGACTATAGCATATACTGTACATACAGAAAGTAACAGTGTGTGACCTATTAAGCCTGTATTCTCTGACGAGTGCAACGGAAACAGCTGCAAGCAAAACTGTGTACCATCCCTCCTTCACACACCCTAATTCATGGCCCGGGCGGTGCAGTAAAGTCCACTCCATGGGCTCCAGTTCAGCTCTTAAAAGCTTCTGTTCCCTCTTAGGAGTTAAAGAACTTACAGTCCACTTATTCTGTGGGGTTAGGGAGTTCCCACAAAATGAGAGGCCGTGGGTGCTTACTTTTGGTATTTATGTGTTAAAGTGTGATGTCTTTTTAATCCTGTCCTTTTATTACCTCTGATGTGTAATGAAGGCCTTGAGTTAAATCAAATCAATAAGTACAAGTTAAAAGAATACTCCTCTGCTCCATCCACCACATCTGCAGCATGTGTTCAGTCTTCACACAGAGTCATTTCTATGTTTTCTTGTACCATACAGTACTGTACTGATTAAGGAAGGAAACCTGTTTATGCACAATATGCTTGTAATTGAATTCTAACTGCAATTGTTGAACAGCAAACAACAAATATTCATTAGAAATGCATATTTTTCATTTTCATGAATTCTTCACTCAAAGAGTTAGATACAAAGCAAAAACTTTAAATAGAAAAAAATATATAAATCCATCCATCCATCCATCTTCTACTGCTTACTCCTTCTTCAGGGTCACGGGGGACCTGGAGCCTATCCCAGGGAGCATCGGGCACAAGGCAGGACTGCTACTGTTCTCGCTTGTGCCCGTGGACTATCCAGCTGTTCTCTATTTTCTTTTTAGTTCTGATGAATAACTGTAGTAGCTACTTTATATATAGATTCTAAAGCTAACTAGTTAAATACAAAATAAATAATGCACTAATCAGCTAGGCTTTGTGATTACTTCATTGACAGATTAGCAAAGCAAGCAAACTATTATAGCTCCATATACTCATAGCAAACAGGAAATGGAAACTATGTGCTACTTGTTGCACCTTCAGTATATATAGTAGCTCCATATTTTAAAGGTTTATTGATGGAATTCAACAGCTGCCCTTACACTTCCATTATAAGTGCGTTTGAAATGTTCTGATCTTGAAACGAGTCAAAATCTTGTTTGTGGTAATCACATATATGCTGCAGATATGTACAGTGGAGAGAGATGAGTATTCCTTTAAAGACCAATGTTAGTCATTTCTATCAATAGTGCTGACATTAAGCAAAATGAGAAAAGCTCAAGCGTGATGAAATGACAATCACTGTATGTATGTGTCTGTGTTTGTGTTTCCGTAGGTGGCAGTAGCGTGTGGCTCTACATTAGAATTGCCCCAGGAAGACGTATGTGCTTCTGGTCACTACACCAGCGGTGGCGAATGCTGCATGGAGTGTCCACCGGGGGAGGGTGTAATCACCCCGTGTGGAGATACTCAAACCGAGTGTGGCCAGTGCCTTGACAGTAAGTACATACTGCACACACACACACACACACACACACACACACACACACACACACACACACACACACACACAGGGTGAAAAGCAGTCATTATGTGGCTTCATGCAGCCTCTTTGATGTGTGTGTGAGGCTGCAGTTAACAGCATACGCGGTGTCTGATTACTTTCATTAGGAGCATTTTTCTGGCCAGTGCAGCGTGTCCTGGCGGATCTCCTACCTGATCCCAGATGCCAGTTTTTGTGTTGTTAATTGATACAATGCTTGGAAAGATAATATGTGCTTGAGTTGGGATGCTTTCTATAGAATCTGCTGACACATTTACTGTGAAGACAATGTCATGTAGGTTGGGTATGTTCTTGTATATTTACTCATTGTCATAATAAAGAAATCTTCACTTTGTCCTCTTCTGTAATAAATTCCTGATATAATGTAAAGACAACAACCAGGGACTACATAGGGCTCTCTGTGCACCTGAAACATTTGGATCGATGAATAAGATAAAAACAGCACAAAGGCTTTAAATAGCAGTCCCAAGACAGCTCACTTGTTTTTTTTTGTTTTTGTTTTTGCAGCACAATGGGTGTGGAGTGATTCGTGTGAAGAAAGAAATATGACCCTCTTAAACAGTGGGAGGTTCAGGTTTAGGGTGGAGGCACTTCTCCTAACACCCAATCCATAATATGTTTAACTTTTATTCTAAATATTAATAATAAGAATTTTTTTTGTTCTCAGGATATACTGTATTTGTAAAGTCATAAGGTGAGATTGAGCATCAGATAGCTTCAAGGGGTTCATCTAAATTCCTAACAAATCTTATCTCTAAAGTAACAGATGTGAGCAAGAATGAATCCATCTGCTGCTGAATGCACTTTGTATTTATCAAAGCAGCTAGTTTGGTTGGTCAGTTATTATCATGCTAGGTAACTAAAGAGATGAGGAATAAAGCTTCCGTTAGTTCACCTTAGCTAACGTTTTTCTACATTCCTTGGATCTTCAGTGAATGGGTCAATAACTTGCCATGAGTGTGATTTCAGGCAGACATTTTTTTTGTACTTTTAGTAAAAGGGCATTTAAACATTTTTCTGAGAGGAGAGTCACGGCTACATGAAAAGGGAACTCTTTTTTCTTAGCTTAATGTAGAATATACAGTTTAGCTTGGAAATTTAGAATGACCCTTTAGAAAATTACCTAAAATATCGTCAGATTAAAAGTAAATAAAGAGAACCCAATGAAACCAATAAGACAAAAATATTATATTAAATATACTGCTCAAAAAAATAAAGGGGACACTTGGAGTTACATTGTACTGTTTAAGTGTTCCCTTTATTTTTTTGAGCAGTATATTATACCTGATCACATATTTACTGAGGAAAATGGTCCAATATTACATATCTGTGAGTGGAAAAAGTATGTGAACCTTTGCATTCAGTACATGGTGTGACCCCCTTGTGCAGTAATAGCTAAAAGTTTGTGGTAACTGTTGATCAGTCCTGCACATCGGCTCGGAGGAATTTTAGCCCAATCCTCAGTACAGAACAACTTCAACTCTGGGATGTTGTCTTCCTGCATTGTTTTGCCGCATGGCCCACTTATTCTTTAGATTCTGTTCATTTTCCTTTAGAATTCACTGGAATAATTCAGAATTCATTGTTCCATCAATGATGGCAAATCATCCTGGCCCAGATGCAGCAATATAGGCCCAAACCATGATACTACCACCATCATGTTTCACACATGGGATAAGTTTCTTATGTTGGAATGCTGTGCTTTCCTTTCTCCAAACATAATGCTTTCCATTTGAACCAAAAAAATCTATTTTGATCTCATCCATCCACAAAACATTTTTCCGAAACCCTTCTGTCTTGTCCACATGATCTTTAGCAAATTCAGACAGGTAGCAATGTTTACTTTGGAGAGCAGTGACTTTCTCTTTGCAACCCTGCCATGCACATCATTGTTGTTCAGTTTTCTCCTGATGGCGGACTCATGAACATTAAAATTAGCCAATGTGAGAATGGCTGTTAGATGCTTAGATGATACTCTGGCTTCCTTTATGTCCTCTTGGACAATTACACATCTTGCTCTTGGAGTGATCTTTGCTGGTCAACCACTCATGGGGAGGGTAACAATGGTCTTAAATTTCCTCCCTTTGAATACAGTCTGTCTGACTGTGAATTGGTGGAGTCCAAACTCTTTAGAGATGCTTTTGTTACCTTTTGGCAGCCCAATGAGCATCAACAACTCTTATTCTGAGATCCTCAGAAATCTCCTTTGTTTGTGCCATGATACACTTCCACAAACAGGTTTTGAGAGATCAAAACATGTTTGTTCACTCACACCATTGATTGAAAACACCTGACAAATTTCACCTTCAAATTAACTGCTAATCTTAGAGCTTCACTTACTTTTGCTACTCACAGATATGTAATTTTGGATAATTTTTTCCTCAATAAGTAAATGTCCAAGTATAATTACACACACACACACACACACACACACACACACACACACACATATAAACAAACTTTTTTGTTTAGTAGTTTTGTTTAGGCCAACTACCTAGTGGATATAACAGTGTTACCATGTTGTCTTGGAATTATGGCGTTTTCCAGACAACACTTTTGGAGTTTCTACTCAAAGCTGTTCAACCAGTGAGCACTCACTGATCAAAGATGCTCATGGATATCCAACACTGGGCCAGCATGGCTTTAATTGGGTTATAAAAAGATGTTAGTGGTTTAGGTTTTATGGTCCATATTAAGTTTTACAGCTTGTATAGAAAACGTTAACTTTGGCCACATCATCAAAAACATTTTTATGCATCTTTGTACTCACTTGGGCATGTCCTCAGTAGTTAGACTTTTTTTAAGGCAATCATTTATTAGGATGAGTATGAGGACATTCATAACATGATAATAAATGAGCTATAAATAGGTAGTGTAGCGAGTTAAACTGAGTCAAATCCTGACATTACACTCGCCATTTAAGTGTCTTGAAGTCATTGCCATTTTTTCCATCATGTTGGTTTGTAATAAGATGTTTGTAATAAGAAGTCTCATGTCCAAACACTGTCAGAAAATTCTGGCTGCCCGAGTGGTAATTATGAGTTATGACACGAACACGTGGACACTTCGCAAGATTGTAATTACTGTAATCCTGGCATAATGTGCTGTACTTATCATAGAACTCAGTGGAAATGGTGTTGTTGTGAGTCACGTTTTTTTGTAGCAGCACAGGCAACATGCTCTATACAAACGTGCTCCATACAGTGCTAGTGTGAATACAGACTCAAACAGAAGACTTGGGATAAACTACCTAGTGCAAATATTTTTTATCTGCAGCCATAGAACATCCATCCATCCATCCATTTTCCATGCCGCTTATCCTACATAGGGTCGCTGGTGAGCCTGCAGAACTTGGGGTACAAGGCGGGGGACACCCTGGATGGGGGCCAGCCCATCGAATGGCACAGTCAGCACACATTCACACACTATTGTCATATAGGAAATGACAATCATCCTATAATGCATGTCTATGGACTGGGGGAGGAAACCGGTGAACCCGGAGGAAACCACCGAAGCACGGGGAGAACAAGCAAACTCCGTGCACACAGGGCGAATGCAGGCACCTATAGTCTTTTTAGTGAAATTTAGGCTAACCATTCAGCTTGTATGGTAATCTAATTCAAGCCTGTATGGTAATCTAATACCTTCCGTGTGAGGTGGAAATTCTAGTTACATATTGTAAAAGCAATTGTTTAAAATACGATTTTAGCAAATTTTATTCAAATATAAGAACTACAGGTAATCAGAATTTATATTAAATGATAAAACACGAGGATGCACTGAACTGATGTGAGTGCAAACCTATGAGCATATCAGTTTCAGTGCCAATACTACACAAAGCAGACAAAGCAATAAACAAGGCTTCCTTTAAGGCCTCTTGCCTCTTCCGACATTCTGCATAAACAATAATAAAGTTTGCACTTCCTAAAATCATAAAAGAATCAGTAGAAATTTTGTAGTAATCAGTAATACCATGATGCTCATATCCTTCCAACACATTTGATACTGTTTAATTTGATAAGAGTAAGGATTTATAAAGCACTATGTGGCATCACCCAGAAGATGATGGGTTCCCTTTTGAGTCTGGTTCCTCTCAACGTTTCTTCCTCATGTCTTCTCAGGGAGTTTTTCCTTGCCACCGTCACCTTGCTCATTAGTGATCTAGATGTACAGTATATCCAGATTTCTTTAAAGCTGCTTTGTGACTATTGTTAGAAATGCTTTACAAATTAAATGTAATTGAATATTAATGTGTTGGTTCCACTTTGATCTGCTAGAACAGCTTCACTGTGCCTTGGCATAGATTCTACAAGTTTCTCGAACTGTACTGGAGTGATGAACATCATTCTTCCAAAAGATATTCCCACAGTAGATATTTTCTGATAATGATGATGAAGAGCACTGTCTAACACATTGCTCCAAAATCCACCATAATTGTTCAATTGGTTGAAATCTGGTGGTTGTGAAGGCCATAGCAACTGGATAGAAATGTTTCATCAATAAGATCCCTTAGTCTAGATTAGTCTCAGTTACAGACTTCCCTCTAAGGGGACGAGTAGACCCAAACCATGACAGAAAAATTCTATACATAGCATAACAGAGCTGTTTCCTTTAACCTGTCACACTTCTGTATATGTATACAAATAATATGACTGTAATATTCTATCTAAACCTGCATATACATATATACATATTACATATATATATATATATATATATATATATATATATATATATATATATATATATATAAAACAAACTTATTTTCATATGCATATACACATACACACATGCCTTGTCGTCCTGCAATTATCAGCAGATACTGAAAAATGTATCTGTCCACTCTGTCTCTCTCTCTCTCTCTCTCTCTCTCTCTCTCTCTCTCTCTGTTCCCTAAGCAGACACTCAATGTTCCCTAAGCAGATATCATTATTGGCACATTTAACTTGTCTAAAGACTGAACAAAACCTCCTCCCAGTTGTGCTTGAGTCTGTGTTTACAGTCACACTTTGTACTCACCTAATGAAGTGGAAATGAAGGTGTTCAGTACAGCAGCTCTTTCACACCAACAAGGTCTTACAGTCTGGAACTCCAGCTGATTGGTAATGGTGAGAATTTGGCAAAAGCACGTTTATTTAATGAGGCATTTACAGACAGGTGAGAGATGAAACTGTGACCAGGGATGTTTGTCTGTTACATATTTTATCCATGTGAGAGAATAAGAGATGGAGAGTTTTCATTCATTTCCATTAAACGTTTAATCCTGGTCAGGTTCAGTGAATCCTAAGTCTATGGATGGGATGTTAGTCCAGTGCAGAGTGCCATGCATACACATTCACACCTAAATGATAAGAAAGCAATTTTAAATATATGTAATGCTTAACATAAAAGGTCTTATCTTTCATTTATCAAAACATCAAAATAGTTTATTGCTTTTTACTTTCCCCGCATGATGTCAAAAAGGACAGATTAAACTATTCTCAAAATCCCTGTTTTCTCAAAAACTTAAAAAGTATTTCACATAAATATAGGTGCAGGCAGTATCCAATTATCACTGGATAAGTAAGGGTTCTTAGCGACCAAAATGATTTTCCTTTCTGCTAGGGAAACACTCTCTTGAAGGCTTCTATATAGAGCAGCGCTGTCTCATCTTATCGACAAAGGGCCGGTGTGGATGCAAGTTTACATTCCAACCAAGCAGGAGCCACACCTGATTCCACCTGTTTAATCAGTTGATCTTGGCTTTCAATAGACTCAGGTGTGGCTTCTGCACCCACACCGACCGTGTCCAGAGAAGATTGGATACCCCTGACATAGAAACTATAAGGGTTGCCCCAGCGTGACTTCAGAGTACTTCAAAACTAACCAATTACATTGTTACTCACACTAACAGATTAGCAGATGATTTTTAAAAAATATATATATATTCTTTCTACCATTTTTACATCTTACCACATATTCCTGTTCAATTTTTTTTTATTTGTTTCAGAAATAATTGGACTTTTTTTTTTACTTATTTTTTTAAAGGTAATGATTGTGATTGCAAGTAAACTTGTCCAAGTGTATGTAATTGCAAACAACTGCAATTGCAAGCAGTTAAAATGCTTTTGGTTAAATTACTTTGGCCATCTAGATCCTTCTGGTTCATGTTGCGCTAGGTCATAGGCCAAAAGTCAGTCCATTAACTCTACTCATGAGAGCAATCTACTGCAATCAAAATAATAAAGGCAATTAACACACCATTTTACAATGTACACTCATTATCAGGACTTGTTTAAATGTGTGCTGTTAATGTCAATGTCCTGGCAGTGCGGTGGGAAACACATCAGGATGTTAGAATATATAGTTCTAGCATTATTGTTATTTGGATAGGAAGTGAATTTTCTACATTTCTTTGAGCATGAAGTTTTGAACACAAGTGTGAGCACAAGTAGAACACAAGTAGAGTACTTGCACTATAAAAGCATGCTATGTGTCATATGTAGGTCAGAGTGATAAAGTGAATGCTAGTTTGTAGAGCTGAGAGTGCTGATCTGTCAGAGCCCGAAAACTGTAAGATGTTGTAGCGACCCATTCATAATTAATGAAAGAGAGAGGGATACATGAAGAGAAAGAGATGGGTTGGGTGTGTTGTTAGCTGACTAGACAGTTTTGTAGCACATTTGAGCCAGTTTTGCCAGTGGACTAGTTTTCGTTGTCCATATGTGAAGCAAGCAGACAGACCAGTTTGATCTCAGCTTTAATTGGTCAGTACTAACTGTGAATATGTTTATGTTAGTGTGGACAAAGTCTTCTCCCAAAAGCATGGTTCGAGGGCAGCTGGCATTGTATTTGCACCACAAGCAGGGATTTCGATATTGTAGCTATATGTGTGGCACGTGATGAAAGGGCATATTTGTTGTCCGTATCATTCTACACACCCCCTCTCTTGTGTAGCAGCTTGCAGCCTTCTACTTCATGGCATGTACAGATGTTTAGATGTAATGATTACCATCAGTGTGTTGCCCTGGTTATTCAGTGTAAATAGGCCCTTCCGGATATCTCACGTCGATGTGACGCATTTTAAACCTCGGGGTAAAAATAGAATTTTGCTAACAAACTGCCTGGATGTGTTTGTGCTTTTTGCATGTGTGATGTTGGTTCATAATAGCCTCCATTCACAAGCCAACGGGATCATTTAGACAGCCTGTGTTAGTGAAATGAATACCGGGGAAGGACTGTTTCAAATAAGAATCAGGCATTTTTTTCCCTAATCAAACAAAACCAACGAAGGGGTTTATTTGTTTGCATGGTGCAGTTTCTCTGCGAGACCCAATCCGGGACCTGACAAGGCATATTAAAAATAGCTATTTCTCTATAACAAATGGTTTAATTAATGGTAAAAAAAAGAGCATTCTGCATGTAACAGTTACTGTGTTGTTTGGAGTGTTATGTACGATTCTGTTGCACCATGTCTCATTGTTGTGTTTTTGTCCACCACTGTCCTGGTACTATAATACCCACAAACTGAGGCAATTCTAGAGGATATGCGCACAAACCAAACGTTTAGTTAGTTATATAAGGTATGAGAGCAATGCATGCCAATTCTGCCTACCTAGGGTGAATTTGTCAATGGATGTAGTTCAATCGATGGAAATTCATGTTTTCTGATATAATTCAATGCGCCTATACAGTCAACAACTGATCAAACAAGAGCAAACCCAAGAGTGCAAGTAGTTCTAGCAGTTCATAAGTTAGCCAAGGAACTTATACTAAGTAATAGTACATTGTGAAGATATGAATACTGTGGTATTAGAATAGTGGGTTTTCCTGGGAGTCGGGTATCAGAATCAAAATCAGAAGTGGAGAGTATTTGTTTGGCGGCTGAAATGGTGCTTAGAGTATCAAAAAGCCCACCACTATCCAGCATTCATTCATTCATTCATTCATTCATTTATTCATCTATCATGAGGAAGCACTTTATCCTGGTCAGGGTCATGGTAGATCAGGAGTCTATTTCAGGAACATGGGTATGAGGCAGGAATACACGCTGAATAGGACACCAGTGTATTGAAGGGGACCTAGGGGTAAATTAGCAAAACTCCTCCTAGACAGTAACCCAAGCTCAGGATTGCCAATGTACCAGCCTTCCAACCTGTAGTACTCAGCATGTATTACAGAAATCTGTCATACAACTAAGGGGAAATCCCTTCTGCAGTCAACCAATCCATATATCTTGGAAGAAGATACATTTTTTCTTCATTGAAGACATAACAATTGTTTTAGGGAGGTTGTAGCTCAGCTGTTAAGACGTTGGACTTCTGATTGGAAGTGAGACTGTGCCTTCAAATCCCAGCACGAACATGACCCTTAACCCTCAACTGCTCAGTTGTATAAACTAGATAATTGTAAGTAGCTCTGGATAAGGGCATCCACCAAATGCTGTAGTGTAATGTAAATGTTTTACAAAATGCTAATGGAGTAGCTAATAGCAACTGTGCTAATGAGCCAGGCTGACCTTTCCAATTTGATTGTAGTCCATCAAAATGGACTTCCACTCTCCATCTTTATCATGAGGAGTTATTTATTTATTTTTCCAGCATTCAAACTAGAAAAAAAACTTACTGTAAGAGGTGAGTAGACATGTTCACACCAAATGTACTGAGAGTTACTGAAAGCATTTATTTAAGTTTCTGTTTAACATGGCAGCTGGCTATTTTTTTTGTTTGTTTTTACATTGTGTAATTCTGCGGTAGTCAGTATCTCATGACTTAGTCCTCGAAGTCAGTTGTGAAATCAGTTTTTACTTGGCTGAATTACAAATGTCTTGAGGGCGCTAGTTTTAGTACAGGAAAAAAAAAACAGTTTCACTCCAGAATGATGAAATGCTTTTCAGGAGGAACATCAAAGCCAGAGAGATATACAGAGAAAAATGTGTGTTTTGGGTGGAGGAGATTGGTGGATCTGGGACTTTGCTCTAGGTGTTTTCACATCAGAAGTATTCACCTGCTAATTGCCAAACTGACTACCAACTTCGCATGAACTACTCTGTTGAAGTATGATCATTAATCAAAAATGCTTTCTCTGTTTCAACCTTACAGACTAAGAAAAAAAAACCCAAAACTAACAGGAGACAGACGTGGTTCTGAGTGTGTATTTACCAGTTCTGCTTCTGGAGTCCACCTGCACTGCACATTGTAGCATTTTTTCCTTTCTAACATACCTGACTCGTTTATGAACAAGGCTGTGGGTGTGTTTGGGTAAGGGAAACATTTGCAGTGCATCAACACATGACACGAAGAAACACATGGGTTTGTGCAAGATGCTGGGTAACACGTGTAGGTTCCAGTGACCCTATAAAACCCCAAAACAAACCTAATGGTCAATCTGACCCTCCCAAACTTCAATTTAATTCAATTTCAAGCGTATAGTGCTTTAACAATAGACATTGTTCCAATGCAGCTTTTCAGAAATTAGATTGAGAAGATTTAGATTCCTAATGAGTGAGCCAGAGATGACAGTGGAAAGGAAAACTCCCCGAGGACAACACTGAGAAAAAACAGACTCAAAAGGGAACCCATCCTGTTCTGGATGATACAGAATAATGGGATCATAAATTGGCATTAAAAATGATCATTACACTTATACAGTTTTATACTATAAAATCAAACAGTATTTATTTATTTGAAGAATCTTTAGTGTGAGTGTGCGATTGTGTCCTGCAGTGGGTTGGCACCCAATCCTTGGTGTCCCCCGCCTTGCACCCCGAGTTCCCTGGGATAGGTTCCAGCCTCCCCTGTTATATTGTTATATTTGAATCATAACGATAAGCCACAAACATAGTAAACTACATATTTACAGTTTGATTAAATACATAAAAATTTGAGTTATTTGGATTACAAAATGATATGCGAAGCCTACCTAAAGCCTAGACCAATTACACAGGACCTGGCAACCCTGCTGAATGCCTCAAAGTGAGTTACCTAAAAACTATTCTTCCCCTAAACCATTACAGATGCCCCCTGCAAAATCCTCTTTACCCACTGACATAGACTTTGTGAATAATTTATTGACTTTCTAATTATATCTGAAAATAATGCTGCAAGAATATGCAATATTAATGCTGTATTTTTGGAAGACCACACCAAACCTCCGGTTGGTGAAAAATAAACTGACATTGTGGTTACTTTACACAATCTCTAGCTTCATTTTAGCAGTCCTTTTTATGTCACCAGTATATATTTGTAGTATCTAGCTGCAGCACAAAATCCTTGCTTAGACAAACTAAAATACTCTTATATAATGAAAGTATGCTATTTTGTAACATTAGCTACCTAACACATACAGACTAATTAACAACTAACAATCTTTTACATAACATTAGTGCTAGCTACATCACCAACCCTTTAGCTGACTTGTTAAGTTGGTGAAGTGTTTCATGCTAGAAAGCTAGCTAATTTATTTACCTTTAGCTAGCTAACCAGGCTAACTTAGTTATCATGAGCAATCAAAAACAATAGTAATCTAACAAACATTTGCTAGCTGTATGTAACTTTTTATTACAGGATATTTCTCGAATAATTTTTTAATAATAATAATAAAAAAAACCTTTTTTTTCAAAAGTGAATTGATTCATTTCAATTCCTTTCCATTACTGGAGTTAGCGCCAGCATTCGCACATCATTTCTGTCTGATTATTTTCTGATATACACTATAAAAAACATGTTACACACTAACATTCAGTTTCAACTGAACGTCTGATTTTTTGCTGTTTTTTTTGTCTTTGTTTTTTTTTGCACAGGAGTAGAGTTTAATAGACTTAATTATATTTATAATTCTTGAATCTGGTTGGTCAGAAGGTGTTGGTCAGCAGCTGACAGTAGTTTTAGCTGCAAGGCAAATCTTTATCATTATAGACATTATATACTGTTTATATAGTCATAGCTACTTCACTTATATGACTTGTGTGCTGGACAATCCCCAGTAATCTAAGCCTAAAAATAAACACATTTAAAAAAAAAGTGATATTACGTAACAAAGAAAATGGTATAATCATTGATATGGTGATGTTTGCGAAGATGTCTCGAGTGTCGGCTCTTTGTAATGGTCAGTAAATTTTCCTCCACAGGAGACTTCAGGACAGGTGACTTTCAGGTTTTTGTTTCAAGATGCATTTATTTAGAAACGAGAGAGGCTGGTGTGGAAATGATTGAGTGTGTAGCTGTTATAACATAGGTGATAACAGGAACTAACTTGTCTTGCGGACATCCCAAAGCATTAAAGGCAACTTTAAATGGATCAAATTTAAACCTTGATGTTTTTTGCTGAATATAATAATGATTGGCATTGCAGTGGTATAAGAGGAGCAAAACACTTCAGGGTTCTCTGTTACAGGGAAATAATGACGTTTGTATTGGTCCCCCGTCGTTTATAATTTTCTTACAAGAGCACGCCCGGAAGTGTTTTATTTTTTATGTATTTCTAAGTGAAGTGTGGTGGAACTTGTTGATTATCTGAGTGTATCAGTGTATTCATGATCGTAATGTGCTTAATGCAGTGCAACTGTACTTCACTCAGAGTTTTTAGATAATGCAGTGCAACTGTACTTCACTCTCAGTCCTTGTGTCTATACACAAAGATCGATCCTTTAATGAGATAAACAAAAGCACTGTCCACACAAACACACACAGAAAATCAGATCAATGTGGGCGACCTTTCCAGCGACTCCCAGTAAACGCTATTATCCACATTACTCCTCTTCCATCTTTTCTGGCATTTTCTCCTCTGTTTCCCCTCCTCACTCTCAGTTCATCCTCTTGTGTTTCCTCTCCAGTTTCAGCGTGTTCTTGTCTTGCCATCATCATCATCCATCTCGCTTTCCATTTCCTTCCATCCTGCCTGACCTCTCCTCAGGAAGTCTTTAAAAGCTTATTTGCTTATTTATTCATTCACTTAATTTTGTTGTTTTTCACTCACATTTCTCTCTCTCTCTCTCTCTCTCTCTCTCTCTTGCTCTCAAGTTCACTCAATTTAATAGTAGCCCACTTCTAGAAGCACAGTATTTCCACCATGAATTGCACTTTGTTATAGTTATTCATTCATTTATCCATCTTTCTATTACACCTCTTTTTTTTCTTTGTATGCCATTTCTTTCAATCTTTCTTTCTTTCTGTCTTTCTTTCACTCAAGCTCACTCAATTTAATTTGCAGTGTTTCAGTGACTGCTTTATCCTGGTCAACGTCGCAATGGATCTGCAGTCAATATACAGTATGCACACACACATTCATGCACTCATTCATGTAGGCCTGATTTAGACTGATTAGGAGGTGGGAGGAAACCGGTGGACCTGCAGGACACCCACTCAGATGCAGGGGCAAATAGCCAACTCGACAGCCCATTATTATGTTCATTATGATGTTTATTATTATTTTATGAATGAATAAATCAAAGACTACATAACTGTGTCTCTGTTTCTGTGCAGGTGAGACGTACTCGGACAAATACAGTTACACGGACAAGTGTCAGACCTGTACAGAGTGCACCGGGCTCATGCGCATGGAAACGCCATGCACTGACTCAAACGATGCTGCGTGTGTGTGTGATTATGGCTATTACATGAGTGACGTGACTGGTGGCTGCGAGCCGTGCACAGTGTGTCCACGTGGTCATGGGGTCTACGTGCGCTGTGAGCCTGACCGCGACACGATATGTGAGCCGTGCGAGGATGACACCTACTCAGACCAGGAGAGCTCGCTGGATCCATGCTTACCCTGCACCGTCTGCAACGATGGCTCGGAAGAATTAGAAACACTGAGGGACTGCTCGCCCATAGCCGACGCCTTGTGTTATGGTGAGAGACGTATACTGTATTTTCCAGAATATAAGGACGCTTTCACAATGTGGTATGTAGGCTGTTTGAATCAATCCCTGGTGTGTTTATTCAGCTAGTGCGCTTTGTTTGGTCTACAGCAATCTACCTCTAAGGCAAGCTTAGTGACAGTCAGTGCAGAGTATTTCAGTTTCAAGAGCATTATGGAAATGTATACAAATATTGAATTAAATTTAAATTTATTTGTATAAGGCGTTTGACAATGGACATTGTCACAAAGCAGCTTTATAGAAATATATAAATTCAAGATATAAAATATACATTTCTAAATTGATCCCTAATGAGCAAGCCAGAGGCGATGGTGACAAGGATAAACTCCCTGAGACGACACGAGGAAGAAACTTTGAGAGGAACTAGACTAAAAAAAACAAACAAACATTGACACCGGATGCAATTGTAAATAATTTCCCTTTTTAAACTGTATTTCCCTTTTCCCCCCCCTTTTTTAACTTTGAACTATATAGTCAAAAAGTGCAATTGTGTAACAAGGAACTTGTGATCTTATGAGCAACATGTGAATATGAGCATCAGAGTCATTTCTGAATTCATTATAGTTTTAAATTGAAGTCTATTTTTTTTATCATCTGTTCAATGATGGTGACTCGACTGGAAAACTGGAAAACAACAAACATCTCATGTGACCATAACTGCTGTACATCCGAAGTTCTTAGCTCCAGTTCTTCAGACCACACCACAGTGAGTGGTGAAGAATGGATTGATAATTACCTGATGAGTCACATGTTAGAGGAGAGAAAACACAATGATGTAGACCAGAGTGGGTCACCAAGCATAGCACAAAGAAGGTTTTGTTTAGAGGGTTAAGTGATTTGACTACAAAATATAAAGCAGTGTTTTTATTTGGTTTTTTGATCACAGGAATTTGGCATACTATCAGTTTTATTCTATCAAGCAGTCTGTTCAGGATTTTGCAGAGTTTTTTTGTGATTGTTGTGGCCGGAACTGAAAGTTTTTTGAGCTTTTTTTTTTTTTGCATAAAAACTACTTGAATTAGTGAAATTTCAATTCCACAAATAAATTTTGCGTTGATGTTTGTTGGTAAATGAGACTTTTTAACTGTACTCATGTTCGATGCATGTGAATCAAAGAGTGCTTTGGCTGAATGCCTGTCGTGATGACATCACATGAAACGTCTTGGACCAAATCTTCGGAAAATCTGCAAAATCACAAAATCCTGGAGGGACTGATCAAGCAACTGATGGCATGTTGTGATTATTTTATTATATATTTCAAAGTATTTTATTCCTCTTTTACCACAGCGCAGCCAAATATACAATTTCTGTCATTTATTAAACACTTGGGTTATAACAGCTATAAACTGTTGTTCCCCCACATGCTCTTAAAGTTAATAAGACAAAATAACACAGCTTGAAACCACAAAATGCAACATCCTCAGCACTTATTTTCCTTTGCGATAAAAGAATAAACGTGAAGTAAAATTTCCTTACCCCATTAACACCCTCACTAAGATAAAAGCAATGGACATTTGTTTTCTTTGCATTTTTTATTTCCTTGGGGCAATAACAACAACAATTAATGTTTATTTTTTTAACAGCCCATCAATTTTTTTTTAGACTTATTGTCTTTTTTTTATCGGCCAAAAGTCACTTCATGGTAAAAGTATAAATACATTTACCAAATACCAAAAACATTTAGAAAAAGTCAAATAAGGGTATTATAAGAATAAGAGGTGGATGTCTGTTGCTAACTTCCTCTAAAGCGGCAAACAGAAAAGTTACAATATTTCAAGAAACGTCAACATTTAGTGCATGTTTCTAACATAACATACCTAAACCGAGTGGTAGAGATGGATGAGTTAAGATAGACACTTTTTTCTATAAGATGTAGAAACATAAAAAAAAAAAGCAAAATGTACTCTACCAAATGGTTGAGAAGAAGGTTAAAGAACTCTTCACCATATCAACGATTATACATTTCTTGACACCTTTTAAATCCACTTCTTAGTAGTGTATAATAGATTATACAAGTCCCTGTGAATTAGTTGTTACTATAGAAACAGTAGCGTACAAGGACTAATATAAACCTATTAAAGAGTATATATAAAGAGTACATGATCACATAGCAGTGTAAAGCGCAGTCAAAAAGTTCGCTTGAGTAAATGTACTCATGCTTAAAAAATGAAGTAATAGTTAATGCAGTCTTTGCAATAACTACACAAATGTAAAATAACACAAAATTATTTCAACTAATCAAACCCACTTGATTCATTATTAATATGCAATGCAGATGTTAATGAAAGTTGTGCTCTGTAAAATAATAAGGATGGAAGCCAGATTTAGATATACAAGGGTGAGTCAAATGAATATATATATATATTTTTATTGCATTGTTTATTGCAAACAGACCTCATTTTACATAATCTCCATTTTGTGCAATTCAAGTCTTCCAGCGCTTAATGAATTTTGTTTTAATTCAATTCTAATTTATGTCGCACTTTTAAGCTTTTCAGTTGACTAATCCTCGTAGATTTAGTCGTTTTTTCAGTCAGTGTTTTCATCCATAAATTCATTCATCTCAACAGCTGTCTACCTTATTGTGACGTTTGATCTTTGAAATATCAGAGCAGAGGAAGGCCTGACTACAAATACAACCAATTATCCATATACATAAATGAACTTGTAGAGAATTCAACATTACTTATGATGTAAACTAACATGGGAGAACACTCTGTGTCCTAGCTTGGTGCCAGTACCAACATGTTTAGTGATGCAAAATAAAATAGCATAATTAATTGTAAATGTAATTAAGCTAATGCATTCTTTGGACGCTCCAATTAGGTTTACTACTCTACATCACAAAAAAGAAAAAAAAATCCATAAATTCTCCTGACAGTGTTTGCTTGACTTCATGGGTTCAAGGGTTAATTAGGATCACTTCATCATGTGTCTGTTGTAGCGTGGCAGGTGAAGAGTCAAAGTTCAGATATGCAGTTAATGCAAATGTGGTCAACAAAGCAAGACGGTTTAAGAAGGTCCAAGTGCTGTTACTACTCTTTCATAAAATGATGCAAACAGTACTTCAGAGCTTGGAGTTTTATGGTCCCTCTCCTGCTTACTCACACACACACACACACACACACACACACACACACACACACACACACACACACACACACTCACTGACATGCCTAACATGATCAGACATCAGGACGTACCTCCTAAACAGCAATGCACCAATCCAATAACACGGCCTATAACACACCCTGTCCATCTGGAGAATCTGCTTCTGCTGGGTGGCTTTGTATTTAGTTCCCAGTGTCCTCATGAAAACATGGCAATTTTGAGAGCTTTATTTGGCTGTTACGGTTAAATTGAGGTGAAACCCCATGAAGATAGTAATAAAAGAAAATCTATACAGATAGTAAAACAGTGCAAGTTAATAATAAATTGTGTGTGTGTGTGTGTGTGTGTGTGTGTGTGTGTGTGTGTTTTTATATCTTGCTGTGGACCAAATGTCTATATAAGGATAGTAGAATCGACAGTTTTGATCTTATGGAGACTTTTGGCTGAGGAAAACAGCTGGATTAATAATTATGTCAGTGGAAGGTCCTCACAGGGATAGACTGACAAAATTGTGTGTGTTGGCATGATAATTCCTGCTAACTACCAGGCTGAAGTTTATGCTTTGAACTCAGGGATCCAGTTTGCATCAGCTGCTGCTTCAGCTGTCAGTGCAGCTGACTGTGCTCTAATCTCGATGAAGAGTAAATCAGAGCTGCTGTTTTTGCACTGGGGCTTTATTCTCATGCAGGTGCAAGTGTAGTAATCTGTTGAGTAATTCGGGCATACTGCTAATTTGGTTGGGTAAAAAGCCCAAATTGCCCATTACTCATCTAGCTTCTATTTTCAGCAGTAGAAATGAATGAACCTGAGCTGACGTTGGTGTGACAGCCATAATCTGCTGATGTAATTCGTTTTTGTTTCTTCTCTGGTAAACTTTCGCCCAAAATGGATCTAATATTACTGCTCACTGGGACTCTGTTTCCGCACAGGTGCCATTGTCTTTGTTGGAAATCTGTGGAGGAAAACAAAAGCTGCTGTCTTGGGTTCGGCTTTTATGTAAACGGACATAAAGCTGCTGATTCATCCTTAGGCTGTATGAAGAGGGAAAAAGAGCTGCAATTTTTTGCTTTGGACTCTGTAATGAAGGATAAAGAGCTGCCATTTTTGCATTGGGCTCCATAATAAGGGACAACAATCTGCCTTTTTTTTGTAGAGGGATAAAGAGCTTCTGTTTTCATTTCGTCCCATATATGGAGGAGCATAGAGCTGTGGTTTTTAGAGACATAGACCTGATATAGACCTGACATTTTCTTTGTATTTTATAGAATGGGACACAAAGCTGTTTGTGCTTTTGGGCTTTATAGAACAGGACATAGAGCTGCCATTGGTTTGGGTTTTCTGAAGAGACATAGAACTTGCTTTTTGCTTTGGTTTTACAGAAAGGGGCATGGAGCTGCCTTTTGCGTTGGGTTTTATAGAAAGGGACATAGAGCTGCCTTTTGCACTGGGCTTTATAGAAAGGGACATAAAGCTGCCTTTTGCATTTGGCTTTATAGAAAGGGACATAGAGCTGCCTTTTGCATTGGGTTTTATAGAAAGGGACATAAAGCTGCATTTTGCAATGGGTTTTATTGAAAGGGACATAGAGCTGCCTTTTGCATAGGGTTTTATAGAAAGGGACATAGAGCTGCCTTTTGCAATTGGCTTTATAGAAAGGGACATAGAGCTGCCTTTTGCAATGGGTTTTATTGAAAGGGACATAGAGCTGCCTTTTGCATAGGGTTTTATAGAAAGGGACATAGAGCTGCCTTTTGCAATTGGCTTTATAGAAAGGGACATAGAGCTGCCTTTTGCATTGGGTTTTATAGAAAGGGACATAGAGCTGCCTTTTGCATTGGGCTTTATAGAAAGGGACATACAGTAGAGCTGCCTTTTGCATTGGGCTTTATAGAAAGGGACATAGAGCTGCCTTTTGCATTGGGCTTTATAGAAAGGGACATAGAGCTGCCTTTTGCATTGGGCTTTATAGAAAGGGACATAGAGCTGCCTTTTACATTGGGTTTTATAGAAAGGGACATCGAGCTGCCTATTGCATTGGGTTTTCTGAAAAAACATATAGCTGCCTCTTGCTTTGGACTCTATAAAAAAGGTGTGTAGAGCTACCATGTTTGTTTCAAAGTCTATGGAGATAGACATAGAGCTTCCATTGTTAAAGCTTTGTATATGGTAATATAGAGCTTGGACTGGGATACTATCAGCTGCTGATTTAATTTGCCCTTTATGGAGAGGGATAGTGAGCCTAGATGTTCTCTTACTGGGAACTGGCCAACAATTGTAGAAATACTTGCTGACTTTGTTAATCTTCTTCTATATTTAACTTATATTCCCATGAAGAAATGTGCTTACATAGTAGGCTTTGACAATGCAGTGAGACATTTTCAGCATTTTTCACAGCAGAGGCAGCATTTGGTTTCAATAGTGAGCTTGGCTGTGAGCTTCAGTGTTGGATGAAGTGACTTCCTGGATTTAGTACTACTATTCCGGTACATTCCAGCAAAGGCTTGAATTGGATTTGCATTTGCTAGCTGTGCCACATGGCTGGTGTGTGTGTGTGAGCATTTGGCCACCTGCTTGTAGTGGAGATGTTAAGTGTTATCTGTGTACAGATGGAGGGCATAAATCAAGGAGGCTCTATAAGTGCAAGTTATAGTTACACATATACACACACACACTTCATTGGCAGATGTCCATTTGCCTTTGATCACATCAGTCCATATGTCTCTGTCTGGAGAGAGAAGAGACAATTATTGCAAGAGAAAAGAAGAGAAGAGTAGAGTAAAGAAGCGAAGAGAAGACTGGAGAAGAGAAGAGTAGAATAGAGAAAAGAAGAGAAGAGAAGATTGGAGAAGAGAAATGTGGACAAGAGAGGAGAAGAGTGGAGTAGAGAAGAGAAAAGAAAATAAGAGAAGAGTAGAGTAGAGAAGACGTTTTTGGTTTATTGGTCAAGTGACTTTTTAGGTTTTCTTTTTTCTTTTATATCTTTGTCCATCCTAATTAAAATAAGTGTACCTAATAAACGTAGTTTGTATCAGTTAAATGTTCTAGAATTCGCACATGAACAACCCCAAAAGTTCACAATTACATGATGTAATGAGTCAGGAGAGATCATTAGACCAGCATGAATCAGCTCACACCACTACTGTGTGCTTTCTGGGGTCCACTCTGACTAATTTACAGTCTGTATGTACTTTTATAGTCCAGTACAATGAAGTATTGTAATTGTGCTGTATAACCCATATGCAGGCACACACACGCACACACACACACACACACACACACACACACACACACACACACACACACACACACACACACACACACACACACACACACACACACACACAAACACACACACAGTCCCTGATGTTTTTGAACAGAAGACCACCCTGAATGATACATACAGTGCAACATCAGCGATGACCTCATACGTGACATTTACAGTCGCTTTCATTCTTATTTTTCTCTTTTCTCTTCTTTTTCATCTTACAATTCCTCTCATCTGGACACTCACTCTCTCTCGTGCTGGCTGGCTTGCTGATCTGCACGTGCTTTATTTACTAGCATGTTTGTGACAATGGATGCACACATGCGCACACGATGGACCTTAAAATGAATGAATGAATGTGTGTGTGTGCGTGTATAGATTAGCTCTCTGCCTTTAGTCCCACTGGCAGTCTCTCATCTATCTCCTGCTACATTCTCTTATTTAATTTAAAAGTTTAATTCCACTTTCCTGAACACAGTTATTGACTTCTGAAACACCCGAAGCTCTATTTCATCTGTTTATTTAAACCATACAGCTGACCACACATGCTAAAGTTGTAAATTTTACAATCAAATGCTTTTATTTTAACACAGTACCGTATTCTACATCACCTTGATATTTTCTTTCATTTATTTGTCATTTCCAGTAGAAGTTCCCAATAGGACCTGTTTGATGCTATTCTTATATTATTCTGTGATTCATTTATTGTATTAATGAAGTACTGATGACTATTGGAGTGGTGGTGGTGTTGTTGGTGGTGGAGGGGGGAGAACGATGGCTTAGTGGTTAGTATGTGTGCCTTGCACCTCTGGGGTTGTGTGCTCGATTCCTACCTCCACCGTGTGTGCATGGCATTTGCATGTTCTCCCCATGTTTTTCGGGGGTTTCCTCCGGGTACTCCGGTTTCCTCCCCCAGTCCAAAGACATGTGTTGTAGGTTGATTGGCATTTCCAAATCGTCCATAGTGTATGAATATGTGTGCCACGAGTTCCTCGGGATAGACTCCAGGCTCCCCTGTGACTCTGTGTAAGATAAGCAGTATGTAAAATGGATGGATTTATGGATGGACTATAGAAATGAAACGAATGATCAAAATCGGGTATTAGATTTATGAACCTGGTGGGGTTGAACCTGGTGAGAGGAAACCAGAAGAGAGACTTAAAAGAAGATAGAGAAATAGAGAGAGATGTGCTGAGTTGTTCACACTGCAGGGTCGATACAGCTGCTGGAGTTTCTGTCTTAGCATCAGGTTTCAATCCGTGACCTCTATCAGCGGCCATTACTGCCGCATACACATGTACGTGCACACACACACACACACACACACACACACACACATACACACGAACACTCAAAAGGCTACTTTTGAGCATGTGTTATTAATAGTGTGTGTTTGTGTGAAATTTTCATCAGTTACTGTAGTGCAGTGTAGTTTTGTGTATTATTTCATTGCTTCTCAGCTATGCTCATGACTTTTCAATCTACATTTGTCCACTCCAGTTTTCGGACACTTCATATTTCTTCTGGCTCTGTTGTTTCCAGCGTTCAGTGAAGCGCTCTCACTTCCTGTCTATCCCTCTTGCCATTGAGTGCTTCGTTCTTTTTGTCTTTTCTGTCCTCACTTCATTCTCTCTTTCAGCTTAAGCAGACAGTGGGCTGATGCATGAATCACTGAGACTTTGTGAGAGAGTCTACGTGTGTGCGTGTGTGTGTGTGTGTGTGTGTGTGTGTGTGTGTGTGTGTTAAATGCCTGCTGCAGCGTAATTACTGCAGCTAATCAGAACACTTAACAGCAGCGCCTCTGTTCATTTGCTTCTTTACCCGCTCCCCCTCACTCTCCCTTCTCACTCTATCCCCTTCATTACACTCTTATCGCGCACACACACACACACACACACACACACACACACACACACGCACATTTACACAGGGTGAGACAAGAGTGAAAGGGACAGTGAGTCTGTGTGTGTGTGAGTGAGAGAGAGAGAGAGAGAGACAGAGAGAGAGAGATGCAGGGATACAGGCCATCCTTTCTGGCAGATAAAGGGAGCATTATAAGGTTGTGGCCCTCAGACCCCTCTTGGTAAGAAGAGCTGTAAAGATGTGAATATAAAGCCTGCTCATTAATGGGGACGCATGGTTAACAAGCGCTTAAAAAGTTGGCACTGAACCCTGAAAATATCGAGCCGAGGATGAAAGAGGAAGAATGAAAAAGAAAGAGAAGAATTTAATAGCTTTTCACCCAAACCACTCTGGCCTGGCCTTTTGAAAACAGACGAGCTGTTTCATTTTGTGTATACCAAACTTTAAATTACCCATGAACATGTAATAATAAACCAGTTAAAATAATATTATCGAATTGTTTAATTGGTTTTTTGTAATGCCGAAAAATTTAAAAAATGGCCTAGAATATGTAACTTATAAATGCACACATGTCCATCCATAACATGGTAACTGGCTAGTAACTGCTAGTAATCTAGCTCACATGTGGCCAAAAGTTCATTGTATGCTGTAGCATTACAGTTTGCCTTCACTGTCCACAAACACTTGGGTTTATAGTGTATTTGCATTCTGTACTTCTGTAGTCCTGTACTCCTGCAGTCATTTTTTATTCACCTGTCATATTTCTTTATGAACTAATTTGACTCTGTTTGCCAGGATTTTAAACCACAACTACATTGAGCAGGATAAATCATTTAATGAAGCCAAAGGAATAAATGAATGAATGCACTAAACACATCATGGAGCAGCTCGTGTGGTGTCCAGTATGCTCACATGTTCGATCAATGTGGCCTTTGTCCTGCCAGCTTCATTTCTAACAGTCTACATAAGAGTAGAAACTGGCCATTCCTGTCACTTTTTTCTTGAGTCCAATAGGATGCCAGTCCTGAAGCTCAAAAGGATCGACAAAATGCAACGCATCAGTCACATACATACAGTATTTGAACATGAAAGTGGTAGTCAGATTGCTCATGAATAAATTTGACAGACATATAAACACAAATGGCAATGTCAATATACATATGATTTTAATACATATTTATATGCATATAGAAAAGTGCAGATACCATCAGCGTGGTTGGTACTTCTGTACTACATTATGTTTATGCTGCACTCGGAAAGTAATTTTTTGCCTCTTGTTCAGTTTAATTAAGTACAATGAGCTGAGGTAACACAATTTTAGAACATTTTGTAACAACTTAATTTCATTGTGTTCAAACCACCTAATATATTTCAAAATGAAGTGTTAGGGTTAGGGGGTTGGGGTTAGGGTTAACCCTAACCTTAACCCTAACCTTAGGTTAACCCTAACCCCAACTACATAAATCATTTTTGTTGACATAATTAACTGGCCAGTGCATCTGTAATTCCCAGCATGCTTTACAAGGGACTGCATTAGAAGAGAAAAAATAGTGATTAAATGTTATTTTGTGTGTTTTTCGCTAAAGAGAAAGACATGTTAGTGTTAAATGTTCAGTTATATTGGACATTTGAATGAGTTTCTGTAATGTTTTTTTTTATTTATTTTGTGCTAATATCAGTACTGACACCGGTCTTTTCTTATTTGTTCATTATATGCATTGTGTATAATGATGAATGAAATGGCTTATTTAAACATAAGAAAATTAATTCAAGCTCAGTAAATACATTTTTTAAAAATTCAGTTGGACCAGCATAAAATTTAGTTTGACAAATGTAATAAAGTTAATTAACTATACTAGAGTAAATTAATTTGACCATAAGCAAATAAATTGTGTTCTCCCAACTAAATTGATTTATTTTAAATGAACTAAATTCAATTAAATTAAATTAATTCAATTAAATTATGTAAGAGTAATGAATTCATTTTTGGAGATTGTGCTCTATAATTTATTTAAGGAACTTGCTGTGACTGTTCAAGTTTGTATGTGTATTTGTGTGTTTGTATCTTCTCTTGTGAGTTTTGCTACTCCTTTGGTTTAGAGCTTTAACTGCTAGTAAACTAGCTTGCATTTGTTACAGCACACCATAGTTGCCAGATCTGGCAGAGTATACTATAATACTATAATACCCAACTCTAACTTTAGCTAAAGTAGCCAGCTGGCTAATCTGGGACAGCAAAGAATTGCTTTTAGCTGATAACTATTTGACAACAGGACAACACAAGTAGTAATGTACATACATAAATACATTTTCCATACTGCTTATCCTACAAGGATCATTGGGGAGCCTATCCTAGGGAACTTTAGGCACAAGGTGGGGGACACCCTGGACAGAGATCCAACCCATTGCAGGGCACAATCACACACATTCACAAACTACGGACAGTTTAGAGCTGCTAGTCAGCCTTCAACATATATCTTTGGACTGGGGGAGGAAACCCCTGATGCATAGGGAGAACACGCAAAAGGGAAGTTGAACTTCTGATCGGAAGTTTGTGAGTTCAAGCTGCCACTGTTGGGCCCTTGAGCAAGGCCCCTAGCCCTCATCTGCTCTGTTGTATAAATGAGATAATTGTAAGCCACTCTGGATAAGGGCATCTGCTAAATGCTGTAATATAATAGAAATTCCACACACACAGGGCGAGGCAAATGTGCCAAGCCACAGTGCCCCTAACCCTTCCCCCACCGCCTCCATTTTTTTATTATTATTATTATTTTTTTTACAAAAGTAGTGAAAAAGAATTTACTTTTATGCTGTGAAATTTGACCCAAATACCAAACTGTATAAGCAGAATCCAACATTCAAAAGGCCATTTAAAATCAGTATTTTTAAAGTAACTATAAAAGGATTACTATAAAAAAACAGCTCAGTTGAAGAACCCTTTGAAGCCCTATGCTCTGTAATAAGGCACCTCCCTGAACATTTATACTACTCAGATTTTTATACAATTATAGTGCAGTATAATGTAATATGGCACAGTAATTGGGTTCAGTTCAAATTCTATCACAGCTCTACTTTAAAAAAAAAAAATCCCCCTTACAATCATATTATGAGTGGAATTTGGACAGTATGCAGTTTATAGATGAAATGAAGCAAACTATTTAAAGAGGTAAGTAAAGGGGCAAAACAAAAGAAATAGAAAGGAACAGAGAAGGAAGGAAAAAAGAGACTGATGGCAGGTAAAAGAAAGAAGCTGAGTGAGAAAGAGCGATAAGGAGAGACAGACAGTGTGCTGCTGACAAAACGGTGGCTCTTGGTGGCGTGCAGTCGATACACTTTGACTTAAGATGGCTGGCATGTCGAGCGGTTTTCTTGAGATAAGGGGCCGTGTATGTGTGGTTGTGTGTGTGTGGTTGTGTGTGTGTGTGTGTGTAAATGTTTTTAAAGCTGCAAAAGCCTAAAATAGATTTCAGCTACTGCCTATGGAAGACTTTTCTCATCTGTGACTAAATGTACTATACACCATGAAACTTTCCAAACCGCTGTGCTGTGTAAAATCATCTCTGCTTGTAGGTGATTACACCATGTTCTAGAGTCTAGAGTCCCTCTGAAGGCTGGAAAACCTGTGCAATCTTTTCAGGGACATGTTCCAGAATGTTACACAACACAGACAAGTGCATATTTAGCTGTATGTGTAAGATAGGATAAGATAAAAGACAGGACAGGATGTATGATGCCTGCCTTGTATTAATTATGCATTAAATCAATAAATATAGGAAGTCAGAAAATGTCAGTGACAAGAAAGGCTTTTGCCTGGACCTAGAGCACCAGTTATAAAAACAAATCGTGACGGCTATACAATTCATTCACACGCTTAAAGTTCAAACCTGCTTAAAGCTAGACACGGATCTGAGTTTGGATTTGAATCTGACTCCATATTTCCTCTCTCTTCTCCTCCCACAGATCCGCTGGCTCCCACCATGTCATCTCCCAGCACTCCTCCTGAGTTGCCATGGGACGAGCTCAGAAGTCTCGGCCCAGATGTGGAGAGCACCACGGCCAAGCCAAGCTCACCACGCTTCATTGGTGGTGGTCTCAATGAGAACCTCATCCCCATCTATTGCTCCACCCTGGCAGCCGTGCTCATTGGCCTGCTCGCGTACATCGTCTTCAAAAGGTGAGGAAGGGCCGAGGAAATGAAGGAGACACAGAATGAGAAAGAGGGAACAGTAGATCATTAATACATCTACAGACACTTTTATGATTTTATTTTCACAAGTTCATGGATTACCCTTGAACAACTACAATAATAGTAATAATATGTAATAATAACAGTAATTCAAAATTATCTGAAAAACGGTAGCCATGTATACATTTGTATAGATATTATATTGTATAAATGTTATTTGTCAAAGACACGGCATGTCTTTTGTCATATTATGTGTTATATTATTCTTCTCTATTGTCATATGCAGGGGTTTAGTGTGATTTTTTTATATAAAGATATTAAACGTTGGCTTAGCATGTTTGCTAAGCCACCCTGTGCTTCGGGGGGTTTCCTCCTGGCACTCTGCTTTCTTCCCCCAATCCAAAGACCTGTCTTGTAAGCTGATAGGCATCTCTAAATTGTCTGTAGTGTGTGTGTGATGGGTTGGCACCCAATCCAGGTTGTCCCCCACCTTGTGCCCCAAGTCCCCTGGGATAGACTCCAAGCTAGCTCCCCATGACCCTGTGTAGTATAAGCAGTATGGATAATGGAAGGATGGATGGATAAGTGTCACAATACAATAATGAAAAAAAAACTTTCTGTGACATATGTACATGTATAAGAATAAAACAAAATAAAAACCTAATACATAAATATATACAGATATGTTCAAATAAATAACCTGTCAAGAAACGTAAACTTCAGGTGTTTACAAGAATATTTGCATATATAGGGATAAATATATAGTTCCCATATCACAAATAAGCAAACAAACAAATAAAAGTCACAATACAAGTATAAATTAATTTCTGTCAAATACTGTATGTATAATAATCATTAATTAAAATTTAAAATACATAAAAATTTACAAAAAGTATAAATGACTTATTCCGACATATTCCCAAATCCAAAATAAATACTTGTAAGAAAAATGAAAAAGAAACTAAACTAACACTTAAAACTATTAAAATGAATTAGTATTACAATTAATTCACTCATCTTTATTTTAACTCAATTTACTTTTTTCCATTTTTTTCTCCCTCTATTATATGTGTGATTATTGATTGTGCGTGTATCTCAGATGGAACAGCTGCAAGCAGAATAAACAGGCAGCCAACAACCGAGCGGCCACGGCCAATCAGACATCTCCGTCTCCGGAAGGAGAGAAGCTCCACAGTGACAGTGGCATCTCTGTGGACAGCCAGAGCCTTCAGGAGCAGCAGCAGCTGCAGACACAGGCCGAGGCTCACACACAAACCCAAACTCAGCTCCATGTGCCTGAACAGATCGGTAAGATCCGCCAGAAACTGCCTTTTTACCTCAAAGTGCTCACAAATGTTTTCCTCTGAGCTTGTATAGAGGTTTCATAAGTTCGTCTGTTCTTATGAGTATCTATTAAGGGTCTGAATTTAAAGCCAGGATAGTGTGAAATCAAAACAAAGGCAAACAGCTTTTCTACATCGTTTTTATAACCTAGTGAAGAATAAGTTGGACCATCTTCACAATAAATGTATAGAAATCTAGTACTGTCTATAACCATATAATGTAATATGTACTTCAGTGTTATATGCCATTTAATGTCATTCTCCTGACAATGTAAGACGACACTATGATATGCTGAAACAATGATATTAGGCTATATGGTTATCAATTCATGAATTTTTCATTCTGTTCCATCCTTAAATCTTATTATTAGCGTAGCACAGGATGATATAACAGTTGTGGTTTGGGGTCCATAGCAAGGACTTCTATCTTGATCTTAAACAATATGATGACGTGAAATTAGAGAAATTAGGGAGGAAATTGGTTGGAGACAAGAAGCCGGAAGACCTGATAAAGTGGGCGAGATAAGTGGCTGCTTAAACACTTTCAGCAAACATTTGAATAGGCTGTCCAATGTCTTCAACTTACAAGCATTAGCACCACAAGAGACAAAGACATTTACTGACATTCATTATTAGACCAGCTTGGCTGGAATGCAGTCAGCCTGCAACAAGACACTGTTATTAATCAAATTTGAGATAATCAAAATCTGCCTTCATGTTTAAATATTCACTATGTAGGTAAACGTTTGTGGACACCTGACCATCAGATGCACATGTGCTTTTTGAACATCCCATTCCAGATTTAGTCCCTGTTTTTCTGTTATAAAAACCTCCACTCTTCTGGGAAGTTGTTCTACTAGATTTTGGGGCGTAGGTATGGGGATTTGTGCACATTGAGCCAAAAGACCATTAGTGAGGTCAAGCAGTGATGTTGTTTGAGGAGGCCTGGGGTGCAGTCAGTTCATCCCAAAGATGTTCAGTAGGGTTGAGGTCAGGGCTCTGTACTCAAGTTATTTTATCCTAACCTTGGCGAACCATGCCTTCATGGATCATGCTTTGTGCACAGGGGCATTGTCATGCAGGAACATGTTTAGGCTCGACCCCTTAGTTCCTGGAAAGGAAATTGTAATTGTAACGCGTACAAATACATTCTATACAATTGTGGGCATTCAATCACATATGGGTGTAATGGTCAGGTGTCCACAAACATTTGGCCATATAATGTACATCCTTTTTAAAATCCATATTAATTTTAATGTACCACAACAGTTGTCATTTCCACATTCTTATCCATTTGATCGATTGAAGCTGCAGACAGACTGTAGCATCACAGAATAAACCTGTCAGACGACACTTTGCTTCATCTTGATGCCCCAACCAAAGCTAATACAATTGACCTACAGTTTTCACATTTCTGAGAAAGTCATTCTGATTGGCTATAGTACATGGACATGTGCAAGAAATATTGACAGACTGAGAATAGCTAGTTAGCCTGGTATCTGTAATTAGCACGATAACTTCATCCCTCTCACTTAAACGTTTAAGAATTACCAACACTGGGCTCCTAAGTAGTGCAACAAAGAAAACATTAGCCATATCAGCTGTGGTCCAAGGCAGAATTGTCCATGTTGTCTGGGAGAGAGGGATGGTATACATATGTCATGTGACAGAGGAGAGATAGCTAGTGAGTGGGAATAGGCACGTGACCAAATTTGGGAGAAAACTGAGTTAAAAAAGGGAATAAGCAACACTGAAAGACAAGAGTGGTTTCATCGTGCTGACGAGATGGCTGGATTAAAAATAAAAACTTTAATTTCGGCCAATATCTAAACACCCCATTAATGTCTGGCAAAGACTCCTGTTTCATGTCTATGTTCAGTGAAAGGCATCCTCAGAAAGCTGCGCTAAAGTAATATTACTCGGATACACTGAAGCAGAATGCAAGTCATTCATCTTCAAAATATTTGTAAAAAAAAAAGCTTTCAAATAATCCTTTCCTGTGTCTCCTCTCATTCTCTCTTTTGTCTCTTTAATGCTCTCTTTCAAGGTCTTTAACGCTTCTGTATGCCCTGCTCTCTCTGCCCTCCATCACCCAGTCATTTCTCTCCCTCTTCATTACAAATTTTCATTGCATGTGTACATGGTCAATCCCCTGGCGGTCAAGGAGACCGTAGATGTTGGGAACCACACAGGAACACGCACATGCCCATATGTCTTGGCATGAGCCACCTGACTTCTCATATGAGTAATGGAAGAATCCACTCAGAACTGCGAAATAATATTTAATGAGTAAATGCAACAGTTACAGGATGTGGCCTTGAGGTGCACCCACACAGTACACACACACACAGCCATGGGCAACAGACAGCGAGGCAAAGGCAACAGAGTGAGTATGTTGATACTATCTATCAGAGTAGAGAGGAACATTTCAAGCATCACCCTTCCAGGCTGTGCAATAATGTGTAAACCCTGTCCCTCCAGCCCCAAGTGTATTAATTACAAGTACACAAAAGTCACACACGCACTGGTAGGAGTGGGCAAAATGACAAAAATATTATATAAGCATACCTAAAAATATATACACATTATCATGATAATTCAGTTTGCTATCAAAGTGCCAGCAAAATAATAGTGTGCCATCAAAGTTCTAACACTTCTATGTAATACCTACAATAATAAATGATTCATCAGGGAAGAAGAAGGGTTAAATTAAACATTTGGCACCACAATTTAGCTATTTGTTAGTAATTCACTGGATCTGCTGAAGCAATGAAATAAAATCTAAATAAGGTACCAATTTGTGTGAATCAACTATGCCATTATCAGATTAGCAGATTTAGATTATGTGCTACTAATAGGATTATAAAATGGAATTAAACTGCGTATAAACCCATTTTGATATTCACTTCAGGGCTGAGTTATTGAGCGGACAAAAAAATTGAAAAAATAATCCATGCTGGGGTGGTGTGATGAGGCCCAATCCAAAATAGATTATTTTCCTATAACAGTATGGGTCGAATCGTCAACTTGATGATTACAATCTATATTAATGAAAGGAACGTCACACTTTTGAACCATTTATAGTTTACGTTTAATGTTATGGAATGTCCGTGAGACACGTTGCTTCGACAAAACAATTATGGAGACAAGGAAAATGCAAACGCCTCTGTCTTCAAGACTCTCCCATGTCAGGAAACTAACTGACACCCGAAACCACACTACCCACACCGCATCAATGATTACACTAATCAGCTTTTACTGTAGAATTGATGATGTATTAGAACAAGCACATCAATATAAACCTATCATTTATGTTACTGTGGAGTTACTGTGGAGTGCTGTTATTAAAAATTCACACATTCTGACCAGGTTTGAGAATTCAGCAGCACTGTAGTTCCTTGTTGGTTGATTGGCATTTCCACATTGTCTGCAGTGTGTGAATGTGCATGCGACTGTACCCTGTGATGTCCCCTGCCTTGTGCTCCAAGTTCCCTGGGACAGTCTCCAGGTTCCCCATGAGCCTGTGTTGGATAGGCAGTACAGAAAATTGGATGGATGGATGGACAGCACTGTGGTATAATGTACAATAATGTAGAATAATACATGCTGAAAGTAATGGAATACTCCAGGATTTTTCAAATCGAATCTCCACCCACATCATATGTATTATATGTGTGAATAGAATAGAGATGAAAAATAAGAACCTTTTAATAAACCCGTTTAATCTAAATTGCCTTAAGATGGAAGTGTAAGGGCAGCTGCTGAGGTTGAGAAAACAACTGCCCCATAACTTTTCTGTTCTTTTCTCAGTACAAGGAAATTTGTTTAAATTTTTATCTGTGGTAAACGCACATACACTACAGATGTGGTAAAAAAAATAAAGAAATAAATAAACATGCAAAAATGCTGAAGTATATCTTTAAAGAAAGAGCCCAGTCTGACCTTAATGCTCTCCTTACTTTGTGCGTGTTAGTGTGTGTGTGTGTGTGTGTGTGTGTGTGTGTGTGTGTGCCAATCGCTTGCCTATATAAGACACTGGAGAAAAGCAAATGATTAATGAATAAATAAAAAGCACTGATACACAGTTACTTAAAGTAAATGCTTTCCCAGGCTACTGGGAATTTGAACGGCAGAAAATCATTAAAGTGTACAATGCGTCAACACAGATATATGGAATACACATGTTCAGGAGGACTGGTTGGAAAGCTTTCCATCATTCAGCCTTATTGCATTCCCTTATCTACACAATGGCCTACTTTGGCCAACTGTGACAATTGTGTATAAGAGAAGAGTGGTGCTAACAGCACAGACAAAGCTCTGATAAAGTAAGACAGAGTGGGTGGCTGTATTATGATGTTCAAACTATCTACAGTGTAATAATTAGAATAACGAGAAGGACCTGATGTAAATACCTTATTTCAGTCTGTCACCTGATATGGAAGGAAGTGAATGGAAAGATGGATAGTTTTTTGGATCAAGATTTCATATTCCCATTCCCAAGAGGGCACAGCAATGCATGATGGGAGAGTGTGCTGGAGGATTCTGATCCATCAGGCATGAGAGTAGATGCCCAAATAGCCCTTAAAGAGAAAGAGAGAAAGACCTATTAGTAACTTTTAATTTTCAGAACCTAGTACTTCTGTTTATAACCCCTTTATCACCCTGTTGTTCGTGTTCCTTGAATTCAGTATCCAGAGGGCATGGTGGCTTAGACGGTAGCACATTTGCCCTGTACTTTTGGGATTGGGGGTTTGATTCCCACATCCGCCCTGAGTGCATGGAGTTTGCATGTTCTCCCCGTGCTTTAGGGGTTTCCTCCAGGTACTTCAACTTGTGTCTGTGATGTTTGCCCACAGCACCGCCAAATATTCAATAATGAAATATTAAACTAGCCTAAAGTAGCACTGTGGTATGTAAAGTAACCACTCCAACTAAGTGAGATTAATGTCTGTATTTATGGTAGATTTTATTGCCTCTGAAAAGTAATACTTTTGGCTTCCACTGTGATTTCCTTATTTCTCAGGTCTAAACATGTTCTGATCTGATCATTACTTATCATGTGTAAGTCACTAACTATACCCAAGTTGCCCTGACATTTCCTCAGCTGTCTCAGCCTGTATTTTTACACAGCAGTTTGTTTGCCTTATTGGCTCATTAGTAGGTGTGTGGTGATGGATTGCTGAGCTCTCATGGGGGCAGCTCAAAATTTGCTGCAACGCCGATGTTTAATGGCTGCTAATTAGAAATTTTAAAAAAGGCTGCTATATCAGAAGCTATTAAAACTCCTAGTGTATCTACATGCTTTCTGTGATTGTGTATTGTGTAGGGCAACTCAGGGAAGTGTAAAAACTCAATAAATCAGTAAAATTAGCATTTCCTTGTCTAAACCTTGACTGAGGTCTTGATTTATTTATCTCTCCTTCTTTTCAGAGTGACTCGGGCTTGTCAGGGGGGATCTAGGTGAGTTTGTTTAACAGAAAGCAGAGGGTTTAGGAAGCTGAAGTACTAAAGTAAAGTTGTATCTAATTAAAAACAGAGAGAGAGAGAGAGAGAGAGAGAGAGAGTGCTTTGGATCCAGTCCCCTGAAATCAGTGTTGCCATGCCCACACATTTCCTAAAAAATCTTATACTGCGGTTGCAGGTTATTTTCTTTTTAGGCCCTTTGGATACATTGTATTCATTATTTATCTTCCTATTAAAACATATACCAATGGCCGTGCAAGCTTTGTTAATTATTTCATAAATGTATTATATTGTGCATCAGTAAATTGGTCTATTTCTTCTCAAGGTTTTTATTTATTTATTTTTTATTTTTTAATGTATGGCCACTTCTAGTTTAATAACAAAAGACCATTTTATGACCTTGAGAAAAGAAATACTTAAGATTGTTGCATGTTTTTAATATTGGCTGTTTATTAGTTTTGTTTTATGACCATTAGTCTGTTTTTTGTGCTGGTTGTGAACAGCTATTAAGCTGCTTTTGTTACTCAGACCTGGCAATCTGAAGACCTTTTTAGTGTCTCATTTCACCAGTCTAGTTTATCTTCCTCTCATCAACTATGCAGTAGTTCCTAACATTTTTAAAAACAAGGTTGCTACTGTAGCCAAAAACATGTCTCATGACTCCAATAATCACTATTTTATCTGTATAGATTAATCAGCTATAAATGTATAGGATTAATACAGTATAATATTACAATACTCACATCACTGGGATACTTGATTCTGTTTGGAAGAAACAAAATGTAATATAACTCTAATGCATTTCTATTATGATAAAATTAAGCAAAATGAATGTTTCATACATTTCAGTGGAACAGCAACTGTACCAACAAATGCCACACAAGTGTTAGCAGATGCATGGATAGCATGTAAACTGATATCTGGTATTGCTCACTGCTTACTAGCTAAGAGTAGTAAGTTTGAAATTCAGCTAGCTAGAGCTAGACTCCTCACTCATGTGCGTTTCAGTGAAGTGACTGAGTCACTCAGTCAGTCAGTCAGCGAAAACATCTCTTCTAGGTTGGCCCGCTAGGCGGTCTGGCAAAAATTTGAATTTAGAAATTTCGAATTTTTACATTGTTACATTGGTTCCACATAAATAAATTGTGTTACAGTAACAACATTTTGTTATTGTACATCCAACATGATGTGCTCTTATATTTCCAAGCATTGAATAAAATTGCTCACCCAGCACTGTACCAAACTGGGGTCACTGAAGTAGCGAGGCAGCGACATTTATCACTGCACAATTTTACCACACATAGTTTAATCAAGTTAGTTTAATGCTACAGTTATTTATTCCCATTAGCACTAATATCCTCAGAAGATTTTATAATGTAATTGGATCACTTTAACTTAACACTACTTGAATTGATCACACTCACTCTACATATTTCCAACTACTGTAGTAATTAGAAACTTGTTTCAATTTAATTTTTCAACTGTACTGTATGTAATATGTTCTCTTAGAACTGACCAGAGAGTGTTCCGTGTAGCGAGACTCAGGGAAAATGCCTCTTCCCGCCAGCCAGTCCAGTAAAAACGTCTATTAAGACAACCAAAGTCTAGCCAACCACTAGTACATGATAAGACCTACTGTCAGATACAGATACAGGTTTGGATGAAAATGAAATCTGATACAGAGTCAATTGTTTAGAGTCAAGTGATCAACAAAACTTGACTGCTAAACAAGAAGAGTTAAAACCAGAATAGCACGCACAAAACAATAAAAGCTTGGCACCATCTCTAGTCATGCAATGTTTCACAAGGAACACAGGCTTGAAGTGTGCATATGTAGTAAGCTAGTGATAGGGAACAGGTGAATGTGATTAGAAGTCTGGGGTGTGAGAGCAAGGTCATGAGACATGTGATAAGTTTTGTAGTTGCTGTAACTGATGTATGGTGCAGCTCTGATAATGACAACAGTAATTATAGGCAACACTGGGCATTGGATTCCAAATCAATATCAGTTTCAAACAGAATTTTACTAAACACCCTCTGGCTGCCCACATATACACAAAAAACTACCACGAGAGAATCAAGTCACGGAAAGACTCCACACTATCTGATGTAGTCTCAGACTGGGAAAGATTTCCCTCAGGTAAACTTTACCATCCCACTTCAGTCCTGCTCAACAAGATCAACAGTAATCACTCTTCCTTCCTCTCTCTCTCTCTCCTGCTTCCATCCATCCATCCTTTGCAGCTCTATCTGACCCATGAGGAATGGAGTGATGGATAAATGGATGTCAGACAGGGGGATGGGTTGTTTAAATTTTAACCACTCCATCTAGTGCTTTCCTTCTCTGCTTTTAGTCTCTTACGTCCCACAAACCTCTTTATTTCAGTCTCCATCTTTCTTTGTTTCTTTTCTTATTGACAATTGCAGCATCTCAGCCATTCTGTCCACCTACATCTCTCATGTGACGATTAATCTTCTAACTTCTTTCCAATCATTTACAGCTTTGTTATTCTTTCTCATTGGACATTAATGTGTAAACAGGGATAAAAAAAACAGCCTTGGACCACTAAAGGTGTACAATAGAGCAATACATTTCATACACAGACATTAGATAAACACTCTCTTAGCTGTAATACAGTGTTTTCCTCAATGGGTGATAAATGTTGGACCCCGTCCTACCATAAAGAGATACAAAAACTGCTTCAGTTCCTAATGGAATCTTGTACAAACTGTGCCAAAAGACATAACTGAACACCATAGAAGGCTGCTGTGTGTGGAGCCTACAAAAAAAGCATCTGTCATAAAGAAAATTAAATTCATGAACAACTGGTATAAGTGGTAGTTGAATTTGTATTGTAATTAGAATTGTATATGTAGCTAATGACGCTAATGATTAAGAATGAATAGATAATCCCCCCCCCGAAAACACAAGGTTTCCCCTGCCTGGTCCTCCGAGACCCCTGGGATAGGCTCCAGGCTCCATGCAAAGTGGTAGAGAAAATGGATGGATGGATGGAGGTTTTTGTGAGGTGATTGTGTGTTTGTGCTAAACTTTACTCTATTTTGCTCAGTTTTGTAACTGTTTTCACATATTCTCAATCTGGAAATATTAGCATCCGTTTGAGCCAATTAATTTTCTGAGTAAAATTTTTCTGTTGGCTTCTACCAACAACCAGAATGTGTCCTTCCTTGATGTGCATAGTGCAACTGGTGGCATGGTTTGGAAAAGATTAGCACACAACACAGCATCAGCACAAGTTGCTTTGTGCCACACAAAAATATAAGAACCGATTGGTGTGGTTCGTGTAAACAAGCATCATATGAAAAATGCTTGTCAATAGGCAGTAGAGTTCCTTTTCTTGCTACTGGATCAGTGAAGTAAAGAGTAAAAAGTTCTATCAACAGCCTATTCAACCTGCATTTCCGCCAGGCAACTGTGAATGAAAAAGTGATAGCCAGGGTTCATAATCTGCTTGTACCAGGCACCTCAGCTAATGATTTGTCCACTTAGACTAAAGTAGAGCCATAGGAGTGTAAATGCCATTATAAACTTCAGAGACAACCAAAGTCAAACAAGTTACACAAGTCTTAATGCACCAGACATATCAACCTTCCCAGTTTGAACCTTCAAAGCAAATAAAAACTCAAAATTGGATGTGGGACATTTGCATTTAACAAACTAGCCGGACAGATATGTTAAGGCACAGCCTGAGCTGCAGAGGTAAACTGAGAATTAGCACTTGTTTCTCACATTAGGAGAAAGATGCAGTGGAGAGATACTTATGATGTCACACACTGACAGGCCAAAAAAAAGGATAAATAAACAGGCGTTGTATGGCTGAACACGCTGTTGTACCACTGCATCGGCATGGCGCGGCCGCGATTCAGACACAAAAATGAAACCAAGGAATTCAAAGAGCGCTCTCTGCATTCTGGAATCGTTTCCATGGCTCCCCACAATTGACAGAAGATTGAAGGGTTTAGTGGGAAAATGGGGCATTTGTGTGTCGTACTGAATGTAGTAATGATTGCAGTTAAAGAGTGGTGGTGGTGGCGGGGGTTGGTGGTGGTGGAGGGACCAGGGTGAGCATCCAGCTCGAGAGAGCCCCCATTAGGTGAAAGCTGAATAGACTGTTAAGCTTAAAATCACGAGATATTCTTCTGCTGCACTTTCATTAAACACAAATTGAAATCAAAAAGGAACATTGTTTCATGTTAGATTATGTTATCAGCAATCATAAATATTGATCACAGAAATCAAAATGCAATGCTTGCTTCTAAACATCTTTTGAATTTTGACTATCGCCATCTTTGTTAGTGTGGAAAAAAACAACAACATTAAACTTTAAGTGCAGTCCTTTGCACAGGGTTGCCAGGATTTGGGGTTTTACACCTAACTGCACTTGTGTTGTGGGTGGAAAAAGCAAGCCTGTGGGTGGTATTTTTTGGACTAGTCTAAGCAGCTTGTAGCCAACAAATCAAATTATTAGAATGAAATCTAATCAGCTTCTGCAAACATAGGGTACAAGATGAAGAGACAAATAAATAAAGAGAAAGTGTAAATGCAGACAGCGTATCGGTGACGTACAAGAAACATTTCTTCTGTAAGCTCTATTGAAATGTTTGGGAGAAACAAAGGGGGATTTTAGATTGAATAATGGCCTACCTGGTGATAATTTAAAAAAATGCATGCACACCAGGTTGAACTTGTTTGCCATACAAAGACGGAGACAAAGAAGAAAAATGTGTGTTCCTTTCCAATTCCCAACTTATTTTGGACTAGTTTAAAGTCTTTTGTGCAGTTTTTAGAAGTAGTTGGATAAAATGAATAAATCTAAAATCCTAACGGGTTCTTTGGTTTGTCTTTTTGTCAGTTCATTAAAATGTCTATGCATAAATCTGCAACAGAGGGTTCCCCAGAGAACTCTCATCAGAGATTTCTTCAGGATGCTAGTACCATTAATTATACAAACAACTGTAAAAAAACATTTTTTTTCTAAGAGAATACCAGTTCACTCTAACTGTTAAAGTTTTTTAAAAATGTTTTTGGGGAACTCCTGGTTTTTACAACACAATCCCAAATGAATAAAACAAACAACAGTCATGCATAATTACCCACAGAAATTCTGAATTATTGTAACTATGTCACATTATGAAGAAAAAGGCAATATTATTTCCACATCATGTATATAAAATAAATGGTCTGATGTAGAAGCTGCTGTGGAAGGATGTGGAAGCTAGACTTCAAAAACCATAATCTATGATGTGTATGTTATTATGATAATGATATAAGAATGATGCTTATATAATACAACACAGTATGGTAACATTCATCTTTGTCGAAAACAAAAAGAAAACTCTTTCTTTCCCATTTTCTTTTCCCAGTGGTGAGGGTGGATGGAGGGGCTCAGTCAGGCTCTCCGCCATCACAGGCATGAAGAGAGTTTCCGAAGGAGATGACACCATCAAGCAGATGAAGGAGAAGTTCCAGTGAGAGCAAAGTGGTGGGAAGAGAGAGGAGGAAAGTGGCATGTTGTTCCTGTGGTCATTAGCTAACTGTGACCATCAGCTCCTAATAAGCCCAGTATGGACATTTCCCCGATGCACTGGGTCCTGTGAGCTTGGAGATCAGATGTTTTTGGCCACAATCTTCACTTCTACAGAAATGCCATCATAATATCCACATGCCCCAAGGTCAACACTTTACAGGCTGAAACCCAGTTCAGATCATACCAGCAGCTGTCATTTGTAATGACACTTTGATCTAAATTGGGCTTCATATAGCACTGACATCTAACAAAACAGCTCATTTAACACCATCACCCAAATCTAAATGGCCTTATAGCATTCCTCAGTGTATTATCAATGATGTATATGCCAAAATATATGTATGTAAACCATGCATTTGTTCCCCTAACAAACTAATCCATACAGTAAGGTAGTCAACTCAAACCAACTGAAGATCACCAACCCAAGTAAAGCCACTTCATGTTTTAAAGACACTCTTAGAGCTAAGAAAGCAGGTCTGTTTTTCAGACTGATTGCAGCCATTGCCTCCTGCTCCTGCTGATCTGATCCCACCAAACTCTCAGATGAATAAGAGATCTAAATCTGGACCTATGACACGTATAGGCCGTATATGGACTCCACAAGAATGCCTCAATCGCACTAACCTCCTTTTGTTTGGTTTTTGAGTCTTTATTCTTAATATTCTTTATTTTAACCCCTGCCAAGAAAAAAGCATGTCTTTGAGGTGTTGGTCAGATTCCTTCCTTCAAAGTAGTGTATTGAGATGAGAAAGGTTGCCCTTTAAAGTCCAGGCCTGTTAGTGGTGCTGTTTTCACCCCTAATGGTGGTTTGTGAAGGGAAGCTAATTCTGTATCAGCGAGTGTAGGCGACATCTTGAAAAGGTGACATTTACTGACCTTTACGTTTGTAATGACTCACATCTATACTTAGCACGCTCTCTCTGTCTCTCTCTGTCTCTCTCTCTCTATCTCTCTCTCTCTAAGCAGCTATCTTTTTCTGACATACCCACATACAATCTTCATTTCCTCCACACATACATACTGTAAGTGCATTGTATTCCCTCCGCTATTACCTCACTTCCACCCAGGTTTATGTTACAATGCTGAGTTGTATGGTTCTCGTTTCACTAAGAGCAAACTATAGCGGGCCAGTTGGATGCAATCCTGCAATTCTGCACATCAGAGGGAGTCGGCTTAATACATCACTGTTGTAATTCCCAGGCTCAATATTCTGTGATTCATCTTCAGACTTCTGTTCACCATTTACCTCTCTCGATTTCACCCCATGGCTGACTAAATCAGCTTTGAGAACCGTGGGTAAATGATTCATGCCGTGGTTGGTGAGTGGGCCACATGTGGTAAACTGGGGTCCATTAGATGCTCTAATGTGGTTGCGCTCCATAGCCAGCTCAGCATCATTGGACTGTGAGTGGTTATGACTGGCTGTAAGTGCTGTATCACTGTGCCGGTGGTAATGCCGTTAAAAAAAATTACTTACTTCTAACCAGCACCATTAAAGGTTCTTCACTTTGTCCCTTTTGGGCCCCCCTCAAATGTTCCATGTAGAACCCTGCAACAGAAGGTTTCTATTAGGTTTTATGTAGAACCCTGTCTACATAGTGTTTTCCTATCAGACAAATTCCAATCAGACTAACTGTCTAATTGGTGGACTGATTATAAGTAAAAACCACTAGGCAATCACAGCAAAGAAAGTGAGCAGAGTATCTTGCATACTCTTCTTCTTCAAGTGTACACTGATGAATTGCTGGTTCATGTATCAGAAGTATAGTGCCACCTTGTGTGTGGATGTCCCAAACAGCTAATTTAATTTCATGTGTATTCTAACAGAAGCTTAGCAGTTTGTGAGTGGGTGAGTGAATAAAAATGTCTACACATACTATCAAATCGCTTTAAGTTGACTTGGGGGCGCACCAATAACATACGGGAAAGGAAGAGTTCAGCAATCAAGAATGAGCAGTGTGAAATTGTGGGCAAACACTCACAAATCACATACCATCCACACACCACAACAGAACAACCAAAACCAACCAACCCCCCTCCCCCCCAGGATTACATCCTTCCTCCATTACCCTAATGAGCGGTAGCGGCATAGAAATGCATTGAGCACATCAACACACACACACACACACACACACACACACACACACACACACATACACACACATATATAGTTTTACTGTGTCTACTGCATGGCTTTGTAGTTTACTCCACAATCCAGAATGGGAGCTTGTAATCTAGCGCATCACTCTCAGGTCACTGGGCACAAACTGAGGAATGGCGGTGGGATTCAAACTGCAATAAATAACCACTGTAGTATTGATCAAACTTTGTTTAATGAGCACAGTATTGACACTTTTTTCTATTTTACTCAGGCTTATCTAATGTAAATAGCTGACATTAAAAGTACTGCATACTGAATCGACTGTACATTTACTTATTTCTGTAGCACTGGGCTTGGAGCAGCTGAAAGATGCCTTCATGGTCGGATGTTAGTTGGACAGAACCTGGTGTGTACCATTGCCTTATAGCTTTGCTCCTTTGTTTTGCTCCATTTGGCTAATACGAGCTTCGGCTTTGCGTGAAAGTAAGCTGAAGTCGGTGTTCACCTCCTGTCTGGCAGAGCAATAGAGAGTCTGTTGTTGCGCATTATAGTTCAGAGCCGTCCTCCTCACTCAGCTGGGTGCATTCCATTAAATCATTCTGTGGAGCGTATCATTGGCCTCTGCAGCTAGTCGCTGTGTTGGAGTTTAATGCGTTTTTATGGCTCCATTGCCTCACGCGTGGAGCGCTACTCCACAGTTTTGCTGAAAGCACTTACAGGTGAGAAAGAAAGACAAGTCGCTTTATTGTTTTTTCCCCTCTTGATTGCTTTTTCTGTGAACACATAAGGCAACAGAGGACAGCTGTCATCTTTGCATGAACAGAGAAATGAAAGAGAAGCTTTAATTTTTCCAGGACATGATGTTCCTTCAGTTCAGTCACCAGAGTACTGATATTTTCATACCATTAAAAAGGAATACAAGTGATTAAGTGGATAAGAAAGTGTTCCTAGAATCATAGTACAGTGAATAGAAGCTAACACGGATTTTCCACTATGAATTGCTCCAAGGGTACAATGAAGCACTTCTATATTCAGCATCTCAGCGTACAGTCTTCACTCAATAACCAGCTTTTACTTCCATTTATCACCCAAGGATGAGTATAGAATGTACACAAGCCTAGTGATTTACTATTCATATGCAAAATGTGTTGCGCTAGCTAACTTTGTCCTATCCTGTGTTCAGTTCTATTTTTATCCAGTCCTGTTCTTTTATAGCAAACATGGTTTCGTTTCTTGATAGAATTACCTTTTCAGAGCAGAATTTTATAAAGACAGTTTACTTTTGTAGCACTTAAACTGATTGAATTAGTACACTCAAAGAGTATCCAGCACCATAAAGTGCCTGTGGACTATGTCAGGTGTCTTTGAGCTACATTCATAAAGTTCAATTTTGCATCGCTTTGCTCTACTTTTTTTTTCCCCCTTTATGTCTGGTCTGTATAAAATGTAAGTTGTATGTATGCTTTCTACATTTAATTGTGTCTTTAGTCAAGAGAAGATGGTCATGGAGGTTAAAGAACATTACATCATTATCCAAATAAATTTCATCCGGGTTATAGTTTAACAGAAGTGGGCTTGAACATTCACAAGCTACACATGCTATATATTCTTAGTATCATGAAGTAAAATGCAGAACCTATCATCTACTGTCACATTTCTGTGTTATTATTATATCATTCTATGCATTTACAGAATAATACAACAATGATTTAATAAAGAAATATTGACTATGGGCACTGCATATCAAATCAGTGGCAAGTGACAATACTTGATGTAAGTTTGTGTTCGGAAAGTCAAATCTATGGACACATCCCTTGAAACCCTGCTTTAGATGGACACGGAGACACTCTTAAGAGGCAAAATGCTTAGATGAAGATGTCAAGGGTGATTCTCAAGATGGAATTCACTCTCAGTCTCTGCTCCCTTAATGGGGATGAATGTTAATTGTACTTAGCCCATATTCTCCAATGCATTGTGTAAATGTGACAAATTTCACATAGTTGTTATGACAGTACACTTATGTAAATGACAAAGGAAACAAATTAGTTATCTAATAGAATAAAACCAAATATGATTGCTCTTGTCTCATCTGATTCTTCTTTTATTTCTACTCATTAATGAAACTATAGAAATGCATTTAGAATAGATAAGCTGTGCTAGAGATTAGATCAACATTAGACACTAAAGATTCACGATTACTTAAATGAAATAAAGGAAAACAATTCACTGTTAATATTTACATTTACATTTATTCACTTAGCAGACGCTTTTATCCAAAGCAACTTACAAATAAGCAAAACAATATATCAAGGAGGGAACAATACAAGTAGTAATATAGAATACATCCACCATCACATTAGTTATTTTCCAATGTACACATGTACAGTGAAAGGCAGAAATATTATGATAACAATTCATTCAAAATTTTGGTTCTCAAAGTACTGATATACACTTATAATATTTAGAGAAATGAGAGAAGGAAACTGTCAGGCTGTTTACAGCATACAGATGAACTGTCCCTTTGAATGAGCATATTAGCATAATTTGGTATGTCCCTAATAGATTCTACATAGAGCCCTGCAACACAAAGTCCATATCAAAGACAGTTCTAAGTAGAACTATCAGCTATAATCAATAACATCAAAGTTACAAGTAGTTACCTATTAACTATCCAAAGTTAAAAGCAAAATCATTATATGCTGATTTGAGCATCTAACTCCAAAGTTACAAGTAGAAACTAAAACCCTAAATTATGCAACATTTCAAGTAAAAGGTAAGAACCCTCAAAACTATCCAAAGTATAAACTAAGAACCCCTAACTATCCAATGTTTTAAGAGGAAACTAAGAACATGTAACTATCCAACCTTCCAAACTGAAAACTGAGAATGATATACGATATAAAATATACAAATATACGATAAAAATAATGAATATCCAATGTTGTAAGCAAATGCTAAGAACTTACCTAACTAACTAAACTAACCAAAGTTTCGAGGAGAAGCTTAGAACTCTTAACTAACCAAAGTTTAATGTAGAAACTAAGAACCTTTAGCTAGCCAGTGTTTCAAGTAGATGCTACCTTTAACTAACCGTAGTTTCAGAAAGAAACTAAGAAATCTTATCTACACCCATTTCTGTATAAACCTGAGAACCTAACCTTCTTAGCTATCCATGGATTCAAGTAGAAATGTAAAACCCAAGAAATGTAAAATTCCAAGTGGAAGTTAACAACTCTTAACTACCTCAATTTATACACAGAAAATAAGAACCTTTAATTATTCAAAACTATCATGAATTCTAAGCAATAGCTAAGAACAGCTAACATTCAAACTTCCAAGTAAAACATAAAAGCTCTTTAACTTTCCAAAGTTCTCAGCAAAAGCTATGAATTCATATTTAACTACTGTTTCAAGCAGACACTTAACTAGCTCAAAACCCTTGATTAACCATCCAGCACAACGTATAGAAGCTACAACAAAAATTGCTTAAACAAGCAGATTTTTTTCTCTAAACAGTGAATAAGCCACAAATTAGCACTCCCCCAGACAACAATATGGCATAAAATCCCACACAATATGTTGTAACCGGTATTGCTGACATCAACCATCCACAAACCATTAACTGTTATAGTAAATAAACCTTGTCCACGAGTAAAAGCCATTGGCAGTTGGATTGCTACTTGGTATTGCTGTAGTGTGTGAGAAGCGTGGGAAACAGGGACTGGATGAGGACCAACATCCCACTCTGAGACTAAGGGCTTTTGAAGAGAAAGAAGCACTAACATGAAAATATTCTTGTAATATCAGCTTCCAAATCCAATTCTCAGCCACAATTCTCTGTACACTAATGCAAATATGCCATAAGTTTTGCCTCTTAAAACAACATGGGCTGAGGTTCAAATTTCTCACCTTCAAAATCCAGGGCATTCTGAAAACCACCCAGCATGCAACGGATCATAAAGACCCTGTGATAGATTTTACAAGTTGTTATAATGACTTAATAGGACATCGGTTGATCAGTGGGAAGCTAATATTTATTTCACTCTTTGTCAATCAAAGACACAATTAAAGAAAAAGAAAAACAAGAATAGAAAATCTGTCTTGAAACACAGTGTCATGACTTAATGAAAATCACTATGATTATGACTAGCCAACTAGTCATTGGCCTTAATTGCCAAACCTGATTTTCTCTGTAGGGGATATAAGAACTGTTTTCAATTCTTTTAGGCAAGTCAGAGTAGGTAAAGAGAAAAAAAAGTCCACAGAGTACTGCTGGGGAAAGTATTTGCCAAACCACATAGCAAAACACATCCATATGCTTCATTAGAACTTGGCCCCTGACCCACTGCAATCCATGCGCCACTTAGTTTCTTATAGATCTGCCCAATAAAAGTGCACTTTTATAACACATCCATTAAAAAAGTCACCTATTTCACCAAGAGCTTCTAAAAAAAAAAGATAGAAACTCATAAGTGCCTTCACTTTATGGCTGAGAAGGTAAAGAAGCATCCACACGCCCAGTGCGGCTATTACTGACTGCTGATCTCCCAAGTGTAAGTGTTTCATTTTAAACATGCACACTCACACACACACACACACACACACACACATTCCTAAAGCAAGTGCTATCCTGAAAGTTTAGGAAAAATCCACTCAGATCCAGATGTGAATCAGTCGGCTGGCACACAAAAGATAAGCTGTCACAGTCTGTGTCTTGAATTAAATTACGAAGGCAAACTAAACACCGCAGCAAAATGGAATTGCTAATCAAATAATAAGCCCTTCATCAAGCTAATCAGCTGAAACAGTGCGACAGTGGGTGGTGCACGGAGATGGGAAGATAAAAAGCAGTTGTCAAAAGGGTCATTTCTGGCGTAAAATTGAACCTTAATTTGTAAATGATGCCACTGCTACAACTGTGCACATGCATCTGATTACCAACAAATACAGAAACACACTGAGTAAGACACATGCAGAGAACAGAGAGGGGAAACCCTTGTGCAATTACCACGTTTTAAGAATGGAAAACCTGTTTACTCCAATCTCACTTAGAATAAAAATGAAAGGTCATCTCCTGAGTTCTGTCAAGAATCTTGTACGTGATTCATGGATTTTTGTAGAAATGATCAGTCAGATCATCAGTACTTGTAAAGTTATCTCTAAAAACTAGATAACAGACAGGTAGTGCTGCCTCCTTGCAGCACCAGAGTCCTCGGTTTAACCCTGAGATCGGATTGCTGTCTGTGTGAAGTTCTGAATGTTTTCCTCCTGTGGGTTTCCTCTGGGATGTCTGGCTTCTTCCTTTCTCTGAAAAAAACAAAAAACAAACAAAAAAAAACAACATGCCAGGAGATGCACTGGCAAATTGCCCTTATGTGTTAATGAATATGTGTATCAGATGCATTCGGACCCTGATCAGAATAAAGTGCTTAATATGGATCATTCATACGTTTTGGAATGGGACTCTGTTAACATTCGTTTATTTGCATGGTCAGCATAGCTCACAGTAACTATGGATTTTGCCTTAGGGTCATTCCATTCCAAGTGGTCCAATACAGATTGCTCAACCATTTTTAATTTATCTAATTTTGTGGTGTTGTTTCCTCCAGGATATGGAGAAGCAATACCATAGCTCTGTTGACAAATGACAGTGTCCATTTGTAAAACACTCAACTGAACACTGTAATTCAATATTTGGATAAAATCTATTCACAAATACCAACTGTACACCTGTACCAACATGATAGATCAGGCTTCCTCAAATCTGGTCCTCGAGGTCCACTGCCCTGCAGAGTTTAGCTCGAACCCTAAGCAAACACACCTGAACAAGCTAACCAAGGTCTTTAGGATTAGTAGAAAATTACAGGCAGGTACGTTTGCAGGTTGAAGCTAAACTCTGCAGATTTGAAGAACCCTGTGATAGATCATGCTTCACTGTTGCCAATATCAAACATAGTACCATTTTAGACCTCATTGAAAAGCACAAGCTACTGTTTGTCAATCATAAACATAATTATTGGAAAACACTGTTCATTTTTATTATTTGTTTTGCTTTTATTACATCTGTTAATTTCTAAAAATGCATTAATAATTGAGACTTTTCCCCAGATTTCTACTAGCCAAGCAGTTTAACAAGTGAAATCCCAAACTCACAATTTTTTACAACAGAATGCTACTATAAAGGACTTTTCAGGTTTGTGTCTGGTCCCCCACCAGAGATATTCAACCCAAAAGTGAGGGAAAATGAACAAATATTGCATATTGTGACCCCCATAAAAATAAGGTCTCAAACCTGAACATGTTCTGCATGCACACTATACTTACCTAGGTACCCCATAAAAAATTAAACCCTTTTCATTAGAAATTGACCCCAAAAGTGGAACTGTGAGCAATCTTGAGCATTACCATTGGACTTAAGTTGTAAGTCTAAGAAATATATATGTGCAAAATGTGTATATATGTAAATGTGCACTTATAAAGCTCTTTACACTGTGTCTCATTCACCCATCCAGACACCAATGGTAGCAGAGCTGCCATGCAGGGCGCTAACTTGCCATCGGGAGCAACTTGGGGTTCTTGCCCAAGGACACTTCGGCATGTGGAGTCACCCGGGCCAGGAATCGAACTGCCAACCCTACGATTAGTGGACAACCGGCTCAACCAACTGCGCCACAGCCGCCTCGTGTACCTTGTAATGTGCTGTACATGCTGTACATGTACCTTGTAATGTGCTGTAGAGATCAGTTTTTGTTCCATGGAGCTAGGACCACAATGAGCCAAGATATTGAGGCTTCCATAAACAACAGTATAGCCAAAATGTCTTTTGTGCCATGACACAAAGATGGCCACCGTTGTTAAACCAAGTAAAAACAAACAAAAACAAACAAACCTCATAAATGGTGGTTTTGCAATGCCAGTACATGGAGGTAATCACTCCAAAATGTTTTGAAAATGAAAAATGGTCAAGCAACCAGCTTTTACCATTTTTGGACCACTTCAGATGGACCCACTTAATTATGCAAAAAAGCATAAAACAATACAGTAACACCATTGGTAAGCCTTTCTCCTAGAATTTAATTGTCAGACTGTAACAGCTAGTTTTGAATTCCCCATGACATATTTCAAACAATAATTGACAAAGTTCAGCAACTGCACTTAGGCTTCCATTATAAGTGTGGTTGTGGAAAATGGGTTTTCCATTCTTTTCTCAGTATGGGAAAATGTGTTATGTTTTTTTTTTTTTCCCTGTCGTAATCACGCCTACGCTACAAATGCAATAGACAGCGATTAGGTTGAAAAACACTGAAGCATTCCCTTAAGAATGTATCAGCAAGGTATAGAAAAGTTTTTGGCTTTACAGTGATGAACTCACTGATAATTCTGAATAAATAAGAAAGGAACAGACAGTGTCAATAAACAAAAATTCACATGGTTACAATTTCTACTGTGCTGTATATTGTGAAAACCGTTGGACTGAAACATATTACTCTTTTGCATGTATCTCAACCACAAGTAAAGTCATAGCATTTTAAAATATGGTTACCCCAAAAGAGAAAATGTATTTAAAGCTTCCATTTCAGTATCAGTAAAAGACACCAGTCCAAATAAATATATACAAATACAAAAAACTTTATCACTGACTAATTCAGTTATTAATTATTTACCCAATAATCTCTCTCTCTCTCTCTCTCTCTCTCTCTCTCTCTCTCTATCTCTCTCCCTCTCCCTCTCTCTCTTTTCCTCTGTCGCGCTACACATGCTACTTCTCAGGTACCAGTGATCCTGACCCCTTCTGCTCCCCGGACTGGCCTGATCCATCCTGATGCCCTATTTCGGGTTCTCATCACTTGGAAATCACTCGTTGCTGCTGAGAACGGACCCACAAGGACAGCCAAAGACAGAATCGATGAGATTTCTGTGGATGGTACCACTTAAAAACATGAAGATGTCATTTGACTGCAATTGATATGAACAGTTTTGCTACGATGGTTTAGCACTACTGTACAATTGCTATGATAGCTTTAGGACTGCAACTGCAATAAACAGTTTTGCACTCAAGTCTCCATCAGTGAAAAGCTCATAACTTCAACAAAATAGATTTCATGTGAAAACTATAATGAACTTCCAGGTTTTGAACTTTTGACCACATAGTACACACAGTTATAGAAGGGAATTATTTATAATTGCACTATCCAGAGTCACCCAGACGAGGACGGGTTCCCTTTTGAGTCTGGTTCCTCTCAAGGTTTTGTCCTCAAATCGTCTCAGGGAGTTTTTCCTTGCCACCATTGCATCTGGCTTGCTCATTAGGGATACATTTATCAATTTAAAATGTATACCCTTAGTTTCTATTTTTTTGTAAAGCTTCTTTGGGACTATGTCCATTGTTAAAAGCAGTACACAAAGAAAATTGTATTGAATTCAATGAGTTCTGTTGGTTACATTTCACATATATTCATTAGGTCATTTAAACATTTCAAAACGTTGTCTGCTGTCATCTGTACAGATAGTGTAAGCACTCTTTGTTTTGATGGTGATGGTGCTGGAGCATCACAACCATTTTTACAGTCAGATGTCATTTCAAACTGTTTCGATTAGTCTTATGTCTGGTTTGTTATGGCATCTAGCATTGCAACATTTGTGACATTCACTGTGTAACAAAATCGCACTTGCAAGATTTTACACGTGTCCTTAAGCAACTTGACTGTTTTTACCACTATGTTTATTAAACTAGACCACCACACATATGTGGTGGTCTAGTTTACATTAATGTGAAAACCTAGTTTAGTGAAGACCAAATGTTTTTGCTGGAATGAATACATACTACATGCATGATATACTTGGTTTTCTGGATTGGGATTATAACCTCTTGATTGTTAATGTTCACAGACTATCAGGTTGGGATACAGGGACAGTGCCAAAGCAATTAAAGCACTGACTAATATCCTATTTAATTAAAGAAATAAAAAATATGGAAGGAACTTTCAAAATGAACTGAAAAATCCATGTATTTTATTCATGGATTACATCATCATGAGATATTAATCTCATTAAGAAACAAAAGGCATGTTTTATTACCAGTGTATATTAATGCAGGATGTGCAGCATTCTGTATTAAGTTTTGAAGATTAATGACTGCAGCATCGCTGCTATTGTTTCACTATAAAGTTCTGGAACTGCATTTTACAGATTGATCAAAGAACAAAGGATTTTAAATATAACTGTTATATTTAAATTCATATATTGTATACTGTTATACTTATTCCTAACATGGACAGCCACAAGTCTTTAAAGCAATACTCCAGCAGTAGATTTAGAACTTCATTTGACGAAAGTGTTCTACAAAATTTGTTTTGCATAATCTTTTATTATTGAACAGCTGCCCTTAGACTTACTGTACATTATGTAACTTTTGAATGAACTTTTTTTTATTTTTATTATTCAGTGCAGGAAACACTGTCAAAATTCTAGTCGGTGGTAATCACAAATATGTTACAGGTGCAGTTGGTGGAGACGAGCTTGAGAAATGGCAGAGTATTTGAAAACAGCAAGTATGCACAGAGATAGTGATAGTGTGGGCTTATTGGCTAAACAATTACACTAATTTCTTCTATATGCAAAGAGATACAATCTGCAAATCAACATCCTTAGAACACACACACACACACACACACATGCTACTGACCCCCAAAGATCTAAGGACCACCCAAATGATGAAAGGAGATAAGCAAAGAAAGAAAGAACGAGCAAGAGAGAGAGAGAGCGAGAGAGCGAGAGAGAGAGAGAGAGAGAGAGAGAGAGAGAGAGAAATAAATCTGATCATGGACTCAGATATATACTGCATGCATTTCTATTCAAATCTACAGTATGTTCATAACATCATTTATTATTATTATTATTATTATTATTATTAATTTACATATTTAGTGCAATTGCACATATGTGTACCCTCACCCTTTCTGTTCCTGATCTCTCTCTCTCTCTCTCTCTCTCTCTCTCTCACACACACACACACACACACACACACACTAAATTCTGTCACTGTATCTATTACAGTATTTCATCGGTCCTGTGTTAAACAGACACTGCAATGATACTGTCTGACCATCTGTTCATCTGTAACTATCATCATCAAAAACACTACACACACACACACACACACACACACTCACACACACACACACACACACACACACACACAAACATATGCACACACATGCTTACTGCCATATGCTTTAAAGACTCACATTGCAGACATCAACTGTAATAGTATAAGATCTGTTGAGCTGTTGGGTCTCTTTCATTAAGTCTGTTCACGCTGTATTTATACAGTACTCGTAATTGTGTGTGTGTGTGTGTGTGTGTGTTTTGTCAGTTAGCTTTGCTGCAGTGCATTTCTGTGGCTCAGTGCCACATGAATACCACACACCATCAGCTAGAGAGTGAGTCACCATATTTTCTTCCTGTGTGTGTGTGTGTGTGGTAAATTTGAAATAATTAGAATACCGTATATTATAATAGTATGCATTAGGACTGCTATGAGTATTTGCATTAGTGGCAAATGTACACATGTGTGTTTCTCTGTGTGTATTTTGGCACCACATGTTGCACACTGCTCAGAGCTGTCGTGTATATAAACAGACCTGCAGCAACTCATCTGTGCATCCTCGCTCATGCCTAATAAGAAGAGACAATTTATAATAAGCATTCATTCATTATTTCACCCCATGCGCATTCAGAGCTGAGGCCCATTAAATTGAGAGGCTTTGAAACAAGTCCTTCTATCCATTTGTTCTCTGTTTGTTTACCTCTTTATGCATTTTCTTCAGTCCTATTATGATAAATAGTGCTGGAACAGCAGATGTGGTGGGAGTAATGGAATAACTGATCGAGCTGGAGTCGCTGCTTCATTCATAAATCTGTATTCATTTCATGCATGCTAGAACTGTCAGAACAAATTTTCACCTTTCCAAGACTATTGAAGTTCTCATAACAATAATGCATTTGAAGGCAAAGATATCCACATTTAAATATTTCCAACCTCCAATTCTACTTTTGGTTTCCTAATGTAGGCTAACTCTAATGACACACATTTACCTTGGTGCTTTGATTTTTGAAATGCATATCAATTACACACTTTATTTCTACATCCATCTTCTGTACTGCTTATCCCACACAGGGTTGTAGGGGATCTTGGAGCCTATCCCAGGGCACAAGGCGGGGGACACCTTGTACAGGGTGCCAATCCGTCGCAGTGCACAATCACACACACATCCACACCCATTCTCACACTACGGACAATTTAGAGATGCCAATCAGCAAACAACACTTGTTTTTGGACTTGGGGAGGAAACCGGAGTACCCAGAGGAAACCCCTGAAGCATGGGGAGAACATCCATGCACACAGGGTAGAGGCGAGAATCAAATCCCCAACCCCGAAGGTGCGAGGCAAACGTACTAACCACTAAGTCCCTGTGCCCCCTTATTTCCACATATTTCATATAAAAATAATCGACTAAATAATAAGAAAATAATCAACTACTAGTTAATATTACCACAACAAATTTGATTATTTTGCAATAACAATAAATCTCGCAGTGTTTTATACCTCTTATGCCATAGTCATTTGCCAACTTTTACAGTTTTATACTATAAGTCATAGATTTGATCTCTTTAATGTCGTGGACTGACCACAAAACAAGTTAGTTCCAGTTGTCACAAATTACGTTACAGCAGCTACAAACCTCATAAACCTCCTTCCCTCACCAGCTTCTCTTTGTTTTCTTTCACTTGATCTTAATAAGAGAAAAACAAACAAAAAATTTTAACTTGTCATGTTACAGGATTCTGTTTTGAAGATTTTCCTGTGACAGTAAACTTAAAGAAACAGCTTTAGGGTCTCCAGAAAGATGCAACAGAAAAGAGTTTGAAGCAGCATACGCAGCAGTTGCAATTGATGCAATTGGCTGGCTTCATGTTCTTCGGAGGTAGCACATGTTCGCTTTCACCCTCCTGGGTTGGTACTGTAGCTGTCACATGATTGGAGAGAGCTGGCTGATGAGTGGCATTTGTTAAATTGGGGAGAAAAGGTGTAGTATGTCTGAATTCTCAGTATTCATAAAGCAGTAGGTGAGAAATACCTGGATGACCTACTGCTTCTGCTGAGATTCTGCAGTATGGAACCAATGGACACTACGCTATCCCATAAGGCAATGGGATTGGCGTGAGAGCTGTCAGAATCTAAAATGGACAGAAGATAGCGTGTCGATAATTTTTATGTTGTAGATAACTATGTAGTATTACTATGCTACACACTTACACTACCGGTCAGAAGTTTAGAAACACTCATTCTTTATTTTTATCAATTTTCCCCCACATTTAATAATAATAATAATAATAATAATAATGGCACCCTGTCCAGGGTGTACCACGCCTTGTGCCCGATGCTTCCTGGGATAGGCTCCAGGTTCCCCGCGACCCTGAAGAAGGAATAAGCGGTAGAAGATGGATGGATGGATAATAATAATAAAGGCATCCTGTCCAGGGTGTACCCCGCCTTGTGCCCGATGCTTCCTGGGATAGGCTCCAGGTTCCCTGTGATCCTGAAAAGGAGTAAGCGGTTGAAGATGGATGGATGGATGGAATAATAATAATAATAATAATAATAATAATAATAATAACAATAAAGTCATCAAAACTCTGGAAAAACATAAATTGAATTAAGGGAATTATGTTGTTATAAAAAAAATTCAAAATAATGTCATATTTTAGCATCTTTAAAGTAAACAACCTTTTTGCGTAGAATTTCCAGAAATGTATTCTTGGCATTTTCTCAGCCGATTTCTTGAGGAATCTTCCCGAGATGCTTTTTAAACAGTATTACAGGAGTTCACGCCTATTCTGGATACTTACTGGCTGCTTTTCTGAATATTTCGCTCCAAGTAACCTATTTAAAAAATTTTTTCTAAATTTTCTAAACTTTTCAAAATTTTTCTAATGAAAGAAGTGAAGATGCACAATTATATTTTTGTCTACAACACCGATTTCAAACTTGCAATCATACACCTTCAGTTCAAAAGGTTTTTAAGATCATGAAAAACATTTCAGTCAAGTGTTAAAACTTTCGACCGGTAGTGTACGCTGATCAGTATGTACTGCATCAACAGCCGAGCAGTTGGTCCTGAATCGAACGCAGTAGGTACTGTCACAGCAAGCGATTTTGAATGCCGCAATAGCGTTAAGTAAATGTCTCATCAAATAAAGTTTCACCATAGTAACATTTACACATATTATTTTAAATAATTTTACGTGTAATGTAAGTTCTACCGAAGAAATAACATATTAGAACAAGCTTTTACAATCTACTCACAAGCTGAATTAAAAAAAAAAAAGCAGAGCAACAGGAAACACATGCCAGTTATTTGTTTTCAGATCTTGATCCATGTGCCCCTTTCTAACTTTGAGCACCTGTTTCTCTCCTGCTGAGAGAAGAAGCCTGTCCGGAACTAAACGTTAAATCCCACCACATGCTAATGCACGATCGCATAAGTGAAAAAAATAATGTTATAAAACCACAAATCAAAGCCATAATGGTGTCTCTTATGGTACGAAGCAGAGTCATGCAAATTGCAAATTACGTTTAAAGCTGAAAGCATTTAGGCTTTAATAAACAAATAATCACAGAGAAATCGTGTCTCTTGTGTCCTTAGAGAGGGGAGAGCATGACCCTCTAAGTACCTCTGAAGTCTATTAAATGTTTTCTAATTGCTCTGGCCTCTCTGCTTATTGTTTTATAAATATTTAAAAGGGAAATAGTCTTCCTTCTCAGACAAAACATCCCCATTTGCTCTCTCTCTCTCTCTCTCTCTGTCTTTCAGTTCTTCCTGTGTGTTTGCATGTGTGTGTGTGTGTGTGTGTGTGTGTGGGCCTCAAGGGTAAAAGCAGCAGTGACATTTACAAGTGTCATTAAACAAATTAAAAATCTACAAGCATTTACTGGGACAAAATGGGCTACATTTAGAACTAAGTACATTAACTGTGAGAACAGTCACTGAATATCAATCGAGTTTGAGATGAGGTAGTCGCTAAGTCTCACACTTTGCCCTGAACTTGTTTTTTAAACAAGACAAGCAACTCTAAACAATTTTGTGAGCATTGCCGCCTTATAGGTCCAGGGTCCTCAGCTCAATGCTAAGCTTGGGTTACTGTCTGTACTGAGTTTTTGTGCATGCTCTCATTGTGGGCTTCTTCTGGGGTCTCTGGATTCTTCCAACCTCCAAAAAACATTTCAGTCAGAAGACTGGCTAGACGTGAATGTGTGTGTTCATAGTGACCTATTATGATCTGATCTCCCATTCAGGGTGCGTCTCTGCCTTGTGCGCAGTGATCCAGGATAAAGCATTTGCTGAACATGAATGAATGAATGAATGAATCAATGACACTTTTACCCTCATCAACAAATCCAGGATCTTCAAATATGCAAATCTGACACATACTTGCATTTTGAAACATTTTTGAAACATTATATTTTATGATGCCCTTGCTGGTTATGTGGTCAGTACTACTTCAGGATATGCAATTAAATTTTTAATTCCTCATTGGTTCTTAAATGAATCCCTCAAAATAATGCCTCTGAAGCTGAGAACGAGTATAACAGCACCTGGTCGAAGACACCTGTACAGGGCCACGCTTCCATTCAGAACATTTTAAACTCTTTTATATTCTTAGGTTGTGCATGTGGACTTTCCAGAAGGGTTCAAATCTGGAGACAGACAGGTTCACTGATTTTGTGTCCTGCACTTCTGTTTTTATTTAGATGTTTGTGTGGGGTCTTCGTCTTTTCATCTTTCCAGTTCAGAACTGAACCTCTTGGCAGAGGCAACCATTTTGGGGCTGAAATACCCTGAATTAATAATGCCACCTGGACCCCCAGCCACAAAACGTCGGGGTTACGCATGTAACCCTGTTCCCTGAGAAGGGAACTTCGACGTTGCATTTAGCAGTATGGGAACGCCTTGCGCGTGACCGGTATCTGAAGCTTGTGTAAAATCATGCCTCTACTTATAGGCCTGCCATGATCAGGTGACGTGGCAATTAAGGGCGTCGCATGATATATATATCGCACCTGTGAACCACGCCGCCAGCCTCTATTATCTGAAGCGAAGACGCAATCCACAGGCCAGCCCCGGTATGACAGCGCTATGCAACGACTCGTTCCCTTCTCAGGGAACAGGGTTACATGCGTAACCCCGACGTTCCATTTCAAAGGGAACTTCGACATTGAATTTAGCAGTATGGGAACGGGAATACCCACTCAGTCATACCGAGGGTACGGCCTGTTCAAAAATACCCAAACCCGAGGGTCAGTGTAGGACACTCGAGCCTGCGGAGGGATGAATATCCAGGCTGTCATAACAAATGACCGTGTGAGGCATAGACCACCCTGCAGCCGCACACACATCCTGCAAGGAAACCCCTTTGGACAAAGCCTTCAACAATCCGAGTAGAGATGCACTGCTTTGACACAGCATCACTTTTCCTGTCGCTGCCAAAGCAGACTAGTAGCTGCTCTGACTTACGCCACTGGCCGAAGCGGTGGACGTAAGTACAGAGAGTGCTTACTGGACACAGTGGGTGCATCCTCTCTTGTTCTGGTCAGAGGAGGGGAGAAAGCCTGCAACACCACAGGGTGGGCAGCCAATGTAGGCACTTTAGGAATATAATCCGGCCTAGGGTACAGGAAGGACTTGGCTTACAGGAAGGACTTGGGTGAAGTCAAGGCAGGAGGGTCAACAGGGAGAGCTTGTAGACCTCCCACTCGCTTGAGAGATGTCAGGGCCTGTAAAAGAGCTACCTTTAGAGTCAGAAGCTTCTCAGAGGCTGACTCTAAAGGCTCAAATGGGGTCCCTGACAGACCTTCCAAGACCACAGCAAGGTCCCAGGAAGGTATGCATGGCCTGCAGATGGGCCTCAGCCGTCTGAAACCACGCATGAACCTCGAAGTTAGAGGACGTTGCCCCACAGAGGCTCTATCAACAGGGGCTGGGCTGGCCGAAACGGCAGCCACGTAACCCCGATAGTAGAAGGAGCCAACCCGCTGAGAAACGTTCTTGTCAGAACTCCAGGACTGTAGCGATTGCGCAGTTCACTGGGTGTAGCTGATGTTCCTCACACCACCAGACAAAAAGTCGCCACTTGAGCACATACAATTTCCTTGTAGATGGGATCCACTCTAGGGGCTCAAAGGGGCAGCTGACAGACCTTCCAGGACCACAGAATGTCCCAGGAAGGTATGCACAGCCTGCAGATAGGCCTCAGCCATCTGACACCATGCATGAACATCGCAGTTAGAGGATGTTGCCCCACAGAGGCTCCCACAACAGGGGCGTGGCTGGCCAAAATGGCGGCCACATAACCCTGATTGTAGAAGGAGCCCACCCCGCTGAGAAATGTTATTGTAGAAACATGGTCACTACCACCTCAGTCGTGCGACCAGAATCTATTAGCTGGCGCCCCTCAGGGGCCAGACCCACAACTTCCTTAGTTCTTGCCAAGGATGATAAATCAACCTTGCGGCTTTTGAGACGGTAGGTCCCTAAGGACTCAAATGGGGCACCCGACAGACCTTCCAGGACCACAGGAGGTCCCAGGAAGGTATGCGCGGCCTGCAGATGGGCCGCAGCCGTCTGACACCACGCACGAACCTTAAAGTTAGAAGATGTTGCCCAATGGAGGCTCCATCAACAGGGGCATGGCTGGCCAAAGCAGCGGCCCAGTAACCCTGATTGTAGAAGGAGCCCAGCCCGCTGAGAAACGTTCTGTAAGAACTCCAGGACTGTAGCAATTGCGCAGTTCTCTGGGTCTAGTTGACGTTCCTCATGCCACAAGACAAAAGCTGACACCTGAGTGCATTTGATTTCCTTGTGGATGGGATCCACTCCAGGGGCTCGAATGGGGCAGCCGACAGACCTTCCAGGACCATAGAAGGTCCAGGGAGGTATGCATGGCCTGCAGATGGGCCGCAGCCGTCTGACACCATGCATGAACCTCAAAGGTAGAGGATGTTGCCCCACAGAGGCTCCATCAACAGGGTCATGGCTGGCCGAAACGGCGGCCAAGTACCCTGATAGAAGACGGAGCCCAGCCCGCTGAGAAACGTTCTGTAAGAACTCCAGGACTGTAGCAATTGCGCAGTTCACTGGGTCTAGGTGACGTCCCTCATGCCACAAGACAAAAAGCTGACACTTGAGTGCATACGCTTTCCTTGTGGATGGTGCTCTAGCTTTTAACATGGTTTCAACAATCTCAGTTGTGAGACCCGAATCTATGAGCTGGTGCCCCTCAGGGGCCAGACCCACAGTTGCTGAGTTCTGGCCGAGCGTGATAAACCAGCCCTCCATCTTGAGACAGTAGATCCGCTCTAAGGGCTCGAATGGGGCAGCCGACAGACCTTCCAGGGCCATAGAAGGTCCCAGGAAGGTAAGCGCGGCCTGCAGATGGGCCTCAGCCATCTGAGACCATGCATGAACCTCGAAGTTAGAGGATGTTGCCCCACAGAGGCTCCCTCAACAGGGTGTGGCTGGCCGAAATGGCGGCCACATAACCCTGATTGTAGAAGGAGCTCACCCCGCTGAGAAATGTTATTGTAGGAGCTCCAGGACTGTAGCTATTGCACAGTTACTGGGTCCACAGTGAATCCCTGCGGACGGGAATCTCCCAAGGAGTGCCATGTCACAGAGATATTATCTCTCAGAACCATGTTCGAGCTGCCAAAAAGGTGCTATTAGCAGGCTATCTTGGCGAACTCTCGCTAGAGCTAGTGGGAGCAGTGATGGGGGGGCAGCTGACAGATGTGACCTCAGCCACATGTGTGGATTCCACCCTAGGCTCCCAAGATATAGCTTTATCTAGCTCAGTGTTGATAGGATTGACACTACGGCTGTTGGGGATAGAAACGCAGTCATCATAGTAGAATCCTATAACCCCTAGAAAAGTTGTCCACTGCACCGGAGAAAACCAACTTTTCTGAGATTCAACCTGAGCCCCCAGTTCTTCACGTGGGCGAGAACATCTCAATGTTGAACTGCCAGCTCCCTGGATCGTGCTAGAATTAACCAGTCGTCCAGGTAGCTTGGTACACAGATGCCCTGGAGTCCCAATGGAGCCAGAGTGACATACATGCACTTTGTGAAGGTGCGAGGGGATAAAGCTAGCAATAATCCTATGCGGAAACATGCACCTTTTAGACCTATCGCCACAAACCAGTTCTCGAACTGGATCTGTGGCACGATACGTTTGAACATCAGCCTCTGAACTTGTATGTCCGAAGAGTACGGTTCAGATGATGCAGATCTAAAATTGGCCGCATATTCCCACTTTTTTGCGGAACAGGAAATAAAGGCTGTAAACCTCCCTCCCTGAGGAAATGGGGTACATGTTTTCCCATTGTCCAAAAGGGAGCTTACTTCCTGTGCTAACGTCGGTCTCTGTGAACAGGGGGGTGTTGAGCTATAACTGGACCCGGTAACCCTTTCTATGGTAGACAGAACCCATGGAGACACATTTGGCCGTAGCTTGCACGCTGCCTGATGGTCTTCTAGTGACGTTAGCTATTCCACATTCTATTGGAGAGAAGCATCAGATTTCCGTTGCCCTGTGACAGCTTGCTGACCAGGGAACACGAAAACTTGGGGACCACCTTGGCTAGGGGAGGCCCTACAGTAGTACTGGGGGCTACCTGCCCTAACAACCTCATGTCCCCGGATACATCCCTCCACAGCCCCTCAGGACCGCTCGTCTTTGTCTGCTTGGCCTTTATGACCATTCTCAGATCAGGCCCAACAGCAGACCGCAACTGTGGCCGCCCGGTTCCCCTGGCTGTCTGCGGGGGTTGGCGGGCTGCCATACTCGCCTTCTGGGTTTCCCACATACTAGTGCTGGCACAGGCTCCACTCGTGGACACCCGGATGAGCTTGAGACAACTTTTTTTTTTTTTTGCCATAAGTCGAGCTCACTCAGCAGGTCTGCTTGGTAGGCCTGCAACCCCGTCACTGTCTGCAGTGACCCACAAGCAAGACTACTACTGCATAGGCTTGCCCACCTTGGATGCAAGCCAGCCCCTGTAATTACCGGCCATCGGTGGAGAGAGGTAGCTAGCAAGCGCCTCCTCCACCTCGGGCATAGCTAAATAGCCATGCCATTCATTTCCACAATGGCCAAATAATCCAACATCGTGGAGTTATGACTATGGCTTAAGCATGGTTTTCTCAGAAGTGAGATTTTGTCATAACTTCTGGAAGACAGGGGAGTTTCTGCAGTGTGAAGTATTTACTTTCACTGGGTAATCACTTCAAGCAGCTCTTTATACGCTGCTCTCAGTTTTTAACACACCCTTCTAACTCTTCGGAGTAAGAGAGGGGGCGTTATTACCCCGTTGGCTTTCCATAGCGGGAGGAGTCGCCGCGACGCGAACTCCAAAATCCAGCGGAGAGCTGAACCCGGAAGACAGAGAAAGAGAGAGAGCAGCGCTCGTCTCCGGCTCCTCTTCCGGATTTAAGTGATCCCCCGAACCGGAGACGGTTGGCTGCCTCGGCAGCGGCCGGCCCAGATCCGCGAGGCTTTGAAACTCGACTCACTCGGCTTCCGTTTTTTTGAGAAAAGCGCGAGTCGAGCTGCTTAATGTAGCGTTACCATGCGCAGCCTCTCGAGGTTGCCATCGCATACTACACCACTAACACTTCACCAAGAAAGTGTGCACTTTTCCCCCGTGATGAAACGGGAGCACGTTACACACGTCTTTAACTCTTTCTCACTCATTACTTACCTCTCCTTTTCTTTAAAAAGGGATAGAAAAGTTAAGAGATTTTGAGTAAATATCGAGTAGAAATGAAGCGTTTTTGTCACACAAACCACAGACATGCAGTCCCGCTGAAGATAATAAGGCTGGCGGCGTGGTTCACAGGTGCCATATATATATATATATCATGCGACGCGCGTAATTGCCACGTCACCTGATGATGGCAGGCCTATAAGTAGAGCCATGATTTTACACAAGCTTCAGATACCGGTCACGCGCAAGGCGTTCCCATACTGCTAAATGCAACGTCGAAGTTCCCTTTGAAAGGGAACAGCCCTAAAGCATGAATGATCCACATCCATATTTTGTGGTGAGTTTAGGGGATTTTCCTTGTGTGCATTCCAGTTTATTCCAAGCATGCTGATAGTGTTCACAGCCAGAATGTTTGATTTTGATCTCATCTGACTCATCTCATTTAATCCCAAAGACATATTGCAAAGTTCAGAAGCTGGATTTTGTGGGTCGCTCCCAGGAAGGGCTTCTTCCCATACAGCAGTTGTTTTGAGACGGCATCTAAAGGTCAGTTTATACTGGACATGGTTGAAGCGTGTTTTCTCTCATGCGCTACAGATAACCTTACTGATTAAACAAGAGCTTCAATTTACACCAGCTCACACGAGCCCATTGTCCTGCTGCAATTGTATTATGTGCCATTTCTATTTTCACTTGAGCATATGTATAAGTGAAATCTAGTGAAATTCCATTATATTCTCTGAACTTTATTTAATATCAGAATCTACAATGATGTCATGACTATGCAACTTGTAGTTTTATAGCAATAATGTTTATGGTATAATAATTACGAGTGGTGAGAAAGAAACAATAATATGCTGTGTCTTCATTGTTTCTTTGTCTCATGGAATGATATTAAGATAGCTGTGTTGTAACTGTAGCTGGGCCAGCTTCAGCTATCCCCATTTCCCAGGTTTTATTGACACAGCTACGACGGTTTTCATGATAGAAATGCTTGCTCTCACATCAGTAGCACATATGAAACATTTGATGTGGGTTAAAAAGGTCATTGCTAAACTGTGCAATTTTAAAATTGTGATTTATTTTGGGTCCGTCTTTGCCTCACCACTGTGCAGGGAGGTCAGTATGCACATTTCTCCAATTCTTGCCACCTGATGGTACTTAATAGTAATGTTACACAGTAACCCTGTTTCTTTCTTGAAGGGCACCAATAATTCAATGACTAATTCTGGACTATGTGAATAATTCTATGTGTGTACAAAAGACAAGCCAGGTTCCAACTTAATGAGGGACAGGCCTTTAAGTCTGTTCAGGACCAGAAAGCAAGTGAAGGCACTTTTATGTTCTGCTGCTCTCTGTTCTTGCAAGCCTCTGACTTCTGACTGCAAATGTTTTGGAAACATGGCCTCCAACGTTGATCTTAAACAATCTTGATGTGTATGGCCATGCTATAAAAAAAAGTTGAGCAGGCAATATTCTTGCTGATTGTGCATCTGTGAACCTAAACATGACACACACAGAGAGAAAAACATCAAAGTGACTAGACAAGATGGTCTGTTTCTAATGAATACACCAGAGATATGCAGAAAACTTAAAATGGAAACTGGAACAGCATTGTACAGCTGTACTGTCAAACAGAAATCTGGGAAACAAACAAACAAACAAACAAAAAAGAGAGAATGGTTGCAACAATTTGAAATGCCGCTAAATCCATGTGATAAGATTAGCCTTTGATTTAGTCTAATAATAATAGAGCTGATAGTTGAGGAACATCGTTAGGTTTTGTGTATATGTCCAGTACCAGCACTCCGACCCAAAGCGCGTTATAATCGTTTAAACTGGTGGTAAATAATGTTCAAATCAGATTTGCAGATCAGAGCAGATCACATCTCATCAAGGCATCTGAACTATATGATCAACAAAAGGAGAACTGAGATGTTTCTCAGAAATAATTTGCCTTGATGTCCAATTCTGAACATTTTAAGGGGTTTGCACCAGCTACTTGTTTGTGATCATTGACTGAAAATTTGGTCTACATCAGAAAATCAGGACTCTAAAAGTTGATGAAATCTAGATTGTGGAGTTGACAGGCTGAGAACTGAGTGCCAATATTTATTCTTCTCTCCAAGCTGAAATATAGCACTGTGGTTCTGCTGTCCTGTGAGAGCACTGCATGCACAATCTGCTCACCATGTGTGTGTGTGGTGCGTGTGTGTGTGTGTGTGTGTGTGTGTGTGTGTGTGTGTGTGTGAGATCGGAAAACTAGGGACACATGGATCTGGAAATAGAGACAATACATGGAATGTGGCCTAAACAAGAATGATAAAGTGCAGATATTCAGACAACCAGAACAAGTATATTGGATAAAGACATGGTTAAACTAGTTTTTAATCAGTAGGGCAGAAGACGTGACAGGAAAAAAGGGAAAACTTAATTGGATACAGTGTGGAGTGTTAAGGAGTGAGGAGCAGATTAAATGAGAGCGAGGAAAGGGGGGAAGAAAAGAGATAGATATTGGTACTGGGAGGTTTGTAAGGAGGACAGGGTTTCATACAAGTAGCAGTTGGGTAAAGTCCACACAGGGTGTCATGTTAATTCCCCTATGAAGTCATCAATCAGCACACATGGGGAAGGAGTCTGACAGGAACAAGAAAGAGTTACTAGAAGGGTTTGTGTGTGTGTGTGTGTGTGTGTGTGTGTGTAAGAGAAAGAGAGATGACAACTTTGTTCAAATAGGCAGCTCAAATCTGATTTGCTAGCATATCCAATTTAAGCAACAAAGATTTTCTTCAGTTTAAAGTTTTTCAATCAGATTCGCCACATTTAGGATTCCAGATCCGATTACAGTCAAACCTACCTGACATGCAAACCTCCCTGACATGCAGCTCAATTTGACCAGTTAAATCGTATTTCATGTGTTCACATGCTCGCTGTGTGGCATTTCTCTAGCTAAAAACATTGGAACAAGAACAACAATATTGACAAAAACCAACACCAGCCTATTTAAGGTTTTAGCACATGGTCTTCATTTAAAAACAAACACCACAGTGACATCTCCATGTTGGAAGCTAGCTAGTTCACTTAATCCCACTCCACACTATCTAGTATAAGCACACCTGATTAATTTCATTAACAACCAAATAGGAAATGGGAGCACATATCTGGAAAAAAAAATTGCAATGTGGACGATCAGGTGCTGATTTACTAAGGATCTCATTTAATCATTGAAAAATTTAGCATTCAGTTGGACACATTTTATATGTAGTGCATGCCAGGATATTTAAAAAAAGAAAAAAAAAGAAAAGGAAAAAAAGGTCTTCAGGTCTTGAAGAGACTCCTGGAAAAGTCAAAATGAAACTTGACAGCTATCAAAAGTTATGATATACATAAAAGAAACTGCTTAAAAAATACAATACAAACATAAAATAAGAATCTGGACATTAGTGTGCATTTTGTTAAAGGTAAATGTTAATGAACCTTTACAAATACTCTGTTAAAATGGTGTCTCAGTTGGATCTGCCAACATGCAGTGAATATCTAATATTAAACTGTGGCAATAATAAATAATTTAGAGAATATTGTTTGGTTTTCTAAATTGTTTTGAGACACCAAGTTAATGGTATAATTTATCTTTCAAAAATGTAATACATGCCTTTCACTCATAATAATTTGCGTTCACAATCGATATTCCCAAAGTAATTTTCAGGCTTAATAAATCGCTCTGCAGGTGCAAAATTATTCAGTTTGCTCTGACACTTTCCTATATTTTGCATCTTAAGGTGGAAATGTCCCAAGTTTTATATTTATTAGGGCAAATGAGACAACATTTACTATTTTGTTCATGTGAAAGATGCAATCCTGACCTGATCCTGAAAAGTACAAATTCTGTTCGCAAATGCAAAAAGTCAGGACCTAAGAAATCAAACTTACCCATGGAATGCCAAGTCATGTGAGTCTGTTGGTGGAATTCGAGAAATTTAAAAATAAACCATGGATTAATTAATAAATGTTTTTTTTTCTCAATGTACAAGAATTATCAAATAGCATCGAAAGAGTAAATTGAAAATCTTTCTGTCATTCCAAATAGCTACTGTAGCTGCCTAGCTACCTGCTAGTAAATCAGCCCAAATTTGCCAGAGGTAGAAAGGACACGAGTGGGATTTCAGGATCTCGATTTGCATTGTCATATTCTTAGTGATGTATTTAACACTAGCCAAAGCTCTTACTATAGAACAATCACAATTTAGTTCAAATTAACCAGCTCATGGCAGTGATGGCTCCGTGGTCAGAACTCTGGGTTACTAATTGAAAGGTGACGAGTTCAAATCCCAGCACCACCAGGCTGCCACCCTTTGCCCTCTGCTTCAGGGGTTCTGTACCTATGACTGACCCTGTACTCTAGTTTGCTGTTTTAAATGCCAAAAATGTGAATTTAATACTGTGATAACAAATTCCACCCAAATACCTGAGTAATAGATATCAGGTACGCAATACGTGTTAACCTTATATATATCCCATTATTTAGTTCAGGGGAATGTTAATGCAGTGGTTTTCAAAGTGGGGGCCGCCAGGGGGCGCCCGGGGGGCCTCAACAATTTGCTGTGAAAAATAAATTCTCACTCTCAGACAACCACACACACACACACAAACACACACAAAATCAATTCCTAATGTAATGTAATGTAAAGATGTAAGATGTAATTATTAATAAAAAAGGGGAATATCAGAAATCTGTATTTTTAATGTGTTTTAAATACATCTTGCAAAAGGGGGGCCTCGTCAAATGTCAATGCCATTTGGGGGGCCTTGCCCTGGAAAAGTTTGGGAACCCCTGTGTTAATGTTTGCGCAAGAGTAAAAATGATCGAGATAGAATGATGCTTCAAATAATATCCACCCCTTTCTGCTTTTCATTTCTTTACCTGGTTTCTGTCATTGCTCTCTCTCTCTTTCTCTTCTCTCTCTCTCTCTCTCTCTCTCTGTCTCTCTCTCTCAACATCTTTGCTTCTTATGTCTCTTTCTTACTAATCACTATTCAGACCCTACCCAGATAGCATCCAGATGTGGGCCACTTCAGGCAGTGATGAATGCTTGGCCCGGACAAAATGGATATGAACCTGAAGAGGCCCATGTGATGAATAGTGAATAAGGCCCAAATATCAGAAAACAAATGTGGGCACCTTTGGCAAATACGTGGCATTGCTATTGCCCAAATCTGGCAAACAGGAGTGGACCACCTAAGTACCATCATTCCACGTGATATGTGGGCCGGATGTCTGGGCCAGAAGTGTCAAGTGTGGGCCGGATCTGTGCCACAGCAATTTTGCTATCAGGGTTTCCTCCCCCTCTCACTCTCTCTCTTCCTTTTTCCACTCCTCTCAGCTGCTCAGCTGTCTGGTGGTGTTATGCTTCCCATCTATTTCCAGCTGGTGTTTTGCTAACATGTTAAGGGATCTTAGTGACCAAGCCTCTGGGCCCTCTCGGATGCCCCTCTGCTGCCTGTATGAAAAAAAAAAAAAAACCTTTGCGCTTTGAAACCAAAGACTTCTGGGTGGATATTACATCAACCTCAGCCTCTGAGGTGTTAACCCAATAGCGGCACTGATCACTTTCAGAGCCTGGACTAACAAGTTGTAGGAGCTAACGAGCTGTTAATGGCTTAACAAGCCGTGACTGGCAGCCTAAAGGCGGAATTCCTTATTACCCAATACTGTTACAAGACGTGTCGGATTCTATGAAAATGCAGTATAACATTACTGTTAAAATACGGGCCATTAAGCATGGTAAAGCACACACCTACAGTAGTGCTTGAAAGTTTGTGAACCTTTTAGAATTGTCTATATTTATGCATAAATATGACCTAAAACCTCAACAGAGTTTCACACAAGTCCTAAAAGTAGATAAATAGAACCCAATTAAACAAGACAAAAATGTTATACTTGGTCATTTATTTATTGAGGAAAATGATCTAACATTACATATCTGTGAGTGGCAAAAGTATGTGAACCTCTACGATTAGCAGTTAATTTGAAGGTGAAATTAGAGTCAGGTGTTTTCAATCAATGTGATGACAATCAGGTGAGAGTGAGCACCATGATTTATTTCAAAAACAGGGAGTTATCAAAATCTGATCTTCACAATACATGTTTGTGGAAGTGCATCATGACATGAACAAAGGAGATTTCTGAGGATAGGAAAAAGAGTTATTGATGCTTATCAGGTTGGAAAAGGTTAAAAAGCATCTCTAAAGAGTTTGGACTACACCAATCCTCAATCAGACAGATTGTGTACAAATGGAGGAATTTCAAGACCATTGTTACCAACCCCAGGAGTGGTCGCCCAACAAAGATGACTCCAAGAGCAAGTTATGTAATAATCTGTGAGGATACAAAGGAACCCAGGGTAACTTCTAAGCACCTAAAGGCCTCTCTCATATTGGCTAATGTTAATGTTCATGAGTCCACCACCAGGAGACCACTGAACAACAATGCTGTGCATGGCAGGGATGCAAGGAGAAAGTCATTGCTCTCCAAAACATTGCTGCCCATCTGCATTTGCTAAAAATCATGTGGACATGCCAAAAATCTATTGAATAAATGTTTTGTGGATGGATGAAACACTTTCAAGAGAAAGTGGGTGATGCAGCAAGACACCAACCCCAAGCATACAAGTCATTCTACCAAAAAATGGATAAAGAAGAATAAAGTTAATGTTTTGGAATGGCGAAGTCAATGTCCTGACCTTAATGCAATAGAAATGTTGTGGAAGAAGCTGAAGCAAGCAGTTCATGTGAGGAAACCCCACCAACATCCCAGAGTTGAAGTTGTTCTGTACTGAGCAATGGACTAAAATTCCTCCAAGCTGATGTGCAGGACTCATCAACAGTTACCAGAAATGTTTATTTGCAATTATTGCAGCATAAGGGGGTCACACCAGATACTGAAAGCAAAGGTTCTCATACTTTTGCCTCTCACAAACATGTAATATTGAATCATTTTCAATAAATAAATGATCAAGTTCAATATTTTTGTCTTATTTTTTAAATTGTGTTCTCATTGTCTACTTTTAGAACTTGTTTGAAAATATGATGATGTCTTGGGTCATATTCATGTAGATATGTAGAAATTTCCAAGGAGTTCACAAACTTTCAAGCACCACTGTACATACAGTACATACAAGTGTTCTTTATAATGCGATTAATACATGGTGGTCTTTCATTTTTTTTGCTTCCAGTGACTGTAATCCAACCCATGTCCTTTGATTGTAATTGTATTAACATCCAACATTAACGTCCAAAGACCTGCAGGCTGATATTTTGCTTTTAGATTACATTCGATAAATTGTTATAATGAGTTATTAGCTACCATATGCTCGCTTTAAACACTTTGCCTTTATATGTTGAAAACACAAATTCACCACTCCCTTTCAAATACACCAAACATTTCACCACTGTTCTGAAAACAAATAATAAAATACTGCTTTCTTTTACAATGTTCTTGGAAAGTTCGACAATATTATGGAAATATTTTTGCATTTCCAGAAAACTGTTTTAATTAATTGAATGTTTCTATAGATGTTATGTTAAAAATCAAACACGCCCAGAAAACGTTATTGATGAATTGAATGAAAATCAAATTGAATGTCGTATCTAACGAATGTAGTGTTCCATAGAACTATAACGTTCAGGAAATTTTCTGCTGACCTAAAATTGTAGCTGGGTTTTTCCTTTTTTTTAAAGCCATAGGAACATTCCACCAACTTTAAGACAACTTTTATTATTGTTTACTTGTAATGAGCCAGAATCTCACAATAATTTTATATTTAAAATAAGCTAAATAAGCTTTGTGGTTAAGGTCAGCTAAATTGGTGTGTGCATGTGTGTGCATGGTTGTGTTGGAGGAGTTGGGAGTGGGGTGGGGCATGTTTTTATATGGTGGAAATTAAACACGAACAAGGGTAGGGATATACTGGAATGTATGACAGTTCTGACCTTGTGGGGACCAGCCAAATGTCCTCCCGATTTCAAAACTGTCAAACTGCTTTTTAAAAGACTACTTATTTATTTATTTATTTATTTACTTACTTATTTATTACTTAACATTTGAAACATTAAATAAATAAAAAAATAATTAAAAAACAAATAAATAGATAAATAAAAAAGCAAAAAAGTTTTATTTTGTCACTGGGATAAAGGTTTGGCCTAGATTTAGGAGTAGCATAACATTAATTAGATGCATTAATGAAAGGTCCTCACGAGGCTAATAAGACAAACGCGCATGTGTATGTGTATATGTGTGTGTGGCATTGCTGACACACATCCCACTCACACAAAGATTACTGTTCCAGATCTCTCTCTCTCTCTCTCTCGCACACACGCACACACACACACACACACACACACACACACAAACACACACACGCATACACTTTGTAGTGTGATAATGAGATCTCTGGCTTTCTTTATTCTGCACTTACTTTAAATGGCATTGATTTAAAGGCTGTCATCACCTACAGCGTGCTTGTGTGTGTGCCATTGTGGCCTCCACTAAATACTTTGAGATTGTTGGGTTTTATAAGGTATGCAATGCAGAGAAGTTTTAAAATCCACCTAAATGGACCACATCTGTATTTAGAGACCACCAGCCAATTTGGATAAGCATGCCTGATGACGGATATATTTATTGCCTGACTATAATGTCTGCACTACCCCAATGTGATGGCCACAGTCACCCTGGCATACAGTATGAACATTGCAGAATTCAACTAACCTGAACACCACCATCAATGCTAAGTGTTTGTACAGGCTTAGGAGAAAAGAACAGATTTCTGTTTGTCTGGAAGCCACAGCAGTGCATATACGGCTTAGTTTAAGGTGGAAATGAGTAATAAAATATACATACGATTAAGATTACCCTCTTGCAAAACTGCCTCCATTTTAATATGATCAATATTGATGTCTTCGATTTACATTTATATGTAACCTTATTTTCATGACATGTATCCTAGTACATGCATATAATGAGTTCTTCATATCAAATTAACCAAGTTATTGCCATATCATATACAGCTGCTGAGGAAGTGGCTCTAACCACCTGGAATGGTGAATATCACCAGGATACCTTCTTGTCCACATGCCAAGACCTTTTCAACAAAATCACAAAGTGATGTATGATAAAGTATTTGCAATAAATACTGTTGTCATACAGCCATCATAGTTCTTATTGCTTTGTACAAATCAGACCTCGTGTACACCATATGGAGTTATTTGCATAACAGCTTGAGACATGAGTTGGAGCTACAGGTATCTCCTCCCTCAAAGCTGGCCATAAAGACCTATCATCTTCAATAATTTCTTTGCCTGTGATTAATCTAATTTTCATAACTCCATTTGGAAGTCCGTGGTTGCTAGCTTGAGTTAAGCTGGGTTCCCTTGTTAATCTTCTAATCTAGCAATCATTTACTGTGCTGTCCTCTTTCCACTGAACTTGTGATGCCTGCAGGGGCTGGAGTGTGTTTCCCTTCATTTCCCCTCATATTTCAGCTTAGTGGGGTATCCATCTGTGCTTCGGCTCACGCCCACAGCCCCGCAGTCTCTCGACCATGTGGACTGTGGCCAAGCACAGCAAACACTTTCTTCTTCCTTATGATCTCTTGATTGCTGTTGAGCCTGCTCGGTTAGCTAGATTACCTAACAAAGAACACTTTTCTTTTAAACTACAATATCCACCACCATCTCAGTAAAGAGTTTGCCAACACCAAAACAAACCACACAACTCATCGCTGTTTAGTGAGAGGGAACAATGGATGAACACATCAATCTGGTACATGCACGAGAAGAGATCTAGGAGATATTCACTATCTCTGGTAGTTATCCTAGTGTTCATAGAACCAGTTACCTACATAACTAGTATTTTTCACTGGTACAGCTTATACAGTAAGTGAAACCAATTTCCATTTAATATTTAGAGACTCACTGCTTCTGTTATTGAGAGTAATGCGTTTAGGTTCGTGTTAAACTACAGATACAGATGGTTGATTTTGTCAAGGAAGCATAAAGTATTGCTTTCTCTATAGTTTTGTATATTGATCAGTTTTCACCTCTGATTTTTTTTTATGGCTTGTTAATTTTTCTGTAATGCTGACTAATCTAAACTAAATGCTAAACATTGAATTTTGCTTGTTTTCTCATTTGTAAGTGCTTTGTATAAAAGTGTCTGTTAAATGAATAAATGTAAATAATGTCATATTCATTTCATTAATAGACTACCTAACTGGTTAAACTAATAACGGTACAGTGTACAGTTTCCTGCTTTGATTCAATTAAATATTATATTATTTATGAGTATATTATTTGAATAGTGGTTGTATAAAGCTTTTTCATAATAGATGCCAAAAGAAAATGTAGTAGTCACAGTAACAAGGACAAATTTCACGGGAAGGCATTTGGAAGAAACATCAAGAATAACTGAGACTTATTGGCTAATCCAAAATACTTCAAGACATAAATTGAGTATAAAGTCAGTCTATTTGTACTCAGTATTTCAAATAATCAAATTGACATTTCAGTGTGGGATCTGATCCCAGCACATCTGCTCTCTGGCAGTGATACAAACAAATGTAGGACACTGGATGAATGCCTAGCATAACTTTTAAATTCATTTTAAGAATGTCAGCCTTTAAGCATTTGGCAGGTTTTAGATCTCAGCTTGGACTTTTCTGTTCATTTTGGGCTTTTATACTCCATAAATTCAGCCTCTTTTCTTAAACTAATGCACTAAACAGGCATAAAGCTGCTACAGGCTTTGAACTAAGTGCCGACCCAATTACTGCTAACAAAAGACCTATGCCAAGGGCACTGTCATGCATAAAACACACATTGAACTCAATTATTCAAATGTACAGGTAGGCAAGCTTGTACATTAATAGCTATAATAGGGAGACAGCACATCCCTAAGGTTAAAATAAATGTTATTCAGAATCATCGATTGTAAATTAATGTATAGCTTTATTGATGCTCTTTATCTGTTTGCATTCATGGATCAGCTCTACTCTTAACCGTCTATTTATATACCAGATTATATCTGGTATATAAATAGACTGAAATCAAAGCTGTGGCATAACATTTAAGAACACCTTTTCATTAAAGGTGGTTAGTGGTTAGTGGTTAGCACATTTGCCTTGCAACTCCAGGGTTTGGGGTTTGAATACCTGTGTGTGCATGTTCACCCTGTGCTTCAGGGGTTTCCTCTGGGTATTCTGGTTTCCTCCCTCAGTCTAAACACATGTGCTGTAGGCTGATTGGCATTTCCAAATTGTCCATAGTGTGTGAATGGCTGTCTTGTGCCTCAAGCTCCTTCAGATTGGCTCCCCTCCACCCAAGAAATTGGATGTTCGAAATGGACTCTTTACCTCAAAACCATTTATAATGTAAGTTTAAAGGCAATCATTAAATGCAGACAATAACCATTCAAAATATGCAACTACATGGCATAATAAAAAAAATTGCAACCATTACACACTGATAGTAAAGGCCATGTAATGAGGCAGGTATGAGAGACTTGCAAAGTATCTCATCTCATCTTCAACCGCTTATTCCTTCTTCAGGGTCGCGGGGAACCTGGAACCTATCCCAGGACTCATCGGGCAAAAGGCGGGGTACACCCTGGACAGGATGCCAGTCCATCGCAGGGCACAATCACACACACATACATACACACCCATTCATACACTACGGACAATTTAGACACGTCAATCAACCTAGCATGCATGTCTTTGGACTGGGCGAGGAAACCGGAGTACCCGGAGGAAACCCCCGCAGCACGGGGAGAACATGCAAACTCCGCACACACATGGCCCCGGTGGGAGTCGAACCCCGGACCCGTGAGGTGAACGTGCTAACCACTAAGCCGCCGTGAATATACTGTAGTTAGTTGCCGGAAAGCAGGCGGACAAATCACTGTGTATCATTCAGTTTATCTAGAGCACTTTGTAGAGGTCAACTCAAGAAGAGGTGAGCCACGACCTGTTTGATGTAGTTAACAAAGCAGGCAACAGGTTTAATTACACATCAGTGGGAATAGCACAAGAGATGGCAAGGACAGATGTAACACTAGTGCCAATGACCAAGCAATTTTTGCCAAAATTACTTTTGGCACTAATCAAATCTCATAGCGTTTTTATTGTGACTCTGTCTGTTCTTCATACAACAATCTTGCATTTATAGAAATGTTATAGAAATGAAAACTCAGTCTTGTGTCACAGCTCTGTGAGTGGACAGCATTCAGTAAGCAAATGTAAATCCATTTTAAATACCATTTATCCTATATAGGGTGTGTAGGACAGGGTGACACCCCATCAACGGGCAGAAACATTCACACACTACGGACAATTTGGAAATGCCAATCAACCTACAACACTTGTATTTGGACTGCGGGGAGGAAACCTGCATACTCAGAGGGAACCCCCAAAGCACAGGGAGGACATCCAACCTCAGAGGTGTGAGACAAACGTGCTAACCACAAAGCCACTGTATCTCAGGGTATATGTGATCCCTTCCAACAAGCCAGCAAATCTTGTGGTGTTATATGTGTGATATGTGTGAGGTATGTGAGGGGATTTCTTGAATGTTACTGCAGAGTATGCTAGGGTAAAGATTATAGATCTCTGTGCTCTATACTAACCAGAAGAGTGTCACAAGGCATCAAAATGAAGATGATGTCGTTCTTAAAAATCCCAACCTTCATGTTACTTAAACTGATCCTATTAAAATTCTACAAATACAAGTTTCAAATTTCACACTCGTGAGCTTTAGAGATAGCCTTTGAACTTTGTCTCTCACACACACCTACACACAATGGTATTCTAAGCAGAGCAGTATTTCAAAGCAGTGAATGACTTTGGGCCGATGTGTTTTAATTTCATATTGCTTTGAGGTGTGATGAATGTTTCTGGACCTCTCATTAGAAACTAGAAGTGTGTAAGTGTTAGACAAGGTTAAAGGTTAAAAACTCACACCTGCTGTGGAATTGCAAAGGCCATTGATCAAATGGCTTCAGTTCAAAACTGTATGGGTGTGTGTCTGTGTGTGAGTGTGTCAGTGTATCAGGTGTTGTGATGGTATACTTGGTGTGATAGTATAGATGTGTACATCTGCCATCTGCCATGAGCTGAGCTGATCTCTGTTCTCAAGCTTCCGTTTTTTTAACAAAGGGATAATGAACAGAGGCTGACAGGACGTGTGTGTGTCTGTGTGTGTGTGTGGGCATGGTTTTATATCTTGGTGGGAACCAAATGTCTGACAGTTTTGACCTTGTGGGTTGGTCATTTGGCTGCCAGCTTTTAACCAAAACTGCAGCTTTTATTTAAAAACTAAAAGGGATCCATGGTTTCCTTTTATTTGCTATGGATATGGTTGCGGTTAGATTGAGGTATAGTATAGCATGAATTTGCTGGATTAATAATTGGGTAAATGGAAGGTCCTCACAAGTATAGTGTGTTTAGATGTGTTAAGTTTTCTTAAACCAGATTATTTCTTCTAGTAATGTCATATCTTATAAGTGCCCCTTCAGAATATATCATGGTGGTTTAGTGGTTAGCACGTTTGTCACGTCCCAAAGCGTAAGGAGATTAGGACACATTCGAGTGCAGTTGACAGTTTTATTTAAGAGAGACACAGGCAGATAAATCAAAATCGTAATCCAAAAATGTAGTCCATAAACATGCAAAAGGTCAGGCGATCGGTAAACAGGCATAAACGGGGCAAAGCAGGAGTCAAGGTCGCGGTCACGGAAAACAGGGTCGAGAAACAAAACACATAAACTATGACAATGGAACTGGGAGTGGAAAACCAGTGGGGACTAAATGAAGTAGAACTAAACTAACATGAAACATAACATATATCTATCTATAACAATATCTATCTATCTATCTATCTATCTACCTACCTCTAACGTAACTCATCTAACACTCCGCGGCGTGTGCTGGGAGGCACGTGGTATATAAGCAAAAATAATCAGCATGTTAATTGCTGATGGCTGACACCAATCAGACACACGCTCAAACAACAGCCAATGGCAGAACAGGGAGAGCTTGGTCCTCATCTGAACAGGAAATCAGAGCGACGTCCTCAGCGGAGCAGGAAAGCAGGAAAGGGTCTCAAGATGGAGCTCTGAGGTTGCCACGTGGACCTTTGGCTGGATCTCGGTGGGTGAGACCACCTCATTGATCTCTGGTTCGAGCTTTTGTACAGAGGTACTACATTGACCTCTGGCTGTAGTTCCGCAGGGGCTTTTCTGTGTAAACGCTTGTGCTGACGCCAGCTGCACTTGAAGCATTCCTTAGAGCAGAAAAATGCTTCATGGAGACCCAGCTTCTTGCATGTGGGACATCTCCGGTTTCCTCCCCAGTCCAAAGACATGCAATGTAGGCTGATTGGCATGTCCAAAGTGTCCGTAGTGTATGAATGGGTGTATGAATGTGTATGTGAGTGTGTCCTGTAATGGATTTGTACCCTGCCTTGTGCCTCATGGTCCCTGCGATAGGCTCCAGGTTCCCTGCAAACCATTAGGATAAGCAGTATAGAAAATGGATGGAAGAATGGATATGTCAAAGCAATGTTTTTTTTCATAAAGTAAAATTTTAATTATTAATTAA